>JAWRVF010000334.1:0-357246 GCA_036785485.1 Physcomitrellopsis africana
TCTCTTTCTTTTATCTCTAATCTAATCTTAATTGTTTTTTCTACTTATTAGATTTTTTTTCTATTTTATCTTAGATCTACTTTACCTTTATTCTCTTCTATTTTAGATCTAAACTTAAATGTTGTGGGCTGAAATTAGAAGAGAAGTGGGTAGAAAAAAATGGTAGTAAGAAGGTAGAATAGAAATTTACCTCAAAAAGTGAGATTCCTTCAAATTAATCCAAAAGAAAGGATTGAAGAGGTGGAAAGACATGGCTGAGGTGTCTCTTTGACCAAGGGAAGAAGGAAGACCAGGCCGGGAGGACAAGAAGGGGGTCGTGAAGAAGAAGAGGAGGTTCTTTTTAGAGAGATAGGGTTTCTTTTTGATAGGTAGTATATGTTTTTGTATGTAGAAGAAGCTTAGAGAAGATTTTAAGTGAAATTTTTTTGTAGATTTGTAGTAGACAAGATAAGGAACATATAGAAATAATTTTCATGTCTTTTGGTTAAGTATCAAGGGAGATATGAGTCGTCAAAGTTGCAGGTGTTTAAGACTAAGGCAGTGAGGTTTACTAAATTTCGGGCCTCGGCTCTTGAGAACCATTTGGACTTTAGAGGCAAAATTTGTTGGGGTTGTGTTCCTTATAGAGTTTACTACTTTGAATCAAAATCTTAAGTCAATATGATCTTTGAGCAAAGAGTTATGAGTGAAATTGTAACCGGATGTAGGTGAAAAGAGAAATAGAGTGAAAGCAGAATTGGGGTTTGTATGGGCAGAGTGTGTGTGTGGGTTTTTTTTGGTATGAATGGAGTTAGGGGATGAATTTGAGTGTGAAATTTGATAGACATGATCTAAGCAAGTTAAGAAAGAGATGAGAGTAAGTTTGATACTCATTTATCTTATAAAAAAAATGTTATGCTCTTTCAAAGTGATAGGGGTCTATCTCTAAGTCAGTGAAGTTTGGGGGAGCATATCTTTGTGATCAAAGTAGCATTTTGAGTAAAATTTATTGGGGTTTGTAGATATATGAGTCTATTAAGTTGTGTAAAAAACTGATTGCTATTGGAGTTATGTTTAAAGAATTATGAGGAAATTTGTAGTCGGATCCAGAGTTGGTAGAAGACAGAATTAAAGGAGAAGGGTAGAGTCTATAACTCTATTTCCAAGAGGAGTTTTGGAGCAAAAATTGGAGGATGTTTACAACATAAAGCAAGCAAAAAGCCTACCAAATTTCAATACTTGGGGTTTTGATAATGAGGAGCAATGAAGGTGTGAAGCAAAGGGGGTCCAGAATCAAAGGCAGCATAAAGGGGTTTCTTTGACAACATGGTTCTCTCTAACCACATGAGCTATAATCAAAAGGATTATGGGGTTTGCTTCCTTACTTCCTTAAGTACTTTGTGTTCAAATTTTGCTTCATTTGATATGATATCCTAGGATTTATGGGCAAATTTGAAGGCAGGTTTTTAAAGGCAGAATATGGCAAGATTAATAAAGTATGTTTTTATGTAAATTCTTCAGTTTTATGAACTTTATGAATCTCATCTTGCACTTAAGAAACGAGAGGCACAAAAGACCCAGTGTTTCTTAGGGCTAAGACTACCACCACGACAACGTCAAAGAATACCAAGCAGTAAGTCACTTGTAATTATCTTTGAAGTTGAACTAGCTCATGCAAGTAGTGGCAAAGGAATATTTTAAGGTTGTTTCCACAAGGAAGATACAGAAGTTCAAGCATGGTCTCAAGTAAAAGGTATTGGTCATTATCGGTGGCTTCAAGGATCCATAAATCATCTGCCTCGTGAACGATAATTGGAGTATATTGCAGAGACTATGCGACAAATTTTTGATTTCCTATGTTTGTGAGTATACATCTCAAATGGCTTCTTGGAGACCTCGAAGCTAGAGGAGGAGGTGATGTCAAGGACATACTTATTAGAATCTTCTAGAATATTTTAGAAGTTTCCTAGAACTCTCTAGAACCTTTCAGAGCCTTCTAATATCTTCCTAGTGTCAAGGACATACTTGTTAGAACCTTCTAGAATATTCTAGAAATTTTGTAGAGCTCTCTAGAACCTTCGAGAGCCTTCTAATATCTTCTTAGTTAGTAGAAGTTGCTTGAAAAGCTCTCTAGTTGGTAGAAGCTGCTTGAGAAGCTTCCTAATTGGTGGAAGTTGCTTGAGAAGCTCCCTAGTTAAAAGAAGCTATTTGAGAAGCTTCCTAAGTAGGAGTATATATTGGAGTCAAGGCTGAAGAGTTCTTCAGTCTTGACAATACATCTTTTGGAGCTCTAGCTCACCTCTCTGGTGTTGTTTTTGTACTCATTTGATTAATCCAGTTCTTGCCAGTTCTTCTTGCACTTCTTGTTTAGACTTCAAGTCTATATTCTATATCCGTGATATTAATCCAGTTCCTGTCAGTTCTTCTTGAACTTCTTGTTTAGACTTCAAGTCTATAATTTGTGTCCGTGACACTTTTTTTTATTTTTTTGGTTTTTTTTTTGTGATAAGATTAATGTTAAGAGTTTAGAATACATCCTGATTGTTGAACAATATAAATTGAGAAGTACAATAATGAAATAGAAAATTTAATTTATATATGGTTGAGTAAAAAAATAAAACTGTTGATGGTTGAGTTTGATGTCACATATTAGAAGCCAAAGATTGAATATATCAATGTAGCTTGACTATAAAGGAGGATATTGTGCCGTATTAGCTGTGAAAATTGAGCGGTGAAAGAGAATATTAAAGAGATGATTAATTTTGGAATGAGTTCTTAGTAAGAATTTATTTTCAATGATTGGAATATGAAGCGATTGTATACACTCTATTAAGATAATATAATATTGCCTGATGTTGTTAAGAGATTGGAAAAAGATAAGAGAATGCAATAAGAGAATTATAGAAGAAAGTGTTATAAAAGTTATACTGGACTGTGAAACAATAGGAAGTTGAAATGACAAAGTTGTTTTAGAGCATTTAGGTGTTTATTAAACTTTGCTTATCAAAAGTGGTTAATTATGTGATCCTAACAACTATATTTCATGTATATAGTTTTTTTCCATATTTAAACTCGCCTTTATAGGTTTATTCTAGGTAATATAGGAAGAATAAGAAAATTATAATTATATTTTTGGCACTGCTGTCGTGAAGTAAATACATCCATATATAGAAATCTAACTTAACTATCTTTTCTTCAAAATTTTATTAAGTTCTTTCTTCCTTCTTACCAATCTAAGTTTTTTATATAGTTTAGGAAAAATTTCTCACTTTCTTTCTTTTTCTTTAGTTAAATTTTTACCTTATCTTTAATCTTAACTTTAACTTTGATCTAGCCTTGAAACTTTCTTTTATTTCTTTTATCTTTTTTTCAATCTTAGATTTTAGTAGATTCAGGATTATATTTGTAGATATAAGGAGTTTTGACTTTGAGATTGAATTTAGGATTTTACCAAGGATAAATAGTAGATTTGGATGTCAATAGTTGGCTACCATTAATAGTGCTGACTTGGAGGATTAGATTTGAGATTTTTATAACTTTAAACTATTAATTGTTGACTTGGACTTTGAAGACCTTGGCTGCGACTTTTTTGATGAGCTCGGAGGAGAAGAAGACGGGGTTTTTTGGCAAATACAGAGAAGTATTCAAAGAGAACGTCTTCTTGGCATGAGTTTAGGTGGTAGAATCGCAGGATTTGGAGCTTAGATGAGAGAGATATGCTTGTTTGAACTTAGACTACTAATATGACACCTACTGTCACTTTTCAAGGTATATTAGAAGTTTTAAGATACTAGCAAGAAATCCAAAAGTTGGGTTAGAAACTAGACTTCAAGCTACACACTTAATGTCTAAGAATTGATAGAAATGAGTTCAGATTGAGTGAGATATGGCTAGTTAAACCCAGCAAACTAAACTGGGGTTTTGAAGAAGTTAGATAAATAGAAGGATTTGCTTTAAGCTAGAACTTGAGTTTCAAGAAGAATTTGAAGCTCATTTTTTGTGTACATATTACTTATACTATAAAGAGTCTATGTCTAAAATCTCATATCAATTGAGACTTTGATTAGGGAGTAATGGCAAATTTGTTCTTGGGTGTCTAGGGTTTTGACTTTTAAAAGTATCTTCCAAGGATTTGGTGATATCTAACGATCGACAATGAATTCATAGCTCAAATTTTGTGTGATGAGGATCAAAGGTATGAGTTATGTTTTCCCAAATTTTGAGCTTATTTGAACGACTGGATCTTCAATTATGAATTTTCAAGTTTCGGATTGAGTTTTAGCTTCTAAAAGTATCTGCCAAGGATTTGGTGTTATCTATTGATCGGCAATGATTTCACAGCTCAAAAAATATGTGACAATAGTCAGAGGTATGAAATATGTTTTTCCAAATTTTGAGCTTATTTGAACAGTTGGATCTTAAATTATGAATTTTCAAGTTTCTAGTTTGGTTTTACTTATATAATTACTTGCTAATATTTTGATGATAGTTGGTGATCAATAATGAATTCACGATTGAGAATTTTTGTGAAGATGACTAAAGAAGTGAACTCTATGTTTTCAAAATTTGATTTTATATAAACGGCTGGATTTCGATTTATAAATTTCCAAGCTTCTAGTTTGTTGATTATACACATGGTTTTGTGACTATAAAAGAAAAGTTTAAAAAAAATTGTGCATATTGGATCCAACTTGATTGTAAAGAGGGACCTTGCATCTACTTGAAGCGGACTTTTGCCTCGACACCGCTGTTGGGAAATTACAATAATTTTGAGTGTTAAGAATTAACTGCAAAATGAGTGGTTTTTGGATGTTGCACAAAGAGGTTTTAAAATTGGTGCTAGTTCAAAAGTCACACCAAATGTATAGTTAGATTAGAGATGGAAAGCAATTTCAATATTATGATGAAAGATTATGATTAATAAGGATGAGAACATTGGACTAATATAAAAACACACCAATTGAAAGGAAGATAGGAGAGAGCACTATCGTATTGTGGTTCGACTATTATGTGAAAATATTATACATTTATATTTAATGTACAATTTACTACACAATTAAATGAGAGCCATATCAATGGACTTTTATAGGTTACAAAATGTAGTTAGATTGTTAGTTTATAAAGAATGTATCTAAAAAGATTATTATTGAGGTTTATACAACCTTATTTTCTTTTGGTAGTGACTTTTGAAGTTGATTTTATATTGATAATAACTTTTATATATCATAAGTCACCTTTGTTAGACATTGGTGGTCCTTAAGATCTTATTTACTTCTTTTATTTGATGTTTAGAACACATATTATGTGAATCTTATAAGAAGAAGGATTAGAAATGGATTTTTAGTATAAAAAGGGGTAGTTTGGCCATCCATGTGAATGAATGGAGATGCATGATAGAAGTCTCTATTCCTATTGGCCAAAAAATATGCCCAATGGATTTCCAGGAGGCTGCCCGAGGGCTTATTAGGGATTAGGATTTTTTTTTTAAGAGAAGTCGAACATCAAAGGCTAGGATCAGCAAGTTTGATTTTTTGGATATGGTTTTGGTGAAAATTTTGCATGATTTGGACTTTTTATGAAAGAGATATAGGCGCTCAAAGTTAGGGTGTTGAAATTGTACCTATTGTCATTGTTTGATCATAAATCGCGCATATAGAAAGCAATAGAGGATTGGCAATTGGAATTAAAAAGAGTACTTTCTTGGCTATACTTTTCATGAATAGCTTGATGAAATCCAAGCTAGATTAAAAAAGATATTGGGAGTTGAATTTAGTGCTTATAAGCTAAGGGTAGTAAGTGACCCCACTTAACTAGTGGTTATATTTTGAGCTATATCTTAGGCAATTTGATAGATTTTTGGCTCAAAATTTTCAAGAAAGTATATAATTATGTCACATGATTATGTATAAAAATTTTGTGATATTAGAATTTTGGGTTTGTGAGATATAAGGAAAATAGTGCTTAGGTGTCTCTGAGCTAGGGTTTTAAGCACCTTCTAGGATTTTTAAAATATTGGACGATCAAAAATGAATATATGGTTGATTCTTTTTTGTGGTAAAACTTATGAATGATATCTATATTCTAAAAGAAATTTTTTACAAATAAATGGCTGAATCAAGAGTTATTGAACTCTAAAGATTGAAGAGAAATTAGTCCTTGTGAGTGATTAAAGTTTTGAAAGATTTTGTGGCAAATTTAATCTTTTTGTATAAACCTACTTAAATACAAAAGGCCTTATCAATGAAAATTATCTTTTATAATATCTTTGTGTTATTTATCTTTTTTATTAAGGACAAATTACTTATTAGATTCTTACTAATAAGCTTTAAGTAAATTTTCCACAACCACATACCTAATGTATTTCCAGATAGAAAATCATACCATACAACAACGCAAGCAAGATATTTGTTGCAAGACTAACAAGAACAAAATCTAAAAAAGAAGCATCAATAGAATTGGTTTAAATCATGGTTGCATGCTTATTGACATATCCGAGCATACCCAAAACCTGATAGATCTTTAATATTTCAAACATATATACCGTTAAGGAAATTGCCAAGAGCACTTGCGAGTAATTTAGTCAATAGTCCAACATATCTCTTTAGCCTTTTAGTAGAAAGAAATTGAGATACAGAAGAATTGGATACTCCATTGGATGTTTTTTCATTAATGGATACAATCAATTCTAACAAGACTGGTACTTCAGAATGGCATAAATTGCTTGCTATTAAAGGCCAATTTAGTGTGTTATAAAATTCATCATTTTCACCTCAATTTCAACCAATAAAATTATTTGTAAATAATAATGATAAATTATGAAGGCCTGGAAGTCCATAAAAATAATTAGAAAAGATAATGATTATTTTAATAAGGAATTGAGTGGAACATTATCATTTTCAATGGCAATGGGAGGTCTCATAGTCCCAATTGCAGTCCAAATGGATGTGGTGGATGATCGCATAACTAGCATAGCTCCATTAATTACTTTTAGAGGTATGCCAAGTATAGATCCAGATGAATATTTGTCTCAATTCTTGATTGCATGTATAGCCAACAATAATAGAATTGAAGATATTTAGTTGAGATGGCTGCCAACAACCTTGAAGGACACAATATTTGAATGGTATAATCGCCAATCCATGGATCAATTTCCTAATTGGGAGTCATTGAAAAATATCTTTTTAATCCATTTTCATCTCATTGGATTTAAAGAATGTCTTAGGAAAAGGATTTAAAGAACATCTTATGAAACAATGGATAGTTATCCAAGAATGATTAATTATAGTATAAATCTTAGTACTAATCCATGGAAAATAATTAATGTTGTCCCATTGTAGGTAGTACCACCAACAACTACAATTTCATATTTTTCAAACTCTCCCTATCAAAACCTAATACCTACAAAAGAATTATCTAATGAATTAATATTGAAAGATCCAAATGAGGCTTTGTTGTTAACTTTGACAAAGAAGATGGATGAATTGGCTATTAATCTATTAAAAGATAAAAAGAAGAAGCATAAACCGACCAATATGCAATCCAATATTTGGTGCAATAATTGTAAGGGACAAGGCCATTTGATAATGGAATGTTCTTTACCACCCCAAATGACTATACAATGTATATTTTGTAGGGTTAAGAATATCACCACCAATTGTTGGAATTTACAAAAGCAACAATAGCTCGATAATCAAATCATGATTCAACCAACTTTGTGGGATGTTAATCAAATCTAGACAGGAAATAGGTTTGGCTAGAGTGAAAATTATTCAAATAAATAAAATAGGAATTTTTCTAATTTTCAAAATTTAGTATATAATCAAAAATATAGATCCAATCTTTAAGAAATTATATAAAATTAGCAAGAACATTCTTCATATCCATCCATTCACAAACCAATTTCAGATTTTATAGTATTATTTGGTTAACTGGGATCATTTATCCATCTAACTTGGAATAGGCCCAACCGATATATACTAGTAAAAACACCCCATATTCTTGAGAAGATTGAAAGAAGACCACTTTGATATTACTATTGCAGGCAATTAGGATATTATGCTAGTGAATGTCCCAATCCAAGAATAAATTATGAATATTCTTTCATATGTGGAAATTATAAACAATTGAGACATACATATCAGTAGTGCAATGCTCCATTTACTTTTAATAATTGAGATCAGTATATCTAGCTGTATAGTAAGATAAAGGATAATAATCAAGTCCAAGAAGATTTTGTATTAAATTGGATAGTATGCATTCATATAATATTTATCAAGGCCTAACAAAAAAGAAAAAATCCAAGTCTACAATTGGGTGCACTAGTTGCAAAAGACCAATTCAATTCAATGGTTGGAATTCCAAATCTAATACCAGTACCAAAAATATTAGCAATGTTGAGACTTGGTCTATCTGTGCAACTCAATGATGTCTGTAGTACCGAGGTATTGATTCAATCTTAACCAATACCATTATCTGCAAAATTCTAAGAGCCATCTTATTTATTAAAAGATCCTCTCATGGACAGACATTTCAAAAAAGTTTATTCAGCTATTCCAATTCCAAATTCCATAAAGCAAGATATATTATTTCAAGGGATTAAATTGAAATCCATGGAAAAGAAGAGGGCTTTAAGAATCACTACTAATATGGAATCTTATGATATTTTGAAAGATTTGGATGAAATTAAACCTTCAATTTTAATAAAGTAATTATTAGCAATCATGCCAAAATATCATTCTAGATTAAATTCCTCGTTAATATAATGTAGAATTTGTAATAAAGAAATTTGTGAAGTTAATTTTGAATCCCAATCTAGACACACTGACTATTGATATATCTATTAATGATATTTTTATTTCTAGAGTTCAAGTGGATGGAGGTTCTAGTATGAATTTAATGACTCTAGATACAAAGGAGCATTTGGATTTAGCTCAATTGTTATCCACGACCGTGGTATTGAGAATAATTGACTATAGTTGCATAAAGCCTATGGGTATCATTCATAGTATTGATATTACTATTATTAGAATTATATATAAGATTAGTTATATTATTTTTTATTTATAGAATTTTACATCATTATATCTAATTTTATTGAACATGGCTATATCAAACCAAAGCTAGGAGCGATTAGAACTATAGAACACTGACTATTGAGCAGGATAGAGATAAGATTGTTTAACAAATGTATCCAATTCAATATCATGGAGAATCTCAAATTTGGAATTTAGAGGCAACATCTCACGATGAAGGTCAATTTGATGTGGAATTTGATAAAATTATCAATGCAATGCAAGTTGGTGATGATCCAATTCACATGCAGAAGCAAAGCATATTATATTAATATAAGCATATTATTTTGTATATCTGGAAGATACAGCAAACTCTGATCATGCTATCGTTGATTGGATGAATAATCTTGTGATTAATAAAGTTAGTGCATTGGAACTAGAATTAGATAGTTCCAATTTGTTGGATTATATGAAGGATTTAGAGCAGTAGAAGAAAATCAAATTAGAAGTTGTTGTGGAACCTGTGTGCCAATCTATTAATTTGGGCACCAATAAAATACGGCAAATTATCAAAATATATACTATTATTGTAGATATAGAGCTAAAAAATTAGAAAGATTTCTTCCTAAGTCATAAATCTGCTTTTGCTTGGTCGTATGCAAATTTAAAAGGTGTTCCTGTTGATGTTTGTGAATATCAAATTACTTTGGAGGAGGATACTATACCAATTTGTTAAAGACAACATCGCCTTAATCCAAAATATTCCCTCATGGTAATAGAGGAATTGAATAAATTTTTAAATGTGGGCTTCATATATCCAATACCATATAGTAAATGGATTTCACTAATTGTAATGGTATCTAAAAAGAATGGAAGAATCCGAATCTATTAAGATTTTTGTAAATTAAATGCGGCTACCAAGAAGGATTACAAATAGTATATTGGATATAATAGCCGAGTATGAATATTACTCCTTTTTGGATGGATTTTTAAGTTACAATCAAATTAAAATTGCGGCAAAGGATCAACTAAAGATTACTTTTATTACGGATTAGGGCACATTTGCTTATAAAGTGATGCCATTTAGAATATGTAATGTCTTAGCCATATTTTAAAGGGTGATGACACAAGCATTTTAGGATTATTTATGATTTTTAATAGAGATATTTTTAGATGATTTTTCCACATTTAATATGATAGTTGATCATTTGGAATATCTTGGTAAATATTTGGATTAATGTGATAAGTATGGGATATCTTTGAATTCTGAAAAGTGTCAATTTCGCGTATTATCAAAAAAGCTTTTAAAACATATTATTTTTGTTGTTGGTATTGCTACTAATTCAAATAAAACTACTCCTATATTAGCCTTATTAAAGCCAAAAATAGTATTAGATGTTCACAATTTTGTAAGCCATATTAACTATTATTGATAATTTATTGATTCATTTGCAGTCATATATCAATCTTTAACTAATCTCTTAAAGAAATCACCATCAAATGGATCTAGTCTAATTTGGACTGAAAATTGTATAGTTGAGTTTGAAGAATTGAAGCAAAAATTGGTGTCTACACCAGTAATTGTTGCACCATGTTAGACAAAATTGTTTTATGTGTATGTTGATGTATCCAATGTTGCTATTGGATCCATAATAAGTCAAAAAGATAAAAAAGATTTGGATCATCCAATGTATTATATTAGTTGATAATTTGTTATTATAGAATAAAATTACATTACAACTAAACAAGAAGACTTGGACATGATCTACTCTATACAGAAATTTTGACATTATCTGCTTGATTACCCATTTGTATTTCATGTCGATCATGATGCTCTTAAGTATATGATTAATAAACCTCAATTAAATGGACGTATTACTCGATAGGTGTTATTCCTTCAAGAATTTAATTTTATTATTAATATTTGATCAAGCAAGAAATATGCCATTACACACTATTTATTCCATTTGATCAATATATTGGATAATGAACCTATCAATGATGCACTTTTTGATACAAAATTATTTACCATGGATGTAATTTCATTAGGATATAGTGAATTGATTCAATATTTGACATTCCACACATTCTCACTTACTTATAGCGAGAAATTTAAGTGGCATTTGATTTTGAAAAGTACTCTATATATAATGATAGGTGACGCTTTGTATAAGCAAGGGAAGGATGGAATATTATGCTGTTGTATATTTCAAAGTGAAGTACGTACCATATTGGGAGGGTGTCACTTAGATAGTTACGGTGGGCACTTTGTTAATGAAAGTATTGCTTGAAAAGCTGTAATGGCTGGATATTGGTGGCCAATAATGTATCAAAATGGATTGAAGTGGTGGCAATGAAAACTGATAATGTCAATACAGTAGCCATATTTTTATATAAGAACATTATCACTTGCTTTAGGTGTCTCAAAGAATTGATTAGTGACTGAGGTACCAATTTTATTAATTCTACAATTGCAGCCTTGATGGATAAATATGACATCAAACATCGAAAAACAATGCCATATCACCCTCGAGCCAATGGATAGACTGAAAAGACCAACGGTATTCTATATAAAGTTTTAACTAAGACCGTGTCTAGTGTGGGAATGAATTGAGATATAAAATTATTTGTAGCTTTGTAGGCGTATTGTATTGCATATAAAAGTGACTACCAAATCTATCCTATTTTAATTGGTATATGAACAAGAGATAATATTATCAATTAAATTGAAAGTTCAAAGTTTAAAAATTACATTAGATGAACGTCTTGGTGATAAAGAATCCTTTCAATATTGATTAGCACAAATAAAAAAATTAGATGAAATTAGAACTACGGTTCTTTTGACCATAGAAGTTATACAACGTTACTATAAGAGTTATTATGATAATAAATTACATCTCAAATCTTTTTTGTCTAATGATGTAGTACTTCTTTATTATAGCCAATTTCACAATTTTTTCAAAAAATTTCAAGTCCTTTGGCATGGACCATATTATGTAGTGAAAGATTTTCTTAATGGTTTAGTTCAATTGAAAGATTTTATAGGCATTCAATTCACCACACAAATCAACAAAAATAGATCACAACTTTATTCCACGTAAATTTGGGATGGATTTTAAAAATGAAAAAAAAATATTTACTTATTAATAATAGATTATCTATATTGTAGGTATATGATGGATAGCAGAGACGGTTGATGGTAGGTTTTGGATTTTAATGCCGACTCATCAAAAAAATTAGAAGTGAGGTTATGGCAAATTGGATTAAGGATTGTTGATTCAAATCCTCAGTAAAAGATTAAGAGCGAGGCATTTAGTGTAAGTTTTTTTTCAATAATTTAAACATTGTTGTTTGGAGCTTGCTTATTAAAATATAAGGTTTATTTTAATAAGCAAGAAAGTAGTGTCAAAGTGAATGAGGAGTGAGAGCAAGTATTCTATAATAACAATGAAAAAGATTAAAGAGAGCTACAAATAGAGATGAAAGTTACTATATTATGAGAAATAAGAGCAATTTGGACTCGCCATCCTTATTAGTTATTACTAATATAGAATCAATAAAGTGGAAATCTATTGGTGTCCAAAAAGGTAGAAAGATTTTATAAATGCGCAATTATATACATTTTTACGAGAGTGAGATAATTTGCTGCCAATTGATAAAAAAATGGTGACGGAATATATAGCAAATTATGACCCAGAGGATGGTTCAAGTGTAGCAAAGGGGAGTATTATTGGAATCAATGACAGTATCTTATAAAAGATACTGCATCTACCAATTCGTGAGCTTGTGATGGAAGTTGAAGTGTCTAGTGATTTTAGATCGGAAAGCTATTTCAAAAGTGGAATGTTGTCACTTGAGAAGAATCAAGGCTGGAAGGTGGCGGAGGCACTTATACTACAGCTTATGGAGTGGATGTATTTTATTTAGTAGCATTTAGGCTTCAATTGATACACCACGTACATGTCCAAATAGTTACTATTTGTTGTGATAGGTATGCTTGAAGGCATGGTATTTAATTGGAAAACTTTTGTAGTAACTAAAATCTATGCGGAGATGGAAGCCAAGCAGAAGATGAAAAAACTTGCATCTTTTCTTTGCTCCAATTATGCGCACTCCATGATTGTGTATACATTGAGTCAAACACCACCAATAATGGAGAAAAATATACCTTCTCTAGTGCCTCAATAATGTGTTTGGAGTTTGACAATATTGACAACTAATCTAAGGATAGTGGTGCACAAAATTTGAAAATCAAGTAAATCATTGGAACATGAGGCTATACTAGTGATTATACGAGGATGGTATTATATTGTAATTCTTTATAATATGTAAAATCTAATCAAAATATATAATATGTTCATAGATTTTAATATATATTGGAATAATTAAATAAATAAATTAAAGGAAGTTGGTGTAAAAAACTTTATTTTAGATTTTTATTTAGTTTGATTATGGCGTTTAAATTATATAGGACCTAAATGTTTGGTATAAAGCCTTGAGAGGCAATTGGGATCCAAAAAAGAAGAATTAATCTATTAAGTGGCCTATTTGGAAGAATGAAGACAAATTGTAGATGAATGAAGACAAGGGGTAAAGTTCTTCATTCCTATTGGTCAATGGTAATGTCCAATAGGCTTTGAGGAGGCTGCTTGTAAAGAAAAAAAGGATTTTGGCAAGTTTTAAAAAACCATTTCAACATCAAAAATTAAGGTTAAAAAAATTATTTTTTGTACTACAATTTTAGTATAGAAATCAAGAGATTTGAAGTATTTATGAAGAAGGAGTAGGTGCTTGAAGTTAAAATATACAAATAATATCTATTGTAACTCTTTTGAAGATTTGAGGAGTTGTATAAGAGCTTTTGGAGATCAAAAGATGTGGTTGGAGAGGTGGATTTAAGATATACGTTTGATAAGGAAGAATTATTATAAGTAGAGTTTTAAAAAAGGAGATATTAGGAATCAAAGATAGTAGATTGAATTCCAAGGTAGTAAATATGTCATTTTGTTGATAATGATGGTTTTTGCCATATCTTGAATATTCAAACAAATTTTTATCTAAAACTTTTTAAGAAGGTAAATCTCTATGCTAAAAAGCTATACATCAAAGTTTCATTGCATTTGGACTTTTAGTTTATGTGATATGAAGAATTTAATACATAGGTGTTTGTAAATAAGAGTTTGAAGCTATTGTTAGGGTTTTTACAATATCTGAAGATTGATAAAGAATCAATGGTTGAAATTTGTTGTGCTAGTTATTAAGTATATATTAATAATTTATGTAAATTGTGAGTAGATTTGAATAGTTAGATTAAAAATTATAGATTATTGAAGTTCAAAAAAAATCTCTCTTCTACAAATGAATGAGGGTTTAGAACATTTTTTTATATTTTAAGTATTTTTGTGAAATAAGACTTATGTATTGGATGTAATAGCCCTAAGAAAAAGACTTTATATAAATTTGAGGGTTTTATTATTTTGGATCTTGATTGAATATTTAATAGTAGCTAAAAGCCAAGCACTTTTTTGAAGTAAATTCTCTCTATAATGATAGCGGATTCCAATTCGTTCAAAGATTGAAGTGGCGTGTGAAATTCTAGTTCCAAATATTAGAATATCGGAAGGAGGGAATTTCAAAGAAGTCATATTGGATCAAATTTTCCAATTGTAGCTCATAGTGAGTAAATTGGAGGATAATTTAAGGCAATAATTGAATGCAAGTAGGAAAGAGATTTTGAAAAAAAGCCGCAAAATTATAGAATAGGATCAAATTATCAAGAAAAAGGCAGTGTCATGGTAGAGAAAATTTGCCTCAAGAAAGTGCTGGACTTTTGGCTGCCACTAATTATTTAATCAAGATCTAAGTATAACAAAAATTTCTAAATTTATATGAAAGCCTCTTTTATAGGACTATTACATCCAATACATAAGTCTTATTTTCTCAAAACATTCAAAATATAACAAATACTCTAAAATCTTCATTCCCGTGTAATAACGGAATTTTTTCCAAATTTCAATAATCCATAACTTTTAATCCAACTATCCAAATTCACTCCAAATTTACAAAAAGTATTAATATACTCTTAACAAATAGCAAAACAAATTTCAACCATCGATTCTTTATTGATCTTTAAATATTATGAAAATCCTAGTTGTAGCTTGAAATCCTTGTTTACAAATCCCTATATACTAAATTCTTCATATCTAATAAATTAAAAGTCTAAATGTTATGAAACTTTGATGTATAGCTTTCTATTACAAAGATTCATCTTCTTGAAAAGTTTCAAATAAAAATTCATGTCGAAGCTCAAGTTATGATAAAATCCATCACTATCAACAAAATATTCTATTACTACCTTAGAATTTGATCTGTTGTCTTTGATTTCCAATATCTTATTCTTTAAAATTCTAAATATAGTAATTCTTATATATTAAATATAGAGCTTAAAATCACATCTCTAATCGCACCTTTCAATCTTCAAAAGCTTTCATACAATTCCTTGAATCTTCAAAAGAGTGATAGTAGATACTATTTATGTACCTTAATTTCAAGCATCTCCTTTTTTCTCATAAAAATTCTAAATCTTTCAATTTTTATACCAAAATTATAATATAAAAAATAAGCTTTTTAATCTTATTCTTTGATTTTTGAATGCTTTCTTTAAAGTCACTAAAATCTTACTTCTTCTTGTGGGCTGCCTCTTCAAAGCCTATTGGACATGACTATTGATCAATAGGAATGAAAAACTTCACCCCTTATCTTCATTCATCCACAATTTATCTTCATCCTTCCAAATAGGCCTCTTAGTAGTTTAATTCTTCTTCTTTGGATCCCAATTGCCTTTCAAGGCTTTATACTAAATATTTAAGTTTTGTATAATTTAAACGCCATAACCAAACTTTGAAAAAATCTAAAATAAAGCTTTTTATACCAACTCCCTTTAACTTGTTTTTCTAACTATTCTAACACATATTAGAATCTATGAACATATTACACATTTTGATTGGATTATACATATTATAAGCAATTACAATACAATAGCAAAATCCAAGTTATTACTAGAGCATAAATTAGAAGAGGAATAGGAAGCTTAGACAAAAGAAAAAGAACACATTTAATTCATCTTAAAAGGCCAAAAACAAGAATTATTATAGAATTACAAGATATAGAATTTGGAACAAGAAGAGGTGAAGTGTTAATTAAAAGAGGAACAAGAGAAAGCAATGTTTACTAGAACAAAAAAAGAAAAAATTGGATGACCAATATAAAATTGAAACGAAAGAATTACGGGTAAAGATTGGAACCTTGAAGGCAATAGTGTCAAAATTAGAGGATGATTTAGCCAGTATTGGTTGGTCAGAGGTGTTTGCCTCACCAGTGTCAATAATTGGTGAATTAGAGAAGAAGATGAAATAATAGCTATACTAATTAGAAGCAAAAGATATCAAGATTCTGCAACTAGAGGCTCAAGTTTGTAAAGTGGGAGCATATAATGAGGATTAATCAGTCCAATTAAAGAGTGAGCTGGTGGATTTATTGGAGGAGGATGAAGATCTATGATTAGAATCAAACTCAGTAGAATCACCTACAAAGAATGTTGAAATTGAACAATCCAAAGAGCCCAAAGGATAAAATGAATATAAATATATATATATATATATATATATATATATATATATATATAAAAATTTTTTTGTAAGATTTTATTGAAGAAGTTTTTTTTTACCAATTCTATATTTCCAAGGAAAGTGCACAATTAAGAGTGGAATTAAATAGAATAAATAGATAATTTTGGTGATAGAATAATAATTAAATATTGATAGATTGGATGATTAATCCATTGGCTAGTCAATATAGATGGAAAAATAGAAAAATTAGTTGAAAAAGTGATAAGAGCAAGAAAGAAGATGGTTGGTATTTTGGTTTTTATTATAAAGAAAAGAGAGAAGAAGAAATCGGAGCCAAACTGTGAGGGTCAAGAATTGGGGTAAGCTTGGTGCTACCTTTTTTTTTATTTTTTTGGTTTTTTTTTGTGCTAAGACTAATGTTAAGAATCCTGAATACATCCCAATTGTTGAATAATGTAAACTGAAAAGTTCAATAATGAAACAAAAAATTCAATTTATATGTGGTTGAGTAAAAAAATAAAGTTGTTGATGGTTGAATTTGATGTTGCGGATTGGAAGCCAAAGACTGAATATATCAATGTAGCTTGATTGTGAAGGAGGATATTGTGCCATATTAGCTGTGAGAGTTGAGAGGTGAAAGAGAATATTAAAGAGATGATTAATTTTGGAATGAATTCTTGTGATTGAAATATGAAGTAATTGTATACAGTCTATTAAGACAATACAATGTTGCCTGACGTTGTTATGAGATTGGAGAAAGACAAGAGAATACAATAAGAGAATTATAAGAGATAGTATTATAAAAATTATATTGGATTGCAAACCAATAGGAAGATAAAATGACAGAGTTATTTTAGAGCATTTAGGTGTTCATTAAAGTCTACCGATCAAAAGTAATTAATTATGTGATCGTAATAAGTGTATCTCATGCATATAGTTTTTTCCCATATTCAAATTTCCCTTTACAAGAATATTCTAGGTAGTATAGGAAAAATAAGTAAAATGATAATTACAAGAATGATGGTTCCTTATATATGTATATTGATTATCAGAGATTGAATAAGATAACAGTGAAGAATTATTATCCATTATCATTAATATCAAGATTTTTGGAACAATTAGATCAAGCCAAGATTTATATTAAGATATATCTTTGTAGAACATACAACCTAGTATAGATCATAGAGGGAGATGAATAAAAGACCACATTTTGGACAAGATATGGACATTTTGAATATAATACCATATCCTTTGGACTGACAAATATATCCACTATTTTTTAGCATTTAATAAATGACATCTTTTGAGAGCACCTAGACAAATTTGTGGTGATCTATCTTGATGATATCTTGATCTAATCAAAAAATCTAGACAAATATGAGGGGCATATTAAGTTGATATTACAAAAGTTGTGAAATACAAGTTTGTATGGTAGACCAGAGAAATATATATTTCATCAACCAAAGATGGAATTTTTGGAATACATCATATCTATTGAGAATTTAATAATGGATCCTAAGAAAATAGAGGCGGTTATGTAATGGGCCATTTTAAAGATTGTGATAGATGTACAATATTTTCTTAGATTTGTTAACTTCTATTGGATCTTCATCAAAAATTACTCTCAAATTGCCATCCTTCTTATTTGATTGATATATAAAGATAAGTTAGAATGGAGGATTTAAGTGGAAAAGGCATTCCAAGACCTCAAGATGGCATTTACCATAATCCCAATCTTAATACATCCAGACTTTACAAAAGTATTTTATCTAAAGATTTATGCTTTGGATTTTATACTAGGGGTTGTGCTTTTACAAATGCATATAGACAATAAACTCCATCGTGTTGCATTTTATTCTTAAAAATTCTTTGCTGTCAAAATTAATTATAAAATTGGCAATAAAGAGCTTCTTGCTATTGTGGATTCTTTTTAAGAATGGCATCATTTTCTTGAAGGAGCAATGCATCTTGTGATTGTATATATAAATCACAAGAACTTGAAATATTTTATATGAACTTAAGTTCATAATCGCCACCAAGCTCAATGGAATATGTCATTATTTTGATTTAATTTTATTATCACTTATCAATATGGGAAGCATAAAGAATTATCTGGTGCTTTATCAAGGAGATTATATCTTATACCAAGGATAAGAAAGACAACATTTGATCAACAATATACAATTTTATTGAAATCAAAGCAATCTTGCCTTTGTGCTACTATTACATTGATACCTATTGATTTTAATTTTGTCAATGAGATGTGTATTGCAATTACTAATGATGCTTTGGTCTTTGATATCAAACATCTTTATTATAGTTAAAAAAAAATATTGATAAGTTTAAGCTTGAAGAAGACCTTCTATATTTTGAAGAATATTTGTTTATCCTAAAAGGACCTACACAATTGCACATTTTTCAATCTTGCCATGACTTTCCAATTACAGGTCACTTTGGATTTAATAAGACCATAGAACTTATTTTTCAAAATTTTTAATGGTTTTGAATGTAGAAGGTAATAAAGGACTTTATGCTCTCTTGCAACATCTATTCAAGGTCCAAAAATCCGCAACATCATCCTTTTAGACTCTTACAATCCTTGCCTATTCCAAGACAATCATGGTCTTCTATCTTAAAAGACTTCATTATAGATCTGCTGCCATCTAATTTCATGGACAATATTCTTATAATAGTTGATCAACTCACAAAGATGGCTCATTTTATTTCTTATAAGAAGACCACATTGTCGTGGCGAAAGTCCGCTTCAGGTAGACGCAAGGTCCCTCTTTACAATCAAGTTGGATCTAATATGCACAAATTTTTTTAAACTTTTCTTTTATAGTCACAAAACCATGTGTATAATAAATCAACAAACTAGAAGCTTGGAAATTTATAAATCAAAATCCAGCCATTTATATAAGTTCAAATTTTGGAAGCATAGAGTTCACTTCTTTAATCATCTTCACAAAAATTCTCAACTGTGAATTCATTACCAATCACCAGATATCATCAAAATATTAGCAAGTAATTATATAAGTAAAATCAAATTAGAAACTTGAAAATTCATAATTTAAGATCCAACTGTTCAAGTAAGCTCAAAATTTGAGAAAACATATTTCATATCTTTGATCTTTGTCACATAAATTTTGAGCTGTGAATTCATTGTTGATCATTAGATATCACCAAATCCTTGGCAGATACTTTTAGAAGTCAAATCTCAATCTGAAACTTGAAAATTCATTATTTAAGATCCAACCATTCAAATAAGCTCAAAATTTGGAAAAACATATTTCATACCTTTGATCCTCATCACATAAATTTTGAGCTATGAATTCATTGCCGATCGTTAGATATCACTAAATCCTTGGCAGATACTTTTAAAAGTCAAAACCCTAGACACCTGAGAAAAAATTTGCCATTACTCCCTAATCAACATCTCAATTGATATGAGATTTTAGACATAGACTCTTTATAGTATAAGTAATATGTACACAAAAAATGAGCTTCAAATTCTCCTTGAAACTCAAGTTCTAGCTTAAAGCAAATCCTTCTATTTATCTAACTTCTTCAAAACCCCAATTTAGTTTTCTAGGTTTAACTAGCCATATCTCACTCAATCTGAACTCATTTCTATCAATTCTTGGACATAAAATATATAGCTTGAAGTCTAGTTTCTAATCCAACTTTGTGATTTCTTGCTAGTATCTTAAAACTTCTAATATACCCTAAAAAGTGACAGTAGGTGTCATATTAGTAGTCTAAGTTCAAACAAGCATATCTCTCTCATCTAAGCTCCAAATCCTGCGTTTCTACTACCTAAACTCATGTCAAGAAGAAGCTCTCTTTGAATACTTCTCTGCATTTGCCAAAAAATCCCGTCTTCTTTTCCTCCGAGCTCGTCAAAAAAGTCGCAGCCAAGGTCTTCAAAGTCCAAGTCAACAATTAATAGTTTAAAGTTATAAAAATCTCAAATCTAATCCTCCAAGTCAGCACTATTAATGGTAGCCGACTATTGACATCCAAATCTACTATTTATCCTTGGTAAAATCCTAAATTCAACCTCAAAGTCAAAACTCCTTATATCTACAAATATAACCTTGAATCTACTAAAATCTAAGATTGGAAAAAAGATAAAAGAAATAAAAGAAAGTTTCAAGGCTAAATCAAAGTTAAAGTTAAGATTAAAGATAAGATAAAAATTTAACCAAAGAAAAAGAAAGAAAGTGAAAAAAATTTCTTAAACTATATAAAAACTTAGATTGGTAAGAAGGAAGAAAGAACTTAATAAAATTTTGAAGAAAAGATAGTTAAGTTAGGTTTTTATATATGGAATTATTTACTTCACGACAACGTTTAGTGAAGAAATGACAAGGCTCTTTCTTAACAATATATATCGATATCATGGCCTATCAAATGATATCATATCTAATTGAGGATTCTAATTTATATCTAAGTTTTGGAGATGTCTTTATAAAATATTAAAGATGGATATTAAACTTTCTTTGTCTTTCCATCCTCAAACTAATAGCCAAATAAAACAAGTTAATTAAGTTTTGAAGTAGTATTTATAATACAGCATCAATTATCAACAAGATGATTGGATCTTATATCTATGATTAATAAAATTTATATTTAATAATAATATTCATACATCAACTCAATAAAGATCATTTTATTCCAATTATGAATATTACTCAAAGCTTAATCTATAAAATATGCCAAAAAATAACAATCCAATAGCTAAAGATTTACAAAGCATCTATTGTAATATCAAACAATCTTAAAGCTTCAATTACAAGCAGTTCAAGATACTTATAAGATATTTGTAGATAAATTTAGAAATCAACCACCTGCTTTTTATATTAAAAATAAGATATAACTTCTTCAACAAAACATCAAGACTAAAGAGCCATGCAATAAATTAGATTATCAAAGAATAGAACCATTTTCTATCCAAAAGCAAATTAATCCAGTGATATATTGCTTAGAATTACCATCTTCTATGAAAATACATCTAGTTTTTTATGTCTCTCTTTTAAAACCTTGTAGAGAGTCACATGTTTTGAAAAGAGTACAATAATTGCTGCCTAGTATTGAAATCAAAGATCATGAATTTAGTACCTCATGATGTTGAAAAGGTACTTGATTTATGGCAAAGGTGGGACAAATTGGAATATCTTTTTCATTGGCAAGGCTATGATATTAATAAGCGTATATGAAAATTAGCCAAAAATTTCACCAATGCACTTCAAAAGGTATAAAAATTTTATTGATTCTATTTCCATAAATCCAAACATGTTCAATGATAATTTTTTGGTGAAGATTGGATTTGAGGAATATTTATAAGAAAGAAAGAATAAAACTCAAGCCTTCATCAGTACATAGTCATATGTTCCAAGATAGAATAGAGTGGTAGAAGCAACTCAGTCACCATATCAAACCTTCAAATATTAAGAGAATAAGATTCAAAAGTTTCACTTGCCACGCAAGCTTCAAACAAATCACTGCAATTTTTACAGCCTTTAATTGAACAAAGCAAAGAAGATACATTTTAGTACTAAGTATGATTTTGGTTGGAGCTATTAGGAATAAGATCCAACTATACAAGTCTTGATTCTAATGCTTGAGCTTTAGCAATATTGCTTGAGTTTAGAAAGGTGAATCTTTTTAAGCTTGAGATCTTATTTGGAAGATGTTTTGAAGGTCACAATAAAGATCAGATCTTTGGATGGGATGTTTTAACAATAAAGGTATTAGCTCAAGGCCATAGGCAATTTTTTTAAGGACTAATAGAACCTATTGTCCAAAAATGGAGAACATAATATATAACTTCATTAGTACAGTGTAGCTTTGATTTTTTACATTAATAAAAAGACTTTCAAAGGTATCAGCTCATCTTAGAACTTATTGCTAGAGAAGAGGGTGATATTAGGGACATACACTTTAGAGGTTCACAAAACCTTCTAGAACATTGTAAAGCTTCTTGAATTAATGAAATTTAGTTGAAAAGCTTATTAATTGATGAAAGTAGCTTGAGAAGCTTCATAGTTAGTGGAAGGAGCTTGAAGAGCTTCTTAATTAGTAGAAGCTATTCAAGAAGCTTCTTAATTTGATAGAAGCCCTTCAAGAAGTATTCTAGATAGAGGTATATATGGAAGTTAAGGTTGAAGAGCTCTTCAGTGTTGACAATGCATCTCTTGGAGTTCTAGCTCACCTTCTTTAGTATTGTTCATGTACTCATCAATTAATTCAAGTTCATGTTGGTTTCTTCTTGAAATCTTGTCTTGGTTCAAGTCTTTTGCTCTGTATTCTTATGCCCTTGATAACGATTCTATTACTTCTCTACTATTACTATTCTCCTTCATTTATATGAAGGTAAATTCTCACCTTTCAATATTAGTTACAAGGTGGCCTCACTTAAGAATTACTTGTAATTGGTGGTATAAAGTGAAGGAGCAAATAACAAGTATAACAAGAATAATAACCACAAAAAAAAAAAAAAGTATAGGATATCAAGTAAATACACAATTCAAAATTATGTTATGATAATCCAAAGATAGAAGGTAGATAATAAAAAAGTTAAGTGAAAAGTTTTTACTTCAAGGGTAACTTGCTTAAGAGATCCTGAGTTCAAACCTCATCAAGGCTTACAATTAGTATATAAGGATGTCCTAGAGAGGCGACAAGACCTTAGTCTTATCCTCCTACCTACATCCAAGGTACCATAACCCATATGGGACTTGTGCACCTCCCTTCCTACAAGGACTACACTAGCTGTTGGTCCTCCTAATTTCTACTCATAAAATTTATTTTCTTGTTCTTTTGAATTCACCATGATCTTTAAAAATACCCAATTAGCCTAGAAACCTTATATGGCCTTCAAATCTTACTCCAATTCTTCATAATGGCTCCTAAGGTGGTAAAACTTATTTTTACTAAAGTCTTAAGAATATTTCTAAAAATTCCTAAATTTTTAAAAATAAATTCTAAATAAATTCTAAAAATTCTTATAATATTTTTAAAGTAATGATATCCATTTAAAATTATTTTATTCTACCTTGGTGATTTTTCATAATAATAAAATCAATTTAGAGTACCTAAAAATCCTATTTTTTAAATTAAATATATAAAAAGATATGAGATTTCTTTCTCATACTTTTCTTACTTACTAAATAATATTTATATATATTTAATAAGTGGTATATAAAGATAGAAGGCCAATGTAGATATTGGTCTCAATAACTATATGCTAATTCTTATAATTAAGAAAAATACTAAATTAATTAAGATAATTGCCTCCAAGACTTATTAAGATCCTATTTCTTTCTCTCTAATACTATTTTCTTTTGTTTAGTATCATCTAAACATACCTTTACTTTACAATTATAATTTTAATACTCTAAATATATTCTCTTATCATAAAACAATTAATGAGTCAATTTGATGACTCACACATGGCGACCATCTGAGACGACTTGCAAAGGAGAAGAATCCAAAATTTGACCACTTAGAATGCTATTGAATAAATAGAAGAATTGTCTAGAAAAGGTTTAATGACTATCTAAGAAAAGAATGAATAAGTTGCTATTAATCCAAAGGAATTAAAGCAGATTTGTTCTATAGAATCAAAGAAAGAAGAAAAAAAAATTAAATAAAATATAAGAACTAATAATTATAAAAAAAAAATCAAATTAAAAATAAAAATAAAAATTAAAAAATAACAAATAATAATTTCAGATTCTTCTTTAATATAAGAAGATTCTGATATTAGCCTTCTACGGTCTATATATCCATTGAGTGTTGAAGTTGGTCGTTTCTTGCACTAACATTAGCTCATTGGGATAGCTCATTTTTCCAACCGGATTTGAACTTGAGATGCATCAATAACAACCTCTCTTATAACCAATACTCCAACTCTTCTTGGATGTTTATCAAATATAAAATTGTAAGTTTTAATATTCTAATATTTATTATTTTATTTTATTTTATTTTATATTTTTTTTCAAATGTATGATATAAATCACACTCTATATTGCTTATATTTATTTCCAAAAGTTCTACTAGGAAAATCTTCTCCATTCAACGTTTGCAACCAAAATTGAATTATTTGAAAAAATTTCTTTAATTATATAAAGGTCCAACCATGAGACATCAAATATTTTTAGAAAATCTAATCTTGTAGCATCTTATAAAAAGACCAACATGCCAGCCCTAAGAATTCTGATCTTATATCATTTGTCAAAGATAATTTTTTTTCTTCTTTGTATAGCCTCTATGTATTGAGCACTCCATCTTCTGGCCTCATCTAGACTTTTTAGATGTTCCAATCTATCCATCAAAGATTATTTAGTTGACAATCTTTCTATCAAGACAATTTGAAGAAAAGGGATTTCAAATTCAATTGATAAAATGACTTCTATGTCATAAACCAGGAAAAATAGAGTGGCTTGAGTGGTCACCTTAAACATGGTCCTATAAGGCCATAAAGCTAGATGAAGCTTGGTGTCCTAATCCCGTTTAGAAGCTATTATGGTTTTTCTAAGGATATTAATCAAAGTTTAATTCACTCTCTTTGTATGCCCATTGATTTAAAGGTGATAAGGAGTAGTCTTCCTATGATTAATTTTAACCTGTGAGGTCAAGTTTTCTATCATTTTATTTAAGAAATATTTGCTCCTATCACTAATTAGGATTTTTGGACATCCAAATCTAGTGATAATCTACTCATAAAGAAACTTGACTGCTTACTTAGCATTATTGGCCTTCATTGCCTTTGCCTCAGCCTACTTTGTAAGATACTCGGTTGCTACAATTATGTGCTTCATTCCACTAGTAGAATTAGTATAAACTTCTTCAATATAATCAATTTCCCATTTTTCAAATGGAACTAACGATAATGATACATAGAGAGGTAAGCTCATTTAGAGGTCATTTCTAGTATATCTTTGATATGCATCACATATTTTAGTATAATTATGGACATCTTAGAATAAAATATGTCAATAATAGCCAATTCTAAAGATTTACTATTCTATCAATGTTTCCAAAAATGACCTTCACATGCACTATCAGGCATGCCAATAGAATAATAGGAATTTATTTTTCCATCATACATCTTCTTAAAATCCCATCTATTCTACATTGATATAATTTACTTCCAACTATAATAAAATATCTACTATTAACTCAAATCTTCTAATCTTCTATTTTAGATAAATGAAAAGGCAAGGTTTGGATGATTAAAAATTTGGTAATCAATTCATACCAAGTAGAGATGGTTGCAACAACAAATAGACTTTCTTCTATTAAAGTATTATAGATTGGATCTTTGCCTATATGTTCTGACAACCTGGTTAAGTGATCGGCTTACATGTGCATCTTTCTTAGCTTGTATTCTATTGTATAATGAATTTTTTTTAATAGAAGCACCTACTTTACCACTCTATCAATCAATTCCACCTTTTGACAAGATATTTGATTACCATGTGGTCTACAAAAAATACTATTGGATTCAAAAAGAAGTTGTGTCTAAACTTTTTGACAGAAAAAACCATAGCAAGACATTCCTGTTTTGTGGTAGTATAATTCTTCTCTACAAGATTTGATTGTCTATTTGTAAAGGCTATGGGATAGTCCTTGCCTCCTCTACTTGCTTGATACAAAGGACTTGCTATTGCCACAAATGAAGCATCATAAAGCACATGAAAAGATAATAACCAATTTGATGGTCTTAAAATAGGATATGTGCTCAGCTTTGCTCTAAGAATATCAAATGCTTCTTAGCATTTTTCACTCCACTTAAATTTCACATCTTTCTGCTGAAGTCTAATAATAGCCATGAAAATAGTAGCATAGTCATGTATCACTTTCGAATACCATCCAATATGCCGTAAGGTTCTTTGTACCTCCTTGACTGTTGAAGGAGGTTTTAATTCCATAATCACCTTGACCTTCTCTAGATCTAGTTTCCTATCATTTTTTGAGATTACATATCTAAATAGGACTTTTTTTTTAACTGCTAAGAATATTTTGTCAAGGTTTAAAGCAATCCTAGCTCATTTACACCTTTGAAGATAAGACTTTACACAAGCATGATATATTATCTTAGAAGATTGGGTGCTAAAATCATCAATAAAAATTATCATTGATTTATATAGCAAGTCTATAAAGACATATGATATTGCTCTTTGAAATGCTGAAAGAGCATTGCAAAGTTCAAAAGGCATAATTACATAGATAAAGGTGCACCAAGGTATAATAAAGGCTGTTTTGTGGTGATCCTCCTGGGGCTATAGAAAATTGATTGTAACTTGAATATCCATTTATAAATGTATATAATTCATGCCTAGTCACTTATTCTAGGATGGTTTTTATAAAAAAGAGGGGAAAGTGATCCTTTTGGATACACTTATTAAGCTTTTTATAATCCATGCACACTCAAAATTTTCTATTTTTTTTTTAACTAACACCATTGATGAGACTCAATCCGTAATCTCCATAGGTTGTATAAATCCACTTTAGAGGAGTTTTTCTAATTTGGCTTTG
The DNA here is from genome assembly GCA_036785485.1 of Physcomitrellopsis africana. Classification (NCBI taxonomy): domain Eukaryota; kingdom Viridiplantae; phylum Streptophyta; class Bryopsida; order Funariales; family Funariaceae; genus Physcomitrellopsis; species Physcomitrellopsis africana. The sequence continues at coordinate 27,164 of JAWRVF010000334.1, forward strand.
ATAAGTAATTGTAAGTTGGGCTTCATTCTTCTTTTCTTTTGTCTCACAAAAATTGAATTAGAAAGGAGTAGAATATGATGTTGGGCTATTTCCAAAGGTATATATAGAATAGATAGGAATTTTATGATTTATGAAACATAGTTTGTAGGATTAAAAATAGATAGTAAGCCGATGAATGGCCAATTTAGAAGGTAGAATGGATAAGAAAGTTAGAAAAAGTAATTATCATTGGTTGTATAGCAGTTAACATAGTCGGGATAAGTATAAATTGATTTGGTATAGAGGAGTCAGGGCTAGACTGTGATAGTGCTGAGCCAAGGTAAGCTTGGTGCTACCTCTTACTTTTTTGTTTTTATAGTAGAGAATCCAGATTGAATGAATCATGTCGATCATGGAATACAGTAATAAAAACACATAATTCAATTTAATAATGGATGAATAAAGAATTGTAATTGATTGTTGCTTAAATTTGATATGGCGAATTGGCAGCCAAAGACTGCATATGTTGATGCAATTTGATTGTGAATAAGAATATTATGCCGTATTGGATGTGAAAGTTGAACAATAAAAGAGAATTTTAAAGAGAGATGATTTGCTTTGGAAGAAGTTCTTGGTGAAAAGTTATTTCCAGTGATTAGAGAGTGAAGCAAGTGTAAGCAGTCTATTGAGATAGTGTAGCATTGCCGGATGTTATTATGTGATTGGAAGAAGATAGCAGATTACAGTAGGAGAATTTGTATAAGATTGGATCACGAAATTTATTCTTAGTTGTGGAGTAGCAATACCAATAGAGTGGTCGGCATTGTTTTTAAGCATTTACATGTGCATTAGACTCTGATATTTGGAGGCGATTAGTTGTATGATCCTAATAGTTTAACTCAATGCAATTAATCTTTTTTTGTGTTCAAATCTCCCTTTAAAGGTATATTCTAGGCAGTATTGGTAGAGTAAGTAAAATGACAAAATTACATTTTGGCGCCACTACCGGGGATTGATAATAGTATTGAGTATTAGGAATTAATTGCCGAACGTGTAGTTGAGGATGTTACATGAAGAGGTTACAAAACTAGTCTTGATTGAAAAGTGAAACCAAATGTGTAGTTAAATTAGAGATGGAATGCAATGTCAATAATAGATGATGAAAGATTATGGTTAATAAGAATGAGAACATTGCTTTGAGAAAAATACGTCCATCAAAAAGAAGACAGGAGAGAGCGCAAGTAAGAAATTTGTTGTGGGACAAGCAAGAACGGAAGCTAAAAAGAAAGCGTCAATAAAGTTGGATTAAACCATGGTTGCATGCCTATCGGCACATCCAAGCATATCCAGAACATGAAAGAACTTTAATATTTCAGACACATATATCGTTAAAGAAATTGCCAAGAGCACTTGCGGATAATTTGGTGAATAGTGCAATGTATCTTTTGAGTCCATTAACGGAAAGAGAATGGAGCACAAAAGAATTGGGTACTCCATTGGGTACTCCATTGGGTATTTTCTTAATAGTGGATATAATCGATTTTAGCAAAATTAGTTCTTCAGAAGGGCATGTATTGCTTGCCAGTAAGGGCAAATTTAGTGTATTTTAAAATCTGTCATTTTCACCTCAATTTCAATCAATAAAATTATTTGTAGATATTAATAGCAAATTGTGGAGGCCTAGAAGTTCAAAAAAGATAATTAAGGGAGGCAATATTTATTTTAATAAGAAATTGAATAGAACATTGTTACCTTTAATGGCGGCGGGGGATTCAGTAGTATCTATTGTAGTCCAAATGGATGCAATAGGTGATCGTACAACTAGCGTAGTCCCATTACCTATCTTTAAAGGTCTGCCAAGAGCCGACCTAGATCAATACTTGTCTCAATTCTTGACTGCATGTTTAGCCAATAGTAGTAGAACTGAAGATATTTGATTAAGATGGTTGCCAGTGACCTTCAAAGACATGACGTTTGAATGGTATAATTGCCAACTCCTAGGACAATTTCTTAATTGGGAGGCATTGAAAAATACATTTTTGACTCATTTTTGACTAATAGGATTTGAAGAACATCTTTGGAAAAGATTAATGAATAGGATAATGGTACCAAGAGAAGTCGTGTAATCATATTATGGCCGAGTAGCAAATATCCTCTGTAAATGGCCAAATAACCAAATGCCAGATTTGTTTGTTATGTCTATATTGATTTACGGACTATACCCACTAAAATTGAAGATGTTTGTAAAGGAGGCCCAACCTATCACTGCGGCTGCCTCATTTGACCGAGCTAAGGTATGGGAAGAATGTCATTATGACTAATTCTTAATCATAGGAGCCACGATGATTCTACCTCAAGGAAGGTATCAAATGCCAATTTGGAATGAAATAGTGGGTTGTTACCCAAGAACAATTGATTACGGCGCAAATCTTAGTATTAATCCATAGGGAATAGTGAATGCTATTCCATTATAGGTTGTACCACCAACAATTGGAGTTCCCTATTCTCCATACTCTCCATATCAAAAACCAATATCTATAAAAGAGTTATCTAATAAACTAGTATCAAAGGATCCAAATGAGACTTTGTTATTAATTTTGACAAAGAAGATAGACGAGTTGGCCATTAATCTAGCAAAAGATAAGAAAAAGAGACATAAATCAACAAATATGCGCCGCAATATTTGATACAGTAATTGTAAGGGACAAGGCTATTTGGTAACGGAATGTTCTTCACCACCCCAATTGACTGTGCAATGTACATATTGTGGAAGTAAGCATATAACCACCAATTGTTAGAATTTAAGAAAATAATAACAGTTTGGTAATCAGACCATGATTCAATCAACTTCGTGGAATGTTAATCAAGTTTAGATAGAAAATAGGTTTGGCTGGAACAAGAATCGTCCAACTAAATAAAATAGAAATTTCTATAATTTTCAAAATTCTAAGTATAATTAAGAAGGTGATCCCAATTTTTAAAATTTTGTGCAAAATGAGCAAAGACACTCTCAATATCCATCCATTCAGAATCCAATTTTAGATCCTATACTACCAACTGGTCCGTCGGGATTCTTTACCCATCCAACTTAGAACAAACCTAGCCGGTATATATCAGTCGAAATGCCCAATATTCTTGATGGAGGTGGAAAAAGACTATTTTGATGTTATTGTTATAAGCAGATAGAATATTATACTAGTAAATGTCCCAATCCAAGAGCCAGTGATGATTATGCTCCAGTATGTAGAAATTGTAAGCAATGTGGATACACTTACCAATAGTACAATGCTCCCTTTAATGTTAATAATTGAGATCAGCGTATCCAACTGCAAAGTAAGATGAAAGACAATATTTGAGTTTCATAAGATTTTCTGATAAATCGGGAGGAATGCATTCATGCAATACTTACTCGAGCCTAGCAAAAAGAGAAAGATTCAATTCAAAAATTGAGAGTAATAAATGTAGAAAATCAATTTAATTTATTGGATGATATTCTAAATTCAACACCAATATCAAAGATATTACCAACGTTGGGATCCAATTCGTCTATGCAACTTGAAGATGTTCCTAGCCACGAGATATTGGTTCAACCTAAACTAGTATCGATATCTGCAAAGTTTCAAGAGCCACCTTATCCATTAAAAGATCCTTTCATGGACAAGAATTCTAACAAAGTCCATTTAATAGTTCTAATTCCAAACTTTGTAAGAAAATTATCTCAAGGGATTAATTTGAAATCCATGAAAAAATAGAGGGCCTTAGAAATCATTGCCAATATGAAATCATATGATATTATGAAAGATTTGGATGAAATTAAATCTTTTCTTACAATAAAGCAATTGTTAGCAGTTGTGCCAGAATGTTGTTCTACATTGAATTCTTCGTTAATACAACGTAGAGTTTATAATAAAGAAATTCATGAGGTTAGTTTGAATCCTGATCCGGGAGCACCAACTATCGATGTATCAATTGATGGTGTTCTCATTCTTCGAGTTCAAATGGATGGTGGCTCTAGTGTGAACTTAATGAACGCCGATACAATAGAGGAGTTGGATTTAAAACAATTATTATCCACGATATTGATATTGAGAATGACAGATCATAGTAGGGTGAAACCAATGGATATCTTACGTAGTATTAACACCGTAATCCCGGGAATCATGTATGAAATTGATTATATTATTTTTTGATTATAAAATTTTACTTTATTATATGCAATTTAATTGAATCGGCTATGGCTATATCAAGTCAAAGCTAAGAACGATTGGGACCAAGGAACGTTGTCATATTGCATTTACGTGCAGTGTATAAAAATATTATATATCTTGTATCTATTGTTTATACATGTGTGAGGGCTAGAGATTATTTTAGAAGATATTATAAGGAGAGGATTTATTATAGCCACTTAGTTAGTGAATTAAGATGGCTATTTGTTTTGTTCCTACCTTATTCATATCCTAGAATAGACTCTTTTGTAATTAAAAGAAAGATAAAGGTTGTTTTACCTTTCTTGTTGACTTTGAAGTAGAATGAACCTTGTGAGGGATAAAAGAAGAAGAGCATGGGGTGAATAGGGCCTAATCAATAGGATTTGGCTGCCCATGTAGGCGTGTCATAGTCTAATATGGAAGGAAAGGGAGATATACTCCTCTTGCTAGACCTAGGATTTAGGGTACTTTTGAGTGGTAAAATTTGGAGAGAGATAGCTCCAAATAGATAGAAGAATTTGTAATAAAAATTGAGATGTGTGTTCTTCAAGTTGTGAGGATTTTAGAACCTACTCACTTTCTTATATTTGAGTTGTGAGCAAAAATTTATGCTTGTTTTAGTAGAGTGAGGTGTGTTGCTATTGAAAAGTGACGGCAGAAACTTTGATCTACTACTGCAAGTTTGATTTCAAGTCTTTCTTAGTAAAAGTTATTGAGAGTGTATTAAATTGTGCTAACTTTCTATCAAGATATTTCTTGTAGCATTTGGAGTTGAAGAGGAAAAGTTGTAAGCTTGAGAAAGGAAAAGGATTTGCTGCCACTCGACGAAGAGGGGCAGAGACTTTGTTCAACCACCCAAGTTGGACAATCTCTTTAATCTTTTTGATATTTTAGATGCTTATAGTAGCTTGTATAAGATTTCCATGAAAATAAAAATCAATACATTTGGAGCTTTTTTGAAAGTTTTATGAGCCGTGTAGTATCAAGAGAGCAAATTGTTGCTAGGGTTTAAAGAGCAGAATCAATTAACTATTAAATCTGGAGTTTGAGAGGCATGTATGCAAAATTTTAGAACAAGTTAGATGATGGAGTGAGCTTTCTAAAAAGTTATTGCATGCCAAATTTGGAGAAGGGAAGTGATCACAACAAAGGCTGAAGTGAAGAGGAGCTTTGCTGCCTTTGCATTTGTTGGGAAATTTTGGTGCCTATTTCTTTTAGCCATAACTTTTAAACGGTAAGTCATCTATTTGTGAAATTTTGATATGTTTTACAATGGATCAATGGCTTTCCATAGGCTAAAAGCATACTTGATTCGACTTTTGGATGGATTTTTAGTGATTTATTTAATTTCAGCTTGTTGTATAACTTGTATTCCTCATATGCGGTTGTATTTTGAGGTATACTTGAATATATACACACTTTGCTTTTACCTTTTATACAAGTATATATACTTATATTTATATCAAGTATTTATATAAGTAATTTATAAGTATTATATATAATATTTGTATAAATATTTGTATAAGTATTATACTAAGGATTATGGTATAATTGCTGCATATCATAAATATTTTATACAAGTGTTTGTATAAGTATTTATATAAATATTATATAAGTATTTATATAAGTACTATTCAAGGATTTATACTTTATAATTGTATAAATCTTGTACAAGTATAATATATGTATAATTTGAAAGCTTGAACAAATATTGTGCAAGTATAGAAGATACTTGCACGGCTTCCTCTCATGTTCCCTGCTAGTTCTAGTAGCAACTAGAAACCCGGTGTTATCCCAAGGCAAATTCTCTCTATCCGACAATGTTAACTATTAAGAAGGATAGTGACAAGATTATTGTACAAATGTATTCACTTCAATATCATGAGGAGTCTCAAATTATGGATTTAGAAGCAACATCTCATGATGAGGGCCAATCTGAGGCAGAATATGACAAAGTTAATAATGCAATGCAAGTTGGTAAGAATCCAATTCACATGCAGAAGTAGGGCATCTTATACTAATATAGAAGACCCAGAGAATATTTATGATATGCAGCAAATTCTGATGATGTCATCGCGGACTTGATGAATAATCACGTAGTAAATGAAGTCAGTACATTGGAACCAAAATTGGTTAGTTCCAATGTGACAGATCATATGAATGATTCAAAGCACAAGAGGCAAATCAAATTGAAGGTTAATACGGAACCTGTGTGCCAATCCATTAACTTGGGCTCTAATAAAATATCCCAGATTATCAAAATATATATCGATATTATGAGTAGAGAATTGAGAAATTAGAAAGAATTCTTTCTACGTCATAAATCTGCTTTTGCTTGGTCATATGCGAATTTAAAAGGTATTCTTGTCGAAGTTTGTGAGCATCAAATTACCTTAGAGGTGGATGCTACACCAGTTTGTTAAAGACAACACTACCTTAATCCAAAATATTCTCTCATGATCAACGAGAAAATAAATAAATTTTTAGATGTGGACTTCATTTATTTAGTTTTGTATAGTGAATGGATTTTTTCAATTATAATGGTATCGAAGAAGAATGAAAAAATCCAAATCTGCCAAGATTTTTGTAAACTAAATGAAGCTACCAAGAAGGATTATTTTCCTTTATCTTTTACGAATAGTATATTGGATGCAGTAGTTGGACATGAATGTTATTCCTTTTTAGATGGATTTTTGGATTATAATCAAATAAAAATTATAAAAGAGGACGAGTTGAAGACCACTTTTACTACAAATTGGGGCACATTTGCTTATAAAGTGATGCCATTTGGATTGTGTAATGCCCCGGTCACATTTCAAAGGATAATAATATAAGTATTTCAAGATTATTTATGATTTTTGATCGAGATATTTTTAGATGATTTTTACACATTTAGTATGATAGCAAACCATTTAAAATATCTTAGTAAATATTTGGACCAATGTGATAAATATGGGATATCTTTGAATTCTGAAAAGTGTCAATTTGGTATACCATTGGGAAAGCTTTTGGGATACATTGTTTCCTTGGCCGATATGACTACTGAGCCAGATAAAGTTATTTGTATATTGGCTTTATCAAAGCCAGAAACAGAGTTGGATATTTGTGGTTTTATAGGCCATGTCAGCTATTATAGGTGATTCATTAATTTATTTGTAGTAATATATCAATTGTTAAAGAATCTCTTAAAGAAATTGCCATCGGATGGATCTACTCTAATTTAGATTGAGGAATTAAAACAAAAATTGGTGTCAACACCAATACTTGTTGCATCTTGTTGGACAAAACCATTTCATGTTTATGTTGATGCCTCAAATGTTACTATTAGATTTGAATTAAGCCAAAAAGATGAAAAGAATTTGGATCATCCCATCTATTATGCTACTCGATAATTTATTGCTGCAGAATGAAATTACACTACGAGTGAACGGGAAGCCTTGGACATGATCTATTTTGTCCAAAAATTTTGGCATTATTTGCTTGATTATCCATTTGTGTTTCATGTCAATGATGATGCTCTTAAATATATGATTAATAAACCTCAATTGAGTAGACGCATTGTTCAATGGATGTTATTCCTTCAAGAATTTAATTTTACTATTAATGTTTGACCAAGAAAGAAACATGCCAATACAGATCATTTATCCCGCTTGTCTAATATATTAGATAACGAACCTATCAATGATACAATTCTTGATGCAAAATTATTTGCCGTCGATGTAATCACCCTAGAATATAGTGAATTGATCCAATATCTGATATTTCAGACATTTCCACTTACATATAGTGAGAAATTTAAGAAATGCTGTCGTGTTGTAGCACGTTTACATAGTGAAAGATATAGATAAGAGTAATTTATATTTAATATTAAATTATCTTAGTTCAATAGGAACTTAGGATATTTAAGAAAAGGATTATGGAAGCCTCTTAGATTATTTTCTTGTTTTAATAGCTAACAGATAAAAGTTAGTTGTTAAAATTTTCTTCTAGGCTATACAAACTCTTTTACTGATTTTGAAAAGCCATAAGTTAATTAAAATAGGATAGAAAAAGAAAATAGTTATTATGATTGATACTAAGATTAAGTTGAGGATAGGATTTAACTTAAAAATCTTTAAAATTAGTTGAATTGATACCCGAAGAAAGACCGGATATGAGACAAGGACAAAATCAGACCTCTAGGGACCAAAATGACCGCCGAAGGCAAGAAAAGAGAACATTTGAAGATCGGAAATTAGGATTGGATAGCTTGCTTGAAGAGGTTTCCAAGGGCATTTAGCTTGTGACCATAGGATTTTGGAAGGTTTAGCAATCCCTATTCAAAATCAAGGTTTGTATTGGTGTTTTGGGTTTTTATATAAGACATTGATGGCTTGCATTATTGAGTGATTTGTACAATTTGTATAGCATCTATGGTTCAAAATTTGGTATTATTTAGATTGTTAAGTGTGCTAAGTATATACAAAATTTGTATTAATCTAGCAATGCAATCAGGAGATATTTGAATTTTGATACAAAGGATTGTCAAAAGTTAGCAGTTTAAGGTTGGATAGGATTTTTTGATAACTAAAGATCCACCAATTGGATCAATGTAAATTTTGGTACGCTGATAGAAGACTTATGGATTGAGCTACATACCAAGTTTGAGTTGAAGTTAATTGTGAAAGAAGGAGAAATCACTACTGGAGTTTCTACATCAATCTTCAAGTTGGCGGCAGAGCGTCATTAGTGTGCTTTTTAGGTATTTTTTTGCAATCTGTAAGTTGGGTTGAGCTAAATTCTTTTGAGAATGTAAAAAGCTTATACCAACATTTATGTGCAAAATTTCACACTAAGTGGACGGTTAGATTAAAAATTATAGCTTGTCAAAGTTCATTGATTAGAATGAGGGCTTACAAATAAAATTAAAAAAATTTTAATTATAAAAGAAATAAGATAATTGGAGTATATATATGGTTGATGTTACTAAGAGGAGTGTTTTTAAATACTTTTGAATTGAAGTTCAAATTATATTCCTCATATATGGATGAAACCTATTAGGATTTCTTGATTATTTGCAAACATTATTCTATCTTCTACAACCAGATGCCCGGTGCATTCTCAAACAAGACAACACGTAATACGACAATGCCTGATTTTGAAAAATGCACCATATACAATGATTGGAGACACCTTATATAAGCAAGGGAGAGATGGAATTCTATGCTGCTATATTTTTCAAAGTGAAGTCCATACTATATTGGAAGAATGTCATTTGTATAATTGTGGAGGGTATTTTGTCGATGATAGTATTTCTCGCAAAGCTTTAATGGCTAGATATTAGTGGCCAACAATGTTTTTGGATACACACCAATATGTCTGACGTTGTGATCCTTGTCAACATATTGGTAGACCTATTGGAACTTCTACCATATAGTTGATACTAATTTTAGCTGAAGTATCGTTTGAAAAATAAGATATTGATTTTGTAGGACCAATTGCATTAGCTTCACGAAATGGCTATAAAAGATATATTTTGGTAGCAACCAATTATGTAACAAAATGGGCTGAAGCAATGACGACGAAAAATAATGATGTTAATACAGTAGCCATATTTTTATATGAGAACAATATCACTCCATTTGGATGAGTTATATATTTTTGATGGAGCTATGAATGGAGCTTTTAGTGGAGTTTCAAGTAGAGCAACAAGTGGAAGTACCAAAGGAGGACAAGATAGCAAGAGGATTGATTTTGAAGCTTTTGAAGCTTTGAACTTTGAAAAATATGTTTGAAAAAAAAAATGACATTTGAATTATCATGGAGCATTGTATGGCTTTATAGACATCTTAGAGTATTTTGAAGTCTCATAAGATATTTATTGGAGCATTTCAAGGGACATTTTTGAACATTGTAGAATAAAATAGAAGAGATTTCATCAAATTCTTTGGATAGGTTGAATATTTTGGATGGGCCAAATGTTAATGAATTTTTAAAGGCTTTTTGTATATTCATGGAGGAGAAACAAAAGATGTAAGTAATTGAAAGGATTATTGCAAAGGCATTGCAAGGAATCATCAATAAATTTGAAAGGTTTGAAGGATGCAATATCACTAAGTTTTTACAAGTTTATACATGTGAGATGGAGACATACCAAATTCTTGAGGCAAAGATGATTTCAAGCTTCTATTTGGCTATTGAATCTGGGATTCATAAAAAAATGAAGAAATTACTTGAAGGAGGTAAAGAGACATGGTGAAAATTTTAAGAACTTTGAAAAAAGAATTTATTGATGCAAATGAGGATAGGATTACCAAGCAAAAGTTTATAGATTGGATAGAATTACAATGAGGCATGCATATGGATCTTTATGAATTCTTGAAAGAATTTGAAAAGAGATTTTATCAACTCTCATCCTCAAAGAAAAAATCATTGGATGCTATAAAGGTAGAATTATTTTTAAATGGTCTTGATGATATCTTAGGATACAAGTTTTTCATACTTCTTACAAATGAATCTATAGAGAGTGGTTGTACCAATAATTGGGAGGAGTTGAAAGAAGCAGTGGTTATTTTAGCAAAGCAACAAAGAGCACGAGCTAAAGGAGTTGCAATTTGGCCTAAGATATCTTATACTTTGGCTTCTATATCATCTTTATCAATACAAGGGACAAATTTTGAATTAAGAGAAATAGAGGAACAAATGGGAAGCTTTAAAAGAAGTGCAAATTCTTTGCAAATGAAGGAAATTGGGTCTTATAACAAAGGTGGTGAAGGAGAGAACAAAGACTCTATTCAAATTATTACTATGGAAGGTAAAAATATACAAAAATTTGAAGGCAATATGAAGCTCAAGGATTTAAAAATTAATGACAATAAGGATGAAAGCTATAGCTATTCTATATTGAGTAAGTTTGTGCAAGTTGGTGATGGCAATTTGGATGGAATATCTCTTAATAATAAAAAGATATTTTTTATATTTGAAGGAGGTGAGGATGTTTTGCCTAATACTTTGGATTATGTTGAAGAATTTAAGATTGAGTCTTCAAAAGAGATGGATTATGGACCTATTCAAGGTTCTAATCATGAAGGTTGTATGAATTCATATCATTATGATGTGAAAAGTGGTGGAATTATACATAAATATGATAATGAAAGTCAAATTGCATATGGCTATGAGACCACATATGGATTGGATGAAAGAAGTTTTGACTTTTCACACGATCATTATAGAGGGGATTATAAAATTATACAAGATTATGATACTAAATATGGTGGTGAAACCACAAAGGATTATGGTGAAAGTTGTAAGATTTTTCAAGAGTATGAGGTTTCACAAGGCCATGAAATTTCTCAATGTTATAAAGTAATACAATACTTTGAGATAACACAAGGTTATGATGTTTTACAAGGATGCATTCAAGAAGAAATGATAAATATTTTATAAAATTATGTGGCAAAAGAAGATTATGGAATCAAAGATAAAGATACTAAGTCAATAGGTTTAATCTAGTCAATTTTTGAGTACTAATCTTTTGGACCAAGGTCAAGGTTATATGGATAATGCACATGTATTGAGGGCACAATTAGATTTTGATAAGAAAATGATTCATCATGCAGTGTGGAATTCAAAGGTTGAAAATCTAAAAATCTTTAAATATAAAGACATTGATAATGGATTTAAAGATTATATGGACATTTTAAATGGAGGTTGGAATCAAAAGAATAAGACAAAAGATGCAAGCAAGATGTATGTGGCTATGTGGATGAGATTTCAATTAAATCTTCTTATTTCAAAATTTATACCTTGCCAATGATTTGGTCATGTGCAAAAGAAGATATTTCCAACCTACTTGCATATGTAGAATAAATAGAAATATTGACATTGGTAAAAGAGATAATTGACTATAGAATATTGACATATATGAGAAGGTGGGCATTAGACTTGCATTAACAACTGTATATAATCGAGAAGGGAGATGGCTTCCTGCTTATTAGAAGAGATGAGGCCATTGTTACCTTATCGCGGGATGGATATATTTTATTCAAAAATATAAACAATTTTGGAAGAATAAAAATGAAAAATATCAAAAATATAGAATATGAGTTGAAAAAATGTAGAATGTTTGATGAAGATGAATTCATATTGGAGTTGTTTGAAGAAAGTGGCTTTGGTGATACCATAGGTGAATTACAATTATTATTAGATTTAGGTTTTGAAAGTGATGATAAGATAGTAAATGTGTAATCTAAAGTATTTCATGATGAGGTCAAAGAATATATTAATAGATAAAATATAAAAGTGGAAATTAAGTATAAGACTATTGCCAAGAAAGTTAAAGAAGTGGCATTGCCACTACCATTGGATTGTGAGAAAAGAGTTGAAAGGGCCTACATGCAATTGAATTTCAGAGATCCAAGGACATTGAGGTAGCTATAAAGAAGTTGAAAGAAGCAAGAAAAAAAAGCAAAGAGATGGTTTGGGCCTTATGTTATCAAACAAGTAAATAACAATGGAGCATATTTGTTACGAGAACTTGATGGTACAAAATTGAAGATACCTATAGCAAGAAAGTGAATTAATTTATTTAAACAAAGAGGTGAAGAAATTTATTTTAATAAAGAACAAAATCCATTAAGAGGTATTGAGATGGAAGAAAAAGAGCAAATTGAAGATCAAGAATTTGACCAAGATGAAAAATATTTTACATCAATACAATAACAAACTTGGCGCATGCCGGAGGATGTATAGGTTTAGGAGGGGTGGATGTCGTGATGTAATATGACTATTAGGTGAAAGAGTGTAAAAATAATATATTATAGAAGATCTTAGTTCAAAATATTGTAGCAAATTATCTTAGAAAAATAGATAATAGTAAAAAGGGAGTAAAACTAATGGGTGTTAATACTTCCTTTTTTACAAATGAGCTTCTATTTATTTTTTAGGGCCATAAATAAAATAAAAGAAAATAGATTGGAAAATAAAATAATATAGGCATATATATAAGAAAATTAAGAATAGGTTATAGAAAAATTTATTACAAAAATCTCAAAATAGATACCCAAAGAGGACCGATAATGAGCTGGGGTCGGAATTTGACCCCGAGGCACAAAACCATGTGCCTATGGTGGATCGAGGGGCTTTTTGTAGATTGGAAGGTGGAATTAGAAGGCAAACAAGAAGATCTTTTTTTGAGCATTACATTAGCTGGGAATGATTTGAGTTAGTAATGAATTTGTAATGGCTTTGCAAGGTCAGGGTTGATTTGGGGTGACTATGATTTTGTGAAATATATTGGAATTTACATTTTTAAGCATTTTGTGAGATTGGTTATAGATCTATAAGTGATATTTTGTAGATTAGTGCATATGATTGTGCTTATAGGGTGCTATAAATTTGAGCTGAATCTAATAGTATAATTGTATGTAATTGAGGTTTAAGTAGGTTACGGTCTCGGGAATTAAGCTTTGAAGGTCAGTTGGGATTTTTGAGATCTTGAGTAATTTGCTAATTAGATTGGAATAAAATTTGTGTATGTGGGTAGTAGGCTTGTTTTCCTACACATATGAGAGGTTTGAGACTGATTGAATGGTGAAGAAGGGAGAAATTAGCACTAGAAGATCAACATTAAGGTTGGAAAAGGAGGCCAACCAACACCGGAGGAGTTTTTAGGATTTTTCTTCCATTTGGTAAGTTTGATTTCCTTCAAATTTATTGTGCTAATTGTTGACTAAGAGATTGAAAGGTGTACAAAGTTTTAAATAAGATCAATAGTCTAATTGAGAGATATTAAGGTTCTAATTTTTCCTAGGGTTGATTTGAATTGGTTAGAATTTGGTTTAAGATTTGGTTAGGATTTGGTTTAGGATTTAGAATTTAGGACTTGGTTAGGATTTGATTAGGATTTAGGATTGGATTTAGTTATGATTTGTTTTAGGATTTTGTTAGGATTTTGTTAGGATTTGATCAGAATTGACTAGGATTTAATTAGGATTTGTTTTAGGTTTTGACCAAGATTGACTAGGATTTAGTTAGGATTTATTTTAAGGTTTATTAGGATTTGACTAGGTGTGACTAAGATTTAATTAGGATTTGTTAGGATTTGACAAAGGTTGATTATGATTTGCTAGGATTTGACCATGGTTGACTAAGATTTAGTCAGGATTTATTTTAAGATTTGCTAGAATTTGACCAAGGTTGATTAGGATTTAGTTAGAGTTTGTTAGGATTTAGCCAAGATTGATTAGAATTTAGTTAGGATTTGTTTTAGGATTTGCTAGGATTTGACCAAGGTTGATTAGAATTTAATTAAGATTTGTTTTAAGATTTGCTAAGATTTGATTAGGATTGACTAGAATTTAGTTAAGATTTATTTTAGGATTTGCTAGGATTTGATCAGGATTGACTAGGATTTATTTATGATTTGTTTTAAGATTTGTTAGGGTTTGATCAAGGTTGACTCAGGTTTTTTTTAGGATTTGTTGGATTTGATCAAGGTTGATTAGAATTTCTTTAGGATTTATTTTAGGATTTATTAAGGTTTGACCAGGGTTGATTAAGGTTGTTTTAGAATTTATTAAGATTTGCTAGGATTTGATTAGGATTTGCTAGAATTTAATTAGGATTTGCTCGGATTTATTTAGGATTTATTTTAGGATTTGCTAGGATTTAATTAGAATTGACTAGGATTTGTTTAGGATTTATTTTAAGGTTTATTAGGATTTGACCAAGATTGAGTAGGATTTAGTTAAGATTTAGTTAGGATTTGTTTTAGGATTTGACTAGGATTGACTAGGATTTAGTTAGGATTTTTTAAAAAAATTTGCTAGGATTTGATCAGAGTTGACTAGAGTTTAATTAAAATTTGCTAAGATTTTATCACAGTTGACTAGGATTTACTTGGATTTATTTTAGGATTTATTAGGGTTTATCTAGGATTCATTAGGATTTAATTAGGGTTTGTTTTAGGATTTGGCTAAGATTGAGTAAGATTTAATTAGAATTTGTTTTAAAATATGATAAGATTTGATCAAAATTGACTAAGATTTAGTTAGGATTTGTTTTAGGATTTGCTAGAATTTGACCATGATTGATTAGGATTTATTTAAGATTTGTTTTAAGATTTATTAAGATTTGATCAGAATTGACTAAGATTTATTTTAGGATTTATTTAAGATTTATTTTAATATTTGTTAGGATTTGATCAGAATTGACTAAGATTTATTTTAGGATTTACTAAGATTTGACCAGGATTGACTAGGATTTCTTTAGGATTTATTTTAGGATTTATTAAGGTTTGACCAGGGTTGATTACGGTTGTTTTAAGATTTGTTAAGATTTGCTAGGATTTGATTAGGCTTTGTTAGGATTTATTTAGGATTTATTTTAGGATTTGCTAGAATTTGATCAGGATTGAATAAGATTTATTTAGGATTTGTTTTAGGATTTGTTAGGATTTGACCAAGATTGATTAGGGTTTACTTTAGAGTTTTCTAGGATTTGCTAGGATTTATTTAGGATTTGTTTCAGCATTTACTAGGATTTGATTAGGATTGATTAGAATTTCTTTAGAATTTGTTTTAAGATTTGTTAGGATTTGACTAAGATTGACTAGGATTTAGTTAGAACTTGTTTTAGGATTTGACTAAGATTGATTAGGATTTAGTTAGAATTTATTTTAGGATTTACTAGGATTTGATTAGGATTGACTAGGATTTAGTTAGGATTTGTTTTAAGATTTGTTAGGATTTGACCAGGGTTGACTAGGATTTAGTTAGGATTTATTTTAGAATTTGTTAGGATTTGACCAAGATTGATTAGGATTTAATTAGGATTTATTTTAGAATTTATTAGGATTTTATCAAGATTGGCTAAAATTTAATTAGAATTTATTAGGATTTGACCAAAATTGACTAAGATTTAATTAGGATTTGTTTAAAAGTTTGCTAGAAATTGATCAAGATTGATTAGGATTTAATTAGGATTTGTTTTGGAATTTGCTAGGATTTGACCAGGGTTAACTACGGTTTAGTTAGGGTTTGTTGTTCTCGTTCGTCTCACTTATTCTACCAATACTGCCCAGAGTAAATCTGTAAAGGAGGATTCGAACACAAGAAGAGACTATCCGCATTGAGTTAAACTGTTAGGATCACATAACTAACTACTTACTGAACATTAAAGTCCAATGCATATGTACATGCTTTTCTTTAAAATACTGCCGTCCACTCTATTGATTTTGCTATTCCACAACTAAAGATACTTCGAGACACAATCCTCCACCAATACTCCTACTGTAATCTTTTGTCTTCTTCCAAATTCATAACATCAATTGGCAATGTTGCACCATTTTCACAAACTGCATACACCCGCTTCTTCTTTCAATCACTGGAAATAATTCCTCACCTACAACGTCTCTCAAAACAAATTGTTACTCTAATATTCTCCACCGTTCAACTCTCACAGTTAATACGGCATGATACTCACATCCACAACCAAACTTCATTGACATAGTCAGTCTTCAACCTCCAATTCACCGCAAAGAACTTCACGTAACAAACAATCATAATTTCTTACTCATCCACATATATAAAATTTCTTATTTTATTATTATACTTCATCATTGACATGGTATAACCCTTTCGAATAGAATCCGGATCCTCCACTATAATCTAACAAAAGAAAAGAGAGAGGTAGCACCAAGCTTACCCTCGCTCAGAACTATCACAGTCTGATCCCGACTCCCCCGTATCGAATCGGTTTATACTTGCCCCATCTATGTTAATTGCTTCACAATTGATGATAATTACTTTTTCTAATTTCTTCATCCATTTTGCCTTCTAAACTAGCCATTCATCGGCTTCCTGCCTATTTTTAATCCTACAAACTATGTATTATAAATCCTAAAATTCCTATCCATTCTACATAGCCCCACTCCTAATTATGCAGCGCCCTCGCAAATACAGAATTAGTAAATACATTTGTTATGAAGTTGGCTCTTGAGATTAGAATGCTCTTGGATTTGTAAGAGGTTTCTCTGCGTCTGCCTCTAATGGCACGTCTTCATCCTCCTTTGATAAATCGACATGGTTACTCTTCAACTGCGTTGATAAATCTTCATTATCCGCTCCTAATTTCCAAATTTGAGCCTCTAATTGTAAAATCCTGGCATCTTTCGCCTCTAATTGGTGCCCTTGTTGCTTCATCTTCTCTTCCAGCTCACTAGTACTCAAAATTGGTGGAACAGATACTTGTGGCCAAACGGCATTGATCAAGTCGCCCTCCAATTTTTCCACTTTACCCTTCAAGGCACCAATTTCTGCTTGCAACTTATCCGTTCCAATTCTGTATTGGTCTCCCAATTCTACCTTTTTCTATTCTAATTTTGTTGCTTTCTTACGTTTTGCCTGCAACTGACACTTCAACGCTTTCCATTCCAAATTCCATATCCTGCAATTCTCTATTAATTCTTGCTTTTGACCATTTAGGATTCTTTGAATGCGATCTTTATCATTTATCCAATTTTTCTTTTCCTCCACTAACTTGCGCTCCACTGCCAGCTTAGATTCTGTCTTTGCCCTAATTAAGTGATCTTGTTCTACAATTCGGTGGCTTTTCTCTATTATCTCTTTCTGGCTCAACTCCAATTGTTGTCTTAAATTTCCTTCCAACTAACCCATTATAAGCTGCAATTGGAAAATTTGATCCAATATTACTTCCGTGAGGTTCCCTCCCTCCAGTATTCCAGTGTTCAAAACTGGAGCCTCAGTCACCCTTTCAATTACTGCACAAATTGAAGCTCGCCCTAGTGTCATCTCCGGGATAGTTTCCTATTCCCGCAATCTACTTAATTCTCCAATTTTGTGCACCACTACCCCTAGACCAACTGGTAAACTCTGCATACCCTGTTGCGACATTGGGGAAGGTACACTCTTTTCCGCTGCAGGTTGACTTAATGTATGTGAAATAATAGAGTGGACATAATTAGAGCATAGCAAAGAAGCAGATTTACTCGTTGTCATGAAGTAAATACATCCATATATAAAAACCTAACTTAACTATCTTTTCTTTAAAATTTTATTAAGTTCTTTCTTTCTTTTTACCAATTTATTAAGTTTTTATATAATTTAGGAAAAATTTCTCACTTTCTTTCTTTTTCTTTAGCTAAAATTTTACTTTATCTTTAATTATAATTTTAACTTTGATTTAGCCTTGAAAACTTTTTTTTTTCTTTTATCTTTTTTCCAATCTTAGGTTTTAGTAGATTCGGGATTATATTTGTGGATATAAGGAGTTTTGACTTTGAAGTTGAATTTAGGATTTTACCAAAGATAAATAGAGGTTTGGATGTCAATAGTTGGCTGCCATTAATAGTACTGACTTGAAGGATTAGATTTGAGGTTTTTATAACTTTAAACTATTAATTGTTGACTTGGACTTTGAAGACCTTGGCTGCGACTTCTTTGACGAGCTCAGAAGAAAAGAAGACAAGGTTTTTTGGCAAATCCAGAGAAGTATTCAAAGAGAGCTTCTTCTTCGCATGAGTTTAGGTGGTAGAAATGCATGATTTGGAACTTAGATGAGAGAGATATGCTTGTTTGAACTTAGGCTACTAATATGACATACACTGTCACTTTTCCGGGTATATTAGGAGTTTTAAGATACTAGCAAGAAATCAAGAAATTGGCTTAGAAACTAGACTTTAAGCTATACATTTTATGTCCAAGAATTAATAGAAATGATTCTAGATTGAGTGAGATATGGCTAGTTAAAACCAGCAAATTAAACTAGGGTTTTGAAGAAGTTAGATAAATAGAATGGTTTGCTTTAAGCTAGAACTTGAGTTTCAAGATGAATTTGAAGTTCATTTTTGGTGTACATATCACTTATATTATAAAGAGTCTATGTCTTAAATCTCATATCAATTGAAACTTTGACTACAGAGTAATGGCAAATTTTATTTTCAGTTGTCTATGGTTTTGACTTTCAAAAGTATCTGCCAAGGATTTGGTGATATCTAACGATCGGCAATGAAATCATATCTCAAAATTTATGTGACAAAGATCAAAAGTATGAGTCATATTTTTCCAAAATTTGAGCTTATTTGAATAGCTGGATCTTAAATTATAAATTTTTAAGTTTCTAATTGAGATTTGACTTTCAAAAGTATCTGCTAAGGATTTGGTGATATCTAACGATTGGCAATGAATTCATAGCTCAAAGTTTATGTGACAAAGATTAAAGGTATGAGTCATGTTTTTGCAAAGATTGAGCTTATTTGAATAGCTGGATCTTAAATTATGAATTTTTAAGTTTTTGATTGAGATTTGACTTTTAAAAGTATCTGCCAATGATTTGGTGATATCTAATGATTGGCAATGAATTCATAGCTCAAAATTTGTGTAACAAAGATCAAAGATATGAGTTATGTTATCCCAAATTTTGAGCTCATTAAAATGACTAGATCTCAAATTATGAATTTTCAAGTTTCTGATTTGGTTTTTACTTATAAAATTACTTGCTAATATATTTGATGATATTTGGTGATTGGTAATGAATTCACGATTGAGAATTTTTATGAAGATGACTAAAGAAGTGAACTCTATGTTTCCAAAGTTTAAACTTATTTAAATGGCTGGATTTTGATTTATAAATTTTTAAGCTTCTAGTTTGTTGATTTATTATACACATGGTTTTGTGACTATAAAAGAGAAATTTAGGAAAGTTTGTGCATATTGGATCCAACTTGATTGTAAAGAGGGACCTTGCATCTATCCAAAGCGGACTTTTGCTACGACATTGTTTTTCACTTGGCTCCCATTTCTGTATAGATATGGATTGCTACATAGGCTGCCCAATTAAACACCATGCCTTCAAGTGTTCCAATCGTAGCAAACAACGAGCGCTTGGACATGTACGTGGTATGCCGGTTCAAGCCTAGCTGCTTTTGAACAAACCGCATCCACTCCCCAAGCTCTGGAGTAAGTGCCTCCGCCACTTGCCAGCCTTGATTCTTCTCAAAGGACGTCATGTCGCCTTTGAAGTAACTTCTCGGTCTAAAGTCACTTGATACTTCGACTCCTACCGCTAACTCACCTATTGGTAAATATAATACCTTTTGTAAGATACTCTCATCGATCCCAATTACTCTCTCTTTTATTACACTAGAACCATCCTCTGGGTCGTAATTTTCTATATACTCTGCCATTAGTTCTATATCAATTGGAGGTAAATTATCCGATCCTTGCAAAAACACATAAATCTGTGCATTTCTAAAATCTCTCTATCTTTGTGGAGACCAACAGATTTCCAACTTCATTGGCTCCATGTTGGTGACCACGACGAGGGACGGCGATTGCAAATTACTCTTACTTCGCACATTTTGGACATTCTCTTCTCTGCCCGCAACTCTCTTCGATCTTTCCATCGACATTGTATAGTGCTGACTACGTACTCTTTGTTTGGGCTAATTGTTACTTTCTGACAGCAAAACACTCTATACTTCAATAAGCATACACTCAGACAATCAAGCTCAAAATAGAATGCTAACGAAAACTCTCACTAAGTGCCCCACTCCTAATCTTTTACTGGAGGTGTAAAGCAACAATCTTTAAACCAATGTATTACATCATCACTTCCAATTTGCCTGACTAGGCCGTATTAGGATCCAAAACTGACCATCAGCCGTCTTTTCTAACCATCATGTACCTTCAATAAAGGTAAGCTATCATGAACAAGTACACCCTCTTCCCTCTAGTTTTGAAAACCCGTCCCGAGTTTACGTAAAATAAAGACGTAAACGATTGCCGTTAACTCGGGTGGTAAATTGAGAATCCATAAAATCTTCTAATTGAACTAAACCATTAGAAAAGGCTTCAATTATTCGATAAGGTCCATGCCAATGGATTTGGAATTTTTTCGAAAAATGGTGAAAGCGACTATCATAAAGAAGCACTAGATCATTGGGCATAAAAGATTTAGGACGTAATTTACTATCATAATAACTCTTACGGCAGCGCTGTATAGCTTCCATAGTGAAAAGGGCCGTAGCCCTAACTTCATCCAATTTGTCCAATTGTGCTAACCAATGTTGGAGGGATTTCTTGTCACCAAGACGTTCATCCAATGCAATTCGTAAACTTGGAAGTTCCAATGTAATTGGTAATATTGCCTCATGCCCGTACACCAATTGGAATGGGGTGGAACTGGTAGTCACTTTATATGCAGTATAATATGCCTACAAGGCTGCAAACAATTTTGTATCCCAGTCCGTTCCCACACCAGACACTGTTTTAATTGAAATTTCACACAAAATATCATTGGTCTTTTTAGTCTGTCCATTGGCCCAAGGATGATATGGAATTGTCTTCCAAAGCTTGATCTTGTATTTATCTGTCAAAGTCGCAACTGTAGAATTAATAAAATGGATTCCATGATCTTTAATCAATTCTTTGGGACACCCAAATTAAGTGATAATATTCTCATATAAAAACGTGGCTACGGTATTGGCATTATCAGTTTTTGTTGCCATCGCCTCCGCCCATTTTGTCACGTAATCAGTCGCTACCAAAATATATCTTTTTTGTCCATTACGCGATGCTGGTGCGATTGGTCCTACAAAATCAATATCTCATTTCTCAAATGGTGCTTGTGCTAAAATTGGTACCAACGATATGGCAGAAGTTCCTATAGGTCTACTAATATGCTAACAAGGATCACAATGTCGGATGTATTGGTGTGCATTTGAGAACATTGTTGGCCACCAATATCTAGCCATTAAAGCTCTGCGGGTAGTGCTGTCACTGGCAAAATGTCCTCTACAACTATCCAAATGACATCCTTCTAATATAGTACGTATTTCACTTTGAAAAATACAACGGCATAGAATTTCATTTTTTCCTTGCTTATACAAGGCATCTCTTATCATCGTATACAGCGCACTTTTTAATATCAAGTGTTTTTTAAGTTTCTTACTATATGTAGGTGAAAATGTCTGAAATGTCAGATATTAGATCAATTCACTATATTCTGGGATGATCATGTCGACGGCAAATAATTCCACATCAGAAAGTGCATCATTGATAGGTTCGTTATCGAATATATTAGACAATCGAGATAAATGATCTGCATTGGCATATTTCTTTCTTGGTCGAATATTAATAGTGAAATTAAATTCTTGAAGGAATAACATCCATCGAGCAATGCGTCCACTCAATTGAGGTTTATTAATCATATACTTAAGAGCATCATGATCGACATGAAATAGAAATGGATAACCAAGTAAATAATGCCCAAATTTTTGGACAGAATAGATCATATCCAAGGCTTCCCGTTCAATCATAGTGTAGTTTCGTTCCGCGGCAACAAATTGTCGACTAGCATAATAGATAGGATGATTCCAACCCTTTTCATCTTTTTGGCTTAACACGGATCCAATAGCAACATTCGAGGCATCAACATAAACATGAAAGGGTTTTGTCCAACAAGGTGCAACAAGTAGCGATACTGACACTAATTTTTGTTTTAATTCTTCAAACGCAATTGTACATTCCTCAGTCCAAATTGGACTAGATCTATGCGATGGCACTTTCTTTAAGAGATTTGTTAACGGTTGACATATTACTGCAAATAAATGAATGAATGGCCTATTATAGCTGACATGGCCTATGAAACCCTGAACAACAGACATTATTTTTGGCTTTAGTAAAGACAATATATGAGTAATTTTATCTAAATCAATAGCAATACCAGCTGCGGAAACGATGTGTCTCAAAAGCTTCCCCAATGGTACGCCAAATTGACATTTCTCAGAATTCAAAGATATCCTATATTTATCACATTAGTCCAAATAATTATCAAGACGTTCCGAATGATTTGTTGTTATACTGAATGTGCAAAAATCATCTAAAAATATCTCCATTGACAATCGTAAATAGTCCTAAAAGGCTTGAGTCATTACCCTTTGAAATGTGGCTGGGGCGTTACATAACCCAAATGGCATCACTTTATAAGCAAATGTGCTCCAATCTGTAATAAAAGTAGTCTTCAACTAGTCCTCTTTTACAATTTTTATTTGATTATAATCCGAGAATTCGTCCAAAAAAGAATAACATTCATGCCCAGCTACTACGTCCAATATATTATCCGTAAAAAATAATGAAAAATAATCCTTCTTTGTAGCCGCGTTTAATTTGCGGAAGTCTTGACATATACAAATTTTTCTATTTTTCTTCGGTACTATCACAATTGGTGAAATCCATTCACTATACGGGACTAAATATATAAAGCCCACGTCTAATAGTTTATCTACTTCCTCCTTGACCATGAGAGAATATTTTGAATTAAGACGGTGTTGTCTTTAACGAACTGGTGTAGCATCTTCCTCTAAGGTAATTCAATGTTCACAAACTTCGGTAGGAATACCTTTTAAATCCGCATATGACCAAGTAAAAGCAGATTTATGATTTAGAAAGAATTCTTTCCAATTTCTCAGTTCTGTACCCGTAATACCGGTGTATATTTTGATAACCTGGGATGTTTCATTGGAACCCTAGTTAATGGATTGGCACACAAGTTCCTCATTAACTCCCAGATTGATTTGCCCCTTCTGCTCTGAATCCGTCATATAGTCTGACAAATCGGACTTATTTAATTCTAGTTCTAATGTACCGACTTCATTTACTGTGCAATTATTCATCCAGTCCGCGACGACATTGTCAAAATTCTCCACACTCTCCTTATACAAAAAATATTTTCCTAGCCCTCCATACTCGTGTAACATGCCTGGCTTCCGCATGTGAGTTGGATCCTTATTAACTTACATCCCATTATTAACTTTGTCATACTCTGCCTCAAATTGGCCCTCATCTTTAGATGTTGCTTCTATGCCCATAATTTAAGACTCCCCATGATATTGAACTAGGTACATCTATAAAACAATCTTGTCATTACCCTCCCCAATAGTTAATGTTCCACCGCCCCAATCAATCCTAGCTTTGTCTTGATATAGCCACGATGAACCCATTATATTGGATATGATAAAGTGGAACTCTGTAATTGAAAAACAATATAATCAATTTCATACGTAATTTTCACGATTACAATATTAATATTACGTAAGATATCCATTGATTTTATCCTACTATGATCTACCATTCTCAATACCAATGTCGTGGATAATAATTGTTTTAAATCCAACTCTTCCATTGTATCGGCATTCATTAAGTTCACACTAGAGCCACCATCCACTTGAACTCCAAGAATGAGAACACCATCAATTGATACATCGATAGTTGGTGCTCCCGGATCGGGATTCAAACTAACCTCATGAATTTCTTTTCTATGAGAGGATCTTTTAATGGATAAGGTGGTTCCTAAAACTTCAAAGATATTGGTACTGGTTTTGGTTGAACCAATATCTTAGAGCTAAGGACATCTTCAAGTTGCATAGACAAATTGGATCCATTCATTGGTAATACCTTCGATACTGGTAATAGATTTAGAATACCATTCAATGAATTATATTGGTCCGCAACTGGTACTTCCAATTATTGAATTGGATTTTTTTCCTTTTGCTAGGCCCGAGTAAATACTGCATGGACGCATTCCACCCGATTTACTAGAGAATCTTGTGGAACTCAATTATTGTCCTCCATCTTACTTTGCATAGGATTGGGACATTCACTAGCATAATGTGCTAGCTATCTGCATCGATAACATCGAAGTAGTCTTCTTCCTCCTCCATCTAGAATATGGGGTGTCTCGTCTAGTATATACCGACTAGGCTTATTCCAAGTTTGATGGATAAAGGATCTTGGTCGACCAGTTGATATTGTAGGATTTGAAATTAGATTTTGAATAGGTGGATATTGAAATTGTCCTTGCTGATTTTGCACAAAACCTTGAGAATTGGGATCACCTTCTTGGTTATACTCAAAATTTTGAAAATTATAGAAATTTCTATTTTATTTTATAAGACAATTCCCGTTCCAACCAAACCTATTTTCTATCTAAACTTGATTAACATCCCACGAAGTCGGTTGAATCATGATCTGATTTCCTAATTGTTGTTGCCTTCTTAAATTCCAGCAATTGGTGGTTACATGCTTACCTCCACAAAATATATATTACACAGTCATTTGGGGTGGTGAAAGGCACTCCGTTACTAAATGGCCTTGCTCCTTACAATTACTGCACTAAATATTGGGGCGCATATTAGTCAATTTATGCCTCTTTTCCTTATCCTTTGCCAAGTTAACAGCCAACTCGTCCATCTTCTTTGTCAAAGTTAACAACAAAGTTTCATTTGGATCCTTTGATACTAGTTCATTAGATAATTCCTTTATAGATATTTATTTTTGATATAGAAAATATGGGGAATATGGAACTGCAGTTGTTGGTGGTACAACCTACAATGGAACAGCATTCACTATTCCTTGCGGATTGACACTAAGATTTGCGCCATGGTCAATTGTCCTTGGGTAACTATTCATTGTTTCATTCCAGGTTGATATTTAATACCCTCCTTGAGATGGAATCATTGTGGCTCCTATGATTAAGAATTGGTCATAATGATATTCTTCCCATACCTTAGCTCGATCAAGTGAGGTACCCACAGTTGTAGATTGGGCCTCCTTTACAAACATCTTCAATTTTGGTGGGTATAGTCTGTCAATCAATATTGACATAATAAACGAGTCCAACATTTGGTTATTTGGCCATTTTTGAATGATATCTGCTACTTGGCCATAATATAACTCCGTCCCTTCTCCCGATACCATTTTGCTATTCATTAATCTTTCTCTAAGACGTTCTTTAAATCCTATTGGTCAAAAATGAGTCAAAAATATATTTTTCAATGCCTCCCAATTAGGAAATAGTCCCATGGGTTGGCAATTATATCATTCAAATGCCATGTCTTTCAAGGTTGTTGGCAGCCATCTTAACCAAATATCTTCAGTTCTACCATTGTTGGCTACACATGCGGTCAGGAATTGAGACAAGTGTTGATCTGGGTCGACTCCTGGCAGACCCCTAAAGGTAGATAATGAGGCTATGCTAGTTGTGTAATTACCCATCGCACCCATTTGTACCGCAATTGGTACTGCTGGACCCCCCACCGCCATTAAAGGTGACAATGTTCTACTTACTTCTTTATTAAAATAAATGTTACCTCCCTCAATTATTTTTTCCGGCCTCCGCAATTTAGTATTATTATCTGCAAATAATTTTATCGGTTGAAGTTGAGGTAAAAATGACAGATTTTGGAATACACTGAATTGGCCCTTATTGGCAAGCAATACACTCAAGAACTAACCTTGCTAGAATCGGTTGTATCCACTATAGGGAAAGTATCCAATGGAGTATCCAATTCTTCTGTGCTCCATTCTCTTTCCGCTAATAAACTCAAGAGATACATTAGGCTATTCGCGGAGTTACCTGCAAGTACTTTTGGCAACTTCTTTTACGGTATATATGTCTGAAATATTAAAGATCTTTCATGTTCTTGGTATGCTTGGATGTGCTGACAGGCATGCAACCATGGTTTAATCCAATTCTGCCGATGCTTCTTTTTTAGCTTCCGTTCTTGCTCGTCCTGCAACAAATTTCTTACTTGTGCTCTCTCTTGTCTTCCTTTTGATTAACATATTTTTCTGTGAGTAATGTTCTCATTCTTATTAACCATAATCTTTCATCATCTATTATTGACATTACTTTCCATCACTAATTTAACTATTCATTTGGCAATTAATTCCTAACACTCAATACTATTGCTAATCTCCGGCAACGGCGCCAAAATATTGTTCTTGTTTGTCTCACTTACTCTACCAATATTGTCCAGAGTAAATCTATAAAAAGAGATTCGAACACAGAGAGAGACTATCCGCATTGAGTTAAACTATTAGGGTCATATAACTAACTACCTACTGAATATTAGAGTCCAATATACACGTACATGCTTTTCTCTAAAATACTACCATCCACTCTATTGGTTCTGCTATTCCGCAACTAAAGATACTTTGTGACACAATCCTCCACTAATACTCCTACTGTAATTTTTTGTCTTCTTCCGAATTCATAACAACAATCGGCAATGTTGCACCATTTATACAGATTGCATACATCTGCTTCTTTCTCCAATCACTGGAAATAATTCTTCACCTATAACGTCTCTTGAAACAAATTGTTACTCTAATATTTTCTACCGCTCAACTTTTACAATCAATACGGCATGACATTCACATCCACAACAGAACTTTATTGACATAGCCAGTCTTCAATCTCCAATTCACTGCAAAGAACATCACATAACAAACAATCATAATTTCTTACTCATCCACATATATAAAATTTCTTGTTTTATTACTGTATTTCATCATTGACATAGTATAATCCTTCGGAATAGAATCCGGATCCTCCACTACAGTCTAACAAAAGAGAGAGGTAGCACCAAGCTTATCGTGGCTCATGACTATTACAATCTGGCCCCGACTCCCCCGTACCGAATCGGTTTATACTTGTCTAGTCTATATTAACTACTTCACAATCGATGATAACTACTTTTCCTAACTTCCTCATCCATTCTACCTTCTAAATTGGCCATTCATCGGCTTCTTGCCTATTCTTAATCCTACAAACTATGTATTGTAAATCCTAAAATTCCTACCCATTCTACAAGGTTTATTTTAGGATTTGCTAGGATTTGACCAGAATTGATTAAGATTTATTTAAGACTTGTTTTAGGATTTGTTAGGATTTGATCAAAGTTGACTAGAATTTGTTTTAGGATTTGCTAGGATTTGACGAAGGTTGATTAGGATTTCTTTAGGATTTGTTTTAGGATTTGTTAAGGTTTGACTAGGATTGATTAGGATTTTTTTAAGATTTGTTAGGATTTGCTAAGATTTGATTAGGATTTGCTATGATTTATTTAGGATTTGTTTTAGGATTTACTAAGATTTGACCAAGGTTGACTAGGGTTTAATTAAAAATTGATTAAAAACTATTTAGAGATTGATTAGAGAGATTAAGACTAGTTATTATTACATTTTTTTTTTATTTTCCACAACCAGGTACTCAAAGCATTCTCAAGTAAGACTTTACAACATATGACAACAAAATCCAAGTTGGTATTGGAGCAAAAATTAACGGAAGAAAAGAAAAATTGAGCAAATAATAAAGATCGCACTCAAAGAATCCTGAACGGCCAAAAATAAGAACTAATAGAGAATTGCAGCATATGGAATTTAGAAAAAGAGGTGCTGAAGTGCCAATTGCAAGCGAAACATGAAAAAAGAGCGAAATTGGAATAAGAAAAGGTAAAATTGGGAGACCAATATAGAATTGAAATGGATAAGCTGCAAGCAGAAATTGGTGCATTGAAGGATGTAGTGGCAAAATTAGAGGGTGATTTGGCCAATGTCGTTTGGCCACATGTATCTATTCTGCCAGTTTTGAATATTAGTAAGCTGGAAGAGAAGATGAAGCAATAAGAGTGCTAATTAGAGATAAAAGATGCCAAAATTCTACAATTGGAGGCTCAAGTTTAAGAATTGGAAGCGGATAACGAAGATTTATCAGCCCAATTAAAAAGCAACCATGTGGATTTATTGGAGGAGGATGAGAACAGACCATTAGAGCCAGACGTAGAAGAACCTCCTATGGAGAATCTAGGAGCATCTTTCATTCCAAAGAGCCAGCTTCATAATTAAAAATTCTTTTTACTAATTCTGTGTTTGTGAGGGTGCTGCACAATTAGGAGTGGAGCTATGTAAAATAGGTAGGAATTTTATGATTTACAAAATATAATTTGTAGGATTAAAAATAGGCAATAAGCCGATGAATGGCCAATTTAGAAGGCAAAATAGATGAGAAAGTTAGAAAAAGTAGTTATCATTGGTTGTATAGCAAATAACATAGTCGGAATAAGTGTAAATTGATTTGCTATAGAGGAGTCGGGGCTAGACTGTGATAGTGCTAAGCCAAGATAAGCTTGGTGCTATCTCTTATTTTTTTGTTTTTATAGTGGAGAATCCAAATTTCATTCTAATTGATTGAATCATGTCAATCATGGAGTACAATAATAAAAACAGATAATTCAACTTAATAATGGATGAATTTTAGAAAGAGATGATTCATTTTGGAAGAAATTCTTGGTGAGAAGTTATTTCCAGTGATTAGGGAGTGAAGCAGGTCTATTGAAATAGTGTAGCATTGTCAGATGTTGTTATGCAATTGGAAGAAGATAGCAAATTACAGTAGGAGAATTTGTAGAAGATTGGATCATGAAGTTTATTCTTAGTTGTGTAGTAGCAGTACTGATAGAATGGTTGGTATTGTTTCTAAGCATTTATATGTGAATTGGACTCTGATGTTTAGAGGCGATTAGTTGTATGATCCTAATAGTTTAATTCAATGCAATTAATATTTTTCTATATTTGAATCTTCTTTTATAGATTAACTCTAGGTAGTATTAGTGGAATAAGTAAAATGACAAAACCACAGTATGTTCTTGAGGTTTTTATAAAATGAAGCAAATACATCTTTATATTTTATAATTAATGACTTATAACTTAACAATTCATCCTTTGTCAATTGAACTCCAACTTTGATTAATTTTAAATATTTATTCTTTAAAGAGACATCCATCAACTTATAATTAAGATCATGTACATGAGATTGCTCTATGGATCCTCTATACCAATCATTTGATATTTACAGATAGTTGATCACATCAATTCCAGTTGTAAGACCATTAGAAGTTTGTTTAAATTGTAAAGGTAAAGTAAGATTGTCTTCCTCTATTAATTCTAACTCAAAAACTTGAGTGCTATCAAAGTTCATTCCAAAAGAATCTTCATACTTAATATCATTTACCAGGATTACTAAATCTATTTCTTCTTCATGATTTTGCTAAGTGGCAAAATCATCTATGAAGTTAATACTTACAATCTCATCCCCACTTGAAATAGGATATTTTTTTAACTATTGAATAAACTCTCCATCATCTTTTCAATCATAAAGTCCATGACCTATACATTCTAATGGAATTGATTGGACCATATTTGAAAAAATCTCCTTGCTTGCTACTAAATCAGCAAATCTAACATTTTTTTTGAATTCTTTTCGTGGCTAGGGATTCAAAATCTCATCTTTTGAAGAATGAGATGAAGTTTGGATTGAAGACAATCCTTGAAATTGAATAAAGATTTTAGTTAGATTTTTTGGTGGCCTATGGATGATATGGGGCTTTTTATCTCTCTAATCAATTTTTGCATTAGCTGCCTTTAATCAAGGTCTATTCTAAAAGTAATAGATATGAATTTTTGCTAGGATACATATGAATCATATGAAAAATAAAAGAATATTCTTTACCTCCCATTGTCATGCTACAACCACTAATTTATGTCAAAGATATGTCTTGGCTTTGATTAGCCATATTTATCACAAATAGAGAGGGACCGGTGATACTAAATCCTAATTTCTCTATAGTTCTCATTGGCATAATGTTCAAACCACTACTCTCATGTACAATCATATATGATATGATTTTATTTACTATAGACACTTCTAACTCAATTGCCTTTATCTCTTGTGCTATTTGAATTGTTCTAATATGAGCTAAAAATTTTGCTATAGATCATTACCATCTTTTAATAAGAAGGCTTATTTTAAAGTTCTTTCTTAATAGAAGAAAAACCTCCAATAACTAAGCAATTATAATATCTGTCTTAATTTTCTTTAAATCCTCCTTTAAATCATATGACTTGACTTGATCCTTGCCATTAAGTTGAATTAAAGGATTAAATTGAAGGTTGGGAATTTTAAGTCCTTCCCACTCTTCCTTAGAAAAAAATTCCTCTGTCTCAACATTTTCTTTTAAGATCCTTAGCAATCTATTTGAATTGGATTCAAGGACTTAAGATAATTTTTTAGAATCTCTAACATTAGCCATTGCTACCCTTGTAGCTTTGTTTAAATCTTAAAAGAGAAGAAAATCTTTTGAACTATTCTCTCTATCAATTAAAATAAGAAGAGGAGGATTAAAGTATCTAAACCTTGTCATAACTACCAAGGTTGGCATCATTGGTGGTGTTTGTATCTTACATTGGAACAATTCATATATAATCAAATTTGATTAAAGAAGTACAAGTTAGACTATTATAAAGGAGGTAGAAGCTTGTTCTCCAATCATTCCACCGTTGATTTGGTTTACAAACCTTACATCTTTAGAGCTTTGACATTCATATTGTTTGCCATGTTAAGAGTGATCACGGTGTAGAGAATGAATCTTTTATTAATATTTAAACTTGAGGAAAGATGTTGGTTTTGACAATTATTGCTATGGTCATAAAATAGATTTAGAGGTTTTAAGATATTGTTGGAATTTTGATTGCTTGCCTTCTTCAAATGATCTTGAGGTTATTGATGATAATTTGCTTGTAGAAAATTTAACGGAACTATCTTATCAATTTACCTACATATACTTGTAAGATGAATTCTACTATAATTTCCACAAAAAATTTTATTTTCTATCCAACAACTACCGAGTGGGTGTCTTTTTCCACAAAAGTGATGTATTTCATATCTTAGTCTTGGTTGGTTTTTGAAACCTTGATTACAATAATCATGGCTTTGTGAATGAAAACTAGATCCTCTATTGTTTTAATTTCTATGAGGGAGGATGTAAGATGGTTGCCATCTAAAATTATATTAATAATTTTTTAGATTTGAAAAAAATTGACTAGTGTGCCTTGATTGATTCCATTGAGTACATTATAATCCTGAAGTGTGTCTACCAGATTCTATGGGAGGTGGAACTTGGTTTGGATTTTGGCCGTTGATTAACAAAATTATTTGTTCTTACATAGTTTTTATTTATTATACCAGCTTGTTCTGGAATCCCTTTTGACTTTGAAAGACTTTATTTTTAAATTCTTCCTTTCACCTATTTTTATCCTCTAGATATATCAATATTGAGAGTATCAATGGTAATCTAACCTCTAATAATATAATATAATGGCTCATAGGTTGGAATTGATTTTTTATAATTCCATAACGATATTTTTGAGACTTATCTATATTTTGAGCCTAGATTGGTATAAAACTTGGAGTTCTATGGTCTTCCTTCCTCCACATCATCTCTTGTTGTTTGTCAATGTTTTCAATCACCTATACTATTTTTTTGGCATCCTCTAAGTTTTTTAACCTTCGTTTGGGGGTTTCTCTAATTGTACCATGCTTGTTGAATCCTTGAATAAAAAAGTAGATAAGAGTGTGTTCCATGAGAAGGATTCCTATAAATCAATTAATTACCAATTCAAATTGCGAAATGTATTTGTCAATCTTCTCCTTTTTTCCTTGTCTCAAGGAAGAAAGGGCTGTGAGGGCATTACTTTGTCCCACTTCTGATCTAAACTTCTCTAAGAATGCTCTCATGAGCATGTTTCAATTTTTAAAGATTTGAGGGGGATGGTTTCTATACCATTCATAAGTTCCATCCTTTAATATACTTAAAAACCACACAAGATAATATCTAGGATTGGTAATCAAATATATTGTGAAAAGTTCCGTGAATCTCTCTACATGTATTGTTGGGACGTGTTTCCTAGTTTGTTTAAAGATTAACAGATTGTTAGACATGGGAGCTACTTGTAATCTCTTTGCATTTACAATGGGCAAATTTCTTGGTTGGACCAAGGCATTTAAGGATATAGGATTGGAAGAGACTTTCCTATCACAATCCATTGAAAGAAAATTAGATCTTGCCTCTTCTCTTTTTTGATTTACTTCTCTAACAAGATTAAAGGATTCTAAGTCTATCATGTCTTCTTCTACTATTTAGTTAGGATTTAATTCTAATAGGTTGAGTACAAATATGTCTTGTGACATTGTAAAATTGTGTGGGTTGTCCAACCATTGGACCTTAGTTCTTCTAAATTTTGGAGTCAAATTTTTAAAGAATTTTTTTAGATTTATTATAAGTGGAATTAGTTTAGGTTGTCTAGATCTAATAGAATGATGCATCTAACATGACTATAGATATAACATTCATCTAGATTCATAATTTTAATATATCAATTTCAAAAAATATTAATTTAAAAAATATTTTTGCCATCCACTTGCAATCCACTTAAAATACCTTTCAATAGGAAAAAGAAATAAAATAGAAATAAGTAAAGACAGAATGATTGCTTGAGTATCATCTCAAGCAATATTTTTTTCAATTTTACTTATTATATGGTATAACCCTGTATGGGAGTGACCTTAAATAATAATAATGTGAAAAAAATTTTCGTACTAGGATAGTAGGGAGCCCGAGCTCTTTTTTTTTTTTTAATTTCTTCATACAAAAGTTGTTAGGAAATTATCCACTATAATAATTAGCAATAAAGATTATGTTACAAAAATAATTCTTTGCAATCAATTCACACCACCTTGAAGAAGAGGTCACCTTATTATATCTCTAGCCAACTTGACACTTGTTAATGAAGGCTCATAAATATTTAATGTCCCCCTACTCAATCCAAACTAAACATTCCAATAAAGATTATGATATAAAACTAATAGATTAATGGTTCTATCTACCCCCTACATCCATGTCTATAAGAGAGATTGAAGACTTATCTCCCTCGCATCTTCCTTCTAGATTCTACCCTCCAACTCTTAGCTCCTACTCCTTACTTTTACGTATATCCACTAAACTTAAAAGAATTGAAATAAATTGATAAGAGCTAGGAAACTTGAAACCTATCTTCTTAATACCACTTCTTATATTGTGTTCTTCACTCGTCAATCCACAACTTGTATTAGTTTAATAAAATAAAAACTCAACCAAATTACTTAGTTAAAGGCTTACCTTAGAAGTATGGTATCTTGAATGATTGCTCTTCTCTTCTTTTTCTTCTTTTTGTGTTGTGAATAGAATAAATTGTCTAATCTACTATTGGAGAACATTTTTCTATCCTACACCTATGAAAAAATAGGATATAGCGGGTGGAGAGGGTGATTAAATTCCTCTACCACTAAAGAAAGGCCACCCACAAGAAGATTTACAAAGATAAAGTGAAGGATTGATTATTTGAATCTTTTGTCTCCTATGAAAAGATAGGATACAAGGTATGGAGAGGGTGATTAAATCCCTTAACCACTAGAGATGGGCCCTTAGTAAGAAACTCACAAAGAAGGAAGTAATGAAACCTTTGAAAATAAGCTCTACTCCAAAAATCACCACAATTTAAATATTGATGAAAGATCAAAGAAAATTATATCACTTTGAGTTTATTCTTTAAGTGTTTCTATATAAAATAAATTCAATTGAAAATAGTTAGTTGGCATTAAGAAATGCCTTTTTAAACAAGGAATAAGGCAATGAACCCCCTTCTAATCAAAAACTTTACTAAAAATTTAATTTTTGTCCAAATAAAATATGTAATAATTCTTTAAAAAGCTAAAAATAAGATACACAATCTCACCAAAATTCAAAGTCAAATAACAGACACAATAAAATTGATTAATAAAAACTTGAGAGCAAATCACTCTTGGGAACAAACTCCCAAAACGATGAATCCTCTTCTAATAAAAAATTCACCAAAAACTTCATTTCAATCCAAATCAACCATAAAAGAATTTTTTAGAAGGCTAACAATAAGATATACAACCTCACAAAATCTCAAAATCAACTAATTAACACAAAATAATTGATTGATGAAAACCCGAGAGCAAGTCACTCTTGAGGGCAAACATTCAAGGCAATCAAACCTCTTCTAATCAAAAATTCACTAAAAATCTAATTTTGAACCAAATCAAATATATAATAATAATTTAGAGAGCTAACAATAAGGTTCACAACTGAACAAAATTTCAAGGTCAACTAATCAATACAAAAAAACTGATAGTTGAAAACCTGAAAGCCAATCATTCTTGGGAGCAACCATTCAAGGTAGTGGATCCACTTCTACTCAAAACTTCACCAAAAATTCAAATTTGATCTAAATCAAATGTGTAATAGTTCTTTAGAAAGCTAACAACAAGATACACAACTTCACAAAGTTTTAAGGTCAACTAATAAATTCAAAAAAACTGATTGGTGGAAATCCGAGAGCAAATCACTCTTGGGAGCAACTATTCAAGGTAATGGACCTACTTCTATTCAAAAATTCACCAAAAATTCAAATCTGGTCCAAATTAAAAATATAATAGCTTTTTAAAAAAGCTAATATTAAGATATACAACCTCAAAAAATTTTAAATGTAAATAATAATTATATAAAAACTAATTAATAAAAACCCGAGAGCAAATCACCCCCTACTAAATTTTTTTTTTGTTTGTTTGTTTGTTTTTTTTTTATTTTTACTATAGATGTTAAAAGCTTTTTTTACAACAATAATGAAAAAAGGTAGAAAAATTACCAATGACGAAGGATAGGGTTGAAATGCTCACTCAAAAAGTCCACAAAAGAGATCAACCACCATTAACTCACTTATAATCACCCACACAATTAGAAGCACCACCTCTCAATAAACGCACCAAAATATGAAGGTAAATTTTCACCCTTCAACTCAAGTTACAAAGTGGCCTCATTTAAGAGTTACCTGTTATTGGTGGTGTGAAGTGAAGGAGCAAATAACAAGTACAACAAGAATAACAAGCACAAAAACAAGAGAAGTATAGGATATCAAGCAAGTATACAATTCAAAACTATGTCACAGTCTATTCATTGTGTTTTCACCTAGTAAAAAATAAAAATAAATATATAAAAATTATATTTTTATTTAGATAATTTTTTATCTTTCTAATGATATAAAAAACATATAAATCCGAGTTATTATGAATAAGTTATGATAATCCAAAGATAGAAGGTAGATAATAGAAAAATTAAGTGGAAAGTATTTACCTCAAGGATAACTTGCTTAAGAGATCATGAGTTTGAACCTCACTAAGGCTCACAAGCAGTATATAAGGATTTCCTAGAGAGGCCACGCGGCCTTAGTCTTATCCTCCTACCTACATCCAAGGTGCCACAATCCATATGGAACTTATATACCTCCCTTCCTATAAGGACTATACTAGCTGCTGGTCCTCCTAATTTCTACTCGTAAAATTCATTTTTTTGTAATTTTGACTTCAATATGATATTAAAAAATACCCAATTAGCATAGGAACCTTGTATGGCCTTCAAATCTTACTCCAATTCTTTATAATGGCTCCTAAGGTGGTAAAACTCATTTGTATTAAAGTCTTAAGAATATTTCTAAAAACTCCTAAATTTTTTAAAATAAATTCTAAATAAATTCTAAAAATTCTTATAACATTTTTAAAATAATAATATCTATTTGAAATTATTTTATTCTACCTTGGTGATTTTTCATAATAATAAAATCAATTTAAAGTACCTAAAAATCCTATTTTTTATATAAATATGTAAAAAGACATGAGATTTCTTTTTCATTCTTCTCCTACTTACTAAGTAACATTTATATATATTTAATAAGTGGTACATAAAGATAGAAGGCCAATGTAGACATTAGTTTCAATAAGTAAATGCTAATTCTTATAACTAAAAAAAATACTAAATTAACATATGTATTTCATCATTCAAAGATGGAATGTTTGAGATACATCGTATCTATTAAAGGTTTGATGATGGATCTTAAGAAAGTGGAGGTAGTTATATAATAGATCATTCTAAAGACTGTAGGATGTACAATGCTTTTTTGAATTTTTCAACTTCTATACAATCTTGATCAAAAATTATTTTCAAGTTACCACCCTTTTTATTTGATTGACATGCAAAGACAAGTTGAAATCGAAGCTTCAAGTGGTGTCATGTTGTAACACATTTATGTATTGAAAATATAAACAACAATAATTTTTTAATTAATATTCAATCATCTTAATTCAATAGAAATTCAAGATACTTAAGAAAGATTTTATGAAAGCCTCTTAGATTATTTTTTTAATAGCTGATAGATAAGAATTAATTACTAATTTTATCTTTTAGATTGTAAAAACTCTTTTATTGC
Organism: Physcomitrellopsis africana; assembly: GCA_036785485.1. NCBI lineage: Eukaryota > Viridiplantae > Streptophyta > Bryopsida > Funariales > Funariaceae > Physcomitrellopsis > Physcomitrellopsis africana. Next base: position 64,350 of record JAWRVF010000334.1, read on the forward strand.
CTTAAAAAACCATAAATTAATAAAAATAGAATAAAAAAATTAAATAATTGATATGATTGATATCAAGATTAAGTTGAAGATAGAATCAAGCTTAAAAATTCCTAAGATAGGTTGGATTGATATCTAAGGATCAACCATTTGTGAGATAGAGTTGAAATCAAATCTCTAGCAATTAAAATAGCTATTGAAGGTAAAATATGGGATTATTTTGAGAACAATGATTAAGATTTGAGAGTTAGCATCATCAAGAACAACACAGAGAACCATGATTGTATAGTAACAACAGAGAAGCAGTACAATTAGCACAACAATGAGTGATGTGATGGATAATAGTATTAGGATGATAGAGAGGATATATCATTTTATCTGAAGAGATACGCAAGATACAAATACACTCTATTAGTATATAAAATACAAGAATTAGAAAAAAAAAAAAAAAAAAAAAAAAAAGAGATGAGAGCAAAAGATACATTGGTAACTATAAGAGACATATTCAAGCGAGATCTTGCAGATAAAAAGAATACAAGATAGTACTATAGTGCACTTGTTGAATTTATAGAGCTAACAATATCAAAAGCAACTTTAAGCTTATTTCAAAGGTATAAGATTTATTTTTATAGATTTTGGGATGATTTTTTAATTATTATTCAAAATTAGGGTTTGTATTGGTGATTTGAATTTTATGCAATAAAATTAAGGCTAGCACTTTCAACTAGTTTGTGCAATTGATTTAACATCTATAATTAAAAAATTGACAATGTATAATTGATTAGATGTACTATAAATATGTGAAATTTTATCATAATCTAATAATGTAGTTGAGAGATATGTAATCATTAGTGTAAAGAGGTACCAGGCAATAGCAATTTGGGATTATTTTAGATTTTTATAATATCTAAAAATCTATTAGTTAAAACAAGGTGAAATTTGGCATAGTATTAGATAATTTAGAAATCAAAATATATACCAATTTTAAGTTGAAGTTAATAGTTATAAAAGAAAAGATCACTATTGGAACTTTTGCATCAACTTTCAAGTTTGCAACCAAGTGACATCAATACGATTTTTGGATGTTTTTTTACAATCTGTAATTTGGATTGGATTAAAATTTTTTAAATATATAGAAGACTTATAATAGCATATATTTGTACAATTTTACATCAAGAGGACAATCAAATTAAAAATTATAGCTTTTTGAAGCTTACTAGCTAGGATTAGAATTTACAAAGAAGAATAAAAAAGGTTTAATTGTGAAAGTAATAAGGCTATTGGAATTTGTGTACGGTTGAGGTTATCAAAAAGAGTGATTTTGAGCACTTTGTATTGGCTTTAAGCACTTTTGAATTGAAATTTGAATTGCATTCTTCTCATATAGATGAGACCTATTAGAATTTCTTGCATACTTATAAATTACAACTTCATCTTCTATAGCTAGGTGCTCGATGTCGTATTGTAATATGCTTATATGGTAAAAAATATAAAAAAAATGGTTTCTATTTAATACTCAATTATCTTGATTCAATAACTTAGGATACTTAAGAAAAGATTTATGAAAGCCTCTTAGATTATTTTCTTGTTTTAATAGCTAATAGATAAAAGTTAATTATTAAATTTTCCTTCTAGGTTGCAAAAACTCTTTCATTATTTTTAAAAAGCCATAAGTTAATAAAAATAGGATAAAGCAGATAAACAATTAGTATGGTTGATACTAAGATTTAGTTGAAGATAGTGTCAAGCTTAAAAATCCTTAGAATAAGTTGGATTGATATTTAAGGGTCAATTGTGTATAGGATAGGATCCAAATCCAATCTCTAGCCACAAAAACAGCCACCAAAGGCAAGCTATTAGGACATTTGGAGATTGACAATTAAGATTGGAGAGCTAGCTTTAAGTTTGTTCTAAAGGCATTAAAGTTGTTTCTATAGGATTTAGGAAGACTTAGCAATTGCTATCTAAATTTAAGATTTATATTGAGAATTAAGTTTTATATAATAAAATTAGGACCAATACTTTTAGCTATGGTGTGCAATTGAAGTGACATCTATAATTGAAAATTTGATAATATGTAGGTGATTGAATGTGCTAAGATTAAATAAATATTTGTAACAATCTAATAGTGCAATCAGGATTTATTTGATCTTTAATACAAAGAGGTACCAAAAATTGGCAATTTAAGGCTGTTTAAGATTTCTACAATATTTAAAGATCTATTAGTCGAATCAAGGTGAAATTTAGTATAATATTAGAAAATTTTAAAGGTAAGCTACATACCAAATTTTAACTAAAATTAATAGTTGAAAAAAAAAAAATTACTGCTAGTATATTTGCATCAACTTCCAAGTTGGTGGTTGAGTGACAACAGTGCAGTTTTTGGTTAATTTTTGACAATTTGTAAGTTGGGTCGGACTAAAAATTTCTAAGCATATAGAAGACTTATATTTGTATTTGTGTAAAAAATTTCACACTAAGCTAATGATCAATTTAAGAGCTATAGCTTATTAAAGTTCATTGACTAAGATTAGAACTTGCAAAGAAAAATCTAAGTTACTTAATTGTGACAAGAACAAAGCAATTGGATTTTATATGTGGTTGAAGTTATTAAGAAGAATATTTTTAAGCACTTTGTATTGACTTGAGTATTCTTAATTTGAAATTCAAATCATATTCTTCTTATATAGATGAAATCTATTAAAGGTTCTTGAAGATTTATGAACTGCAACCTCATCTTCTACAGCCAGGTGCCCATCGCATTTCCAAACAAGATAACATGTAATATTACATTGGTGCCTTCTCAAATAAGACAGCATATAATACAATAGCGGAGAAGGCATTCGAAGATCTTAAGATAGCATTTATTATAGCTCTAATCTTAGTGCATCTAAATTTTATAAAAATATTGTACATGGAGAGCGATGCTTCAAATTTTATACTAAAGGTTGTATTTTCACAAATGGATAAAGATAATATTATCCATCTTGTTGCATTTTATTTTCAAAAATTTTTTGCCATCAAAATTTTTAGTGGCCTTAAATATGGAAGGCTATGAAGTACTTTGTGCTTTTTTGTGACATCTACTCAAGATCTAAGAATCCTCAATAATGGCCTTATAAATTCTTATAGTCCTTGCATGTTCCAAAATAATCATAGTCTTCTATATCAATAGATTTCATCATGAATCTATTGCCATCTAATTCATTAGACATTGTTTTTGTGGAGGTTAATCAATTCACAAAGATAACTCATTTTATTCCTTATAAAAAGACTCTTTCTAGTGAAAAAATAGTGTTGTATTATAATTGCTTATAATATATAAAAATTAATCAAAATATATAATATAATCATGAATCTAGATGTATTTTAGAATGATTAGTAAATTAAATTAAAAAAAATTGGTCTAGTAAATTTTATTTTAGTTTTTTTTATTTATTTTGATTATGGCATTTAAATTATATAAGACCAAAATATTTAATATGAAGCCTTAAGAAGAAATTAGGGCTCAAAGATAAAAAAAATAAATAAACTACTAAGAGGCTTATTTGGAAGGATGAAAGCAAGGAATGGACAAATGAAGGCAAGGGGTGAAGATCTTCATCTCCATTGGTCAATGGTCATATCCAATAGGCTTTGAGTAGGTTGTCTATAAGGAAAAAAAGGTATTTGATAATTTCAAATAAGGCATCCAAAATTCAAAGGCTAGAATTAGAAAGCTTATTTTTTGTACTATAATTTTGATATAAAATTTAAGAGATTTGGAGTTTTTATAAAGGAAGAGTAGATGCTTGAAATTAAGGTGTACAAATCATATCTACTATCAGTCTTTCAAAGATACGAGGAATTATATAAGAGCTTTTGAAGATCAAAAGATGCTATTAAAGAGGTGATTTCAAGACCTACATCTTGTATAGAAGAATTATTATATTTGAAGTTTGGAAGAAGAAAATATTAGAAGTTGAAGATAGTAGATTGAATTCTAAGGTAGTAAATAGACTATTTTATTGATAATGATGATTTCCACCATATCTTAAGCTTTTAGATAAATTTTTGTCTAAATTTTTTTAAAAATAAGAATTAATATATAAAAAGATATATGTCAAATTTTTATGGCATTTGGACATTTAATTTGTGAGATATGAAGAATTTAGCATGTAGATATTTATAAATAAGGATTTGAAGCTATTATTAGGATTTTGGTGATATCTAAAAATTGGCAACAAATTGATGGTTGAAATTTGTTATGATAGTTTTTAAAAGTATATTAATACTTTATATAAAATTTGAATACTTTTGAATAGTTTAATTTAGAAATATATATTATTGAAGTTTAAAAAAAATATTTCTTAAGATTAATAAAGGATTTAGTATATTTTGCTATATTTTGGAGATTTTAGAATACTTAAGGCTTGTGTACTTAATATATTTGTCTTCTTTACGGACACCTTTATATAAATTTGAGATTTTTATCTATCTTGAAATTTGATTGAGAAATTAGTAATAGCTAGAAGTCCAATGCTTTTTTTGAAGCAAAATCTCTTTATCTTGACAATGGCAAGGCTCTTTTATGATAATATATATTGATATCATGGCCTATCAGATGATATTATATCTGATCAAGGACTTCAATTTGTATCTAAATTTTGGAGATAACTTTTTGAAATATTGAAGGTGGACATTAAACTTTCTTTAATTTTCTATTCTCAAATTGATGGCCAAATAAATCGAGTTAACCAAGTTTTGGAGCAGTATTTACAATGCAACATCAACTATTAATAAGACAATTGAATCTCATATCTCTTATTAATAAAATTTATATATAATAATATTATTTATAATTCAATTCAATAAACACCATTTTACTCTAACTATGGATATCACCTAAAGCTTAATTTATAGATTATATTAATGAATACAAATTTAACAATTGAAAGATTTATAAAGCATCTATTAAAATATCAAACAACCTTAAAGCTTCAATTACAAGCAATTAAAGATGTTTATAAAACATCTATAAATAAATTCAAGATTCAATAGCTTGCTTTTTATATTGGAGATAAATTATGGTTTCTTCAATAGAACAACAAAACCAAGCAACTATGCAATAAGTTGGACTATCAAAGATTAGGACTATTTTATATCTAAAAACAAATTAATCTAGTGGCATATTGCTTAAAACTACCATCTTCTATGAAGATACATCTAATTTTCCATGTCTCTCTATTAGAACCTTATAGAAAGTCACATATTTTAAGAAGAATACAATAATTGTCTCTCAATATCAAAATCAAAAATTATAAAGAATACAAGGTCAAAAAGGTGCTTGATTCACAGCAAAGATGGAACAAATTAGAATATCTTATTTATTGGCATAGCTATGATATCAATGAGCACATATAGGAGTCGGCTAAAGATCTTATCAATATATCTCAAAAGATATAAAAATTTTATTGACTCTATCTCCACAAAGTTAAATATATTTGATTATAAGTTCTTCCTAAAGGTTGAATTCAAGGAGTATTTATAAGAGGAGGAGAGTCAAACCAAAGCCTTCATCAATATACAATAATTTATTCCAAGATAAAATAGAATTATAGAAACAAGTCAGACACCATGTCAAACCTTTAAGTGTTGAGAGATTTAGTAGAATAAGATTCAAAAGATTCACTTGTTATGGAGGCTTTGAAAAAATCAGTGTAATTTTTACAAGCTTCAATTGAGCAAAGTAAGAATGATATATTTCAATACCAAATACAATTATATTTAGAACCATTAGGAGCAAAAATCAATCATACAAGTTTCGATTTTAATACTTAAGCTTTAATGATATTATTTGAGCTTATAAAGATAAATCTTCTTAAGCCTACGGTCTTATTTAGAAGATGTTTTGAAGGTTATAATAAAGTTGAGATCCTTGGGTGGAATGTTTAAATAACAGAGGTATTAATTTAAGATCATAAGTAATTTTTTCAAGGACCAATAGAATCTATTGTCTATGAATAAAGAATAGAATATATAGCTTTATAAGTATAGCATATTTTCAATTTTTTAAATATAGAAGAAAAATTTTAAAAGTATGAATTCCTCTTGGAACTCATCGCTAGAGAAGGTGATATTAAGGACATAAATCATAAATGAATAAAATATCAATATATTCTTGTGCCATTTAAAAAAATAAAAAAATATTTAAAGATAGAATAATATTAAAATTAGAATGGCTATTGCCAAAGACAAGAAGATTAGAGACTCTTAAAAAATACTTAGGAATAAAAAAGGCATTCATAAGAGTAAAGAAGGTTTTATTCTTGTCTCTATATATACTATCTATCTAAGAACTAAGTGGTGACATTCTATAGGATTTCCAAAATGTGTTAAATTTGCAAGACACATGTCAAACTTACAAGACTAGTTTCCTATATATGTACCACCTATTTAGCTTGTTCCACAAGCTATCAACATGTACAATACATTGTCGTGTTGTGACATGATTATATGGTGAAACTATGACTAAAAATGATTTTTCAATTAATATTCTATTATCTTAGTTTGACAAGAATTCAACATATTTTAACAAGGTTTTTATGAAAGCCTCTTAGTTTATTTTCTTTACTTAATAGGTAGTACATAAATATTTGTTAGTAATTTTACCTTCTACGTTGTAGTAATTCTTTTATTGCCTTAGAAAGGCCATAAAATAATAAAAATATAGCAAAAAGGATAAATTACTAGCATAATTGATACTAGGATTAAGTTGAGGGTAGGATCAGGCTATAAAATCCCTAGGATATGTTAGATTGATATCCGAGGGTTGGCCGTTTGTAGGACAGGATCGAAATCAGACCTTTGGCCACAAAAATGGCTGCCTAGAGAAAAATATGGGACCTTTTTCAGATGGAATTTTTGGATAGGATAGCTAGCTTGAAGCTTGTTTTAAAAGCATTAAGCTTATTGCCATAGGATTTTGGATGACTTTGCAATTGTTGTTCAAAGTTAGGGTTTGTATTGGTATTTTGGATTGTATATAAGATAATGATGGCTTGCATTCTTGAGTGATTCATATAATCTGTATAGCATCTATGATTCAAAATTTGATATTGTTTGGGTTGTTGGATGTGTTAAGTGAATACAAAAGTTTGTATTAATCTAACAATGCAATCAAGAGATATTTGACCTTTAATACAAAGGATTGTCAAAAGTTGGCAGTTTAGGGTTGGATAGGATTTCTATGATAACTAAAGATCTACAAATTGGATCAATGTAAATTTTGGCATGGTGATAGAAGACTTAGAGATCAAGCAACAAACCAAGTTTGAGCTAAAGTTAATAATAGAAGGAGGAGAAATCACCACTAGAATTTCTGCATCAATTTTCAAGTTGGCGGCCGAGTGTCATCAGTGCAATTTTTGGGCATTTTCTTGCAATCTGTAAATTAAATAGGGCTGAATTTTTTTTAAGCATGTAGAAGGCTTATACTAGCATTTGTATGCAAAATTTCACACTAAGTAGATGGTTGGATTTAAAGTTATAGCTTATCAAAGCTCACTGATTAGGATTAGGGCTTGCAAAGAAAAATAAAAATTACTTAATTATAAAAGAAACGAGGCTACTGGGGTATATGTATGGTTGATGTTACTAAGAGGAGTGTTTTTAAACAATTTTGAATTGAACTTTGAATTATATTCTTCATAAATGGATGAAATCTATTAGTGTTTCTTGATTATTTGTAAACACAACTTTACCTTCTGCAACCAGGTGCCCGGTGCATTTCCAAACAAGACAACATGTAATACGACAACATGGCTAATTTATTGGCTAAGTCTTCAACCTACCAATCACCAATAGATATGTTTAAAAGTGAAATTGTATCTACGAAGCTTGTAAGAAGCTTTTCTATAAGATATTAACAAATTAATCTACTTTTATTTATTTTTATTTATTCATATTAACTAAATAATTATAGAGATAATCTTATATCTATAACACTATCTTTGCTTTTAAAGAAAAATTCTATAAGGAGTGGTCATTATATGTTGAGGAAGTCCAAGATGTGCCAAATTATGTTTGCTATATACTTTGATCTTTATTCACTTTGAAGGTAGTTGATAGATCGTCTCAGCTATCAATAGTATTTCATATCAAGATAAGAGGACCACCATCATATTTGATTATTGTTAAGGCCTTCATAACTTCTTTTAAAGAAAATATTTGGAATACCATTAGGAATAGTTCCTATCTCTAGAAGTATCACCAAATATTAGGAGTCTCTTCTAAGGTCATAATATCAAATATATTGTATCTTACCATCAATTTAAAAAAGTATATATTATTCTTGAAGATCTTTATCTCTATTTTGTCATCTTAAAGGTTGTGATAGTCATAATATCTCATCCAATAAATCAATAAATGATAATTTTTGAGCTAAGTTTGTTGGTTGTTGGTTTTCTATCTCTTTGATATTAAAAAATTTAAAAGAATAGCTAACAATGATACAAGATAGAATAAAATCTTTATTGAACTTACTTTATTTTATAGCAAAGATTTTTTGGACTTTTCATCTTTATTTTGATAGATGTTGTCAATGAAACACATTGACTTTTATTAGTGCATTTGCTAGATTCTTAGATGGCTCCCATGTGCATTCACTAATATCATATCTATATCAATGTATAAGATACTCTAGCCAATTTCAATGCCACCTTAAATCTAAAACCTCTTCTATCTCAAATTCTTTATTATTGTTCATTTCTATAGGAAGCAATAGTATTTGTCTTTTTTCTTGTATATCCATTATCTTATATGATTCAAACAATGATACGTTGTCGTGTTGTAAATCAAAACATAGTGTGAAAAATATAAAAGAATGCATTAAAATAAAAAGATTAAGATTAGAAGAAAGGTTGATAGAAAATTAGTAGTAAGAAGATACAATGGAAATTTACCTTGAAAAGTGAAATTTCTTCAAGTTAGTAAAAAGGAAAAGGTTGAGGAAGTGGAAAAGACATGGGCTAAGAGGTCGTTTTGACCAAGAGGATAAAGAAGACTAGGAGGGAGATGACAAGGAAGGGTCGTGAAGAAGAAGGAGGAGAGTTTTTTTGGAAGGCATAGGATTTTTTTGATAGGCAGTATACATTTATGTGTATAGAGGAAGCTTGGAGAGGATTTAAGATGCGAGTTTTTGTGGGTTTGTAGTAGACAAGATAAAGAACTCATAGAAATAATTCTCATGTCTTTTCATTAAGTATCAAGGGAGATATGAGTCGTGAAAGTTGTAGGTGTTTAAGACTAGGGCAGTGAGGGTTATAAAATTTCGGGCCTTGGTTCTTGGAAACCACTTGGACTTTAGCAACAAAATTTGTTGGGTTTTTGTTTCTTATAGAGTTAACTACTTTGTGTCAAAATCTCAAGTCAATATGACCTCTGAGCAAAGAGTTATGAGTGAAATTGTAACCGGTTTGAATGAAAAGAGAAATAGAGTGAAGGTAGGGTTGAGGGTTTGTATGGGCAGTGCATGTGTGTGGGTTTTTTTGGGTATAAAGAGATTTAGGAGACGAATTTGAGTGTGAAATTTGATAGACATGATCTATGTAAGTTAAGGAAGAGATGAGTGTAAGTTTGATACTCATTAGTCTTATAAATAAAATGTTATGCTCTTTCAAAGTGACAGAGGTCTATCTCCAAATCAGTGAAGTTTGAGGGAGCATATCTTTGTGATCAGAGTAGTATTTTGAGTAAAATTTGTTGGGGTTTGTAGATATATGAGTCTTTTAAGTTTTTTAAAAAACTGATTGCTATTGGAGTTATATTCGAGGAGTTATGAGGAAAATTGTGGTCAGATCTAGAATTATTAGAAGGCAAAATTAAAGAAGAAGGATGGAACCTATAACTCAAGTTTGGAGAAGACTTTTGGAGCAATATTTGGAGGGTGTTTACAACATGATACAAGCTATAAGCCTACCAAATTTCAGCACTTAGGTCTTCTTTAATGAAGAGCAATGAAGGTGTGAAGCAAAGGGGGTCCAGAATCAAAGGCAGCATGGAGGGATTACTTTGACAACATGGTTCTCTCTAACCACATGAGCTATAATCAAAAGGTTTATGGGGTTTGCTTCTTTACTCTCTTAAGTACCTTGTGTCCAAATTTTGCTTCAATTGATGTGATATCCTAGGATTTATGGGCAAAATTGAGGGCGGTTTTCTAAAGGCAGAATATGTTAGGGTTAATAAAGTATGTTTTTATGTAAATTCTTCAATTTTATGAACTTTATGAATCTCATCTTGCACTTAAGAAACGAGAGGCAAAAAAGACCCAGTGTTTCTTAGGGCTAAGACTCTCACCACGACAACGTGAAATATAAGATGAATCTTTATAGATTTTGATAGGTATAATTAATAAGCAACTAGATTGATTTATTCACAAATTGAAAATGATCCAAGCCTATAATAATCTAACTTACCATAAGGATAAATAGTCTTGATATAACAATAAAATAACCATATCGTATTGTCCATATAGAACTGAGGTTGTTTCTTACAATAAACATCTATATTGATCTTTTGTTATTCTTAAGCTTCTTTTAATTGTGCCTTCATTATTACATATAGCATTGACAACTAATTTGTTAAATCTTCCATTATAAAATTATTACCTTTTGAAAAGTCAAAAGTATCAAATTATAGATGACAATCATAATTAACAAAGAATAGGATTTATTGAATAAAAGAATATATCAAATTATTATAAAAAAAATTTAATAATGGTAAAAGAGTTATTCAATCATCTTAATGATAGTTGATAGTACACCTCAAATATTACTCTAAAACTTAATTTACTTGTTTCATTTATCAATCAATTTGAAGTTGGAAAGATGAAGATAGTTTTATATCTACCTTCAATATTTTGAAAAAGATTCTCTAAAATCTTGATACAAATTGTATTCGTCTATTTAATATAATATCCCTTGATAATCTATGATAATAGTAGATATTGTCAAAAAAGAGTTCAGCTATTTCTTTACTTGTGATAAATTTTATACATGGTACAAAATATGCCATCTTTGTGAAATGATTTATAATCACAAATATAGAATCATATGAACTTGAGTTTGGAAGATCTATAATAAAATCTATAGAAACAGAAGACCAAAGTTGTTCTCATATAAGTAATAGTTGAAAAAGTCCATAAGATCAATGATAAGGAATTTTTGATCTTAAACAAACATCGTACGATTATACAAACTCTTTAACAACCTTCTACATTTAAGGCTATCAAAAATCTCTTGATATTAACTCTAAAGTCTTGTTATATCCAAAATGTCCTGCTATAAGGTAGTTGTATCGAGTTTCATGAGCACATAGTTGTAATTTATCTTCTAGAATATATAAGCGTCCTTTAAAATAAAATAGATTATTTTTGAACTCAAACTTAGAAATATCATTGAATTTAGATGAATTAATTTGAATATTATGAATAAGAAAGTCTAAAGACATACTTGATTGGATTTGTTTAAAAAAGATTGAATCAACAATCAATGTTGATTTCATTGCTCAAAGATGAAATTGCTTTGACTTCAAGAGGATTATTCTTTATTAATCAAAAGCTGAATCTTCTTCCTTTGGTGTAGGATAAAAACATCTAGAAAGGACATCAAATAAATATTTTGATGTTTTTTTAGTTGATAAGTAATAATAAACTCAAATGTAGACAAAGACATGTTCCAACAAGCTTTGCAATAATTCAAAACATATAATGACATAAAATATTTGAGGTTCTTATGATCCGTATAATGTCATGTGGTATGATCTTCAATCTAAGAATATATTGGATACCTAGCTATGGAGAATTTTCTTATGACTTATTGGTAAGATTTCAATAAGTGATTTGTCTTTAATAAAAAAGATAAATATTATAATGATATTATTAAAAAAAATTATATTACTAAAATCTCTTATATTTAAGTATTATAGATGCAAAATAGTGGGTTAGCAAAGAAACAAAGAGAAGATTTCAAAACTAGAATAATTTCAAGAACAAAAAACTAGATGGATAATAATAAGAATTGAATCCAGAACAAGAGACTAGATTGATATCAAGAACAAAACAACACTTTAATTTGCTCCAAGATTTGTGTTGGCAAGACTGAGATACTCTTTGATCTTGCTTCTTATTTATACTATAAGGCCTATATCCATTTAGACCTTCTAAGATTCTCTTAGAAAATTCTAAAAGCTTGAGGAAGATTTTTGAAGATTCTAAAAGTCTACGGGAGGTTTTAGAAGATTTTAAAAGATTTTGGAAGATTCTCGAAGATTATAGAAGATTTTTAGAAGACAAAAGAAGATTCTAAAAGGTTCTAAAAGATTCTAAAAGAATTTAGAAAGTTATGGAAGGTTCTAGAAGACTACAAAAAGTTCTAGAAAGTGGTCACTTAAAATATATCCATGACATCACCTCCCCTTCTAAAAATGAGTTTCACAAGGAACCAAAGCAATATGATGATCAAATCATATACGTAAGAAATCTAGAATTTGTTAGAATAATAAAGTAATATATTCCATCTTATGTTCATTGATTATTGGTTCAACAGGGCCCTTGAAATGGCGTCGATGACTTCCAAATATAACCTCTATTAAATCAATGTCCCATCTAAGAATTTGATCTTTGTTGCAATCTTCAAAACATCCTCCAAATAAAATTTTTGGTCTACTTGGAGTCACCCTTCTAACTTCAAGGAGTATTATCAAAGCTCGGGTATTTGAATCAAGATTTTTGTGATGAGGTCGTTGTTGTGTTGTAAACTAAACATAGTATAAAAGACATAAAAGAATGTGTTAAAATAAAAAGATTAAGATTAGAAGAGGAATGGATGAAAAATGAAATGGATTATGGTTCATTTTTTTTATCTCTAATCTAATCTAAGTTTTTTTTCTTACTTATTAGATTTTCTTCTATTTATCTTAGATCTACTTTATCTTTATTTTCTTCTCTCTTAGATCTAAACTTATATATTATGGGCTGAAATTAGAAGAAATGTTGGTAGAAAATTAGCAGTAAGAAGGAAGAATAGAAATTCACCTTGGAAAGTAAAATTTCTTCAAGTTAGTCAAACGAAAAAGGTTGAAGAGGTGGAAAGACATGGGTTGAGAGGTCTTTTTGACCAAGAGGATAAAGAAGACTAGGCGGAGATGACAAGGGAGGAGTGAAGATGTAAAAGGAAAGAAAAATGGAATAAGAGGAGAAAAATGTAGGAGAGCAAAAAGTATATTTCTATGTATAGAGAGAGGTAAGAGACAAATTTGAAAGTGAGATTTGGTAGATATAATCTATATAAATTAAAAAAGAGATGAATATAAGTTTGACACTCATTTGTTCTATAAATAAAATATTATGCTCTTTCAAAGTGACAAGGATCTATTTCCAAATTAGTGAAGTTCGAGGGAGCATATCTTTGTGATTAGAGTAGCATTTTGAGCAAAATTTGTTAAAATTTGTAGATACATAAGTCTATTAGGTTGTGTAAAAAACTAATTGCCATTGAAGTTATATTCGAGGAGTTATGAGGAAATTTGTGGTCGGATCTAGAGTTGTTAGAAGGCAAAATTAAAGAAGAAAGATGAAGAATATAACTCAAGTTGGGAGACGAATTTTAGAGCAATAATTGGAGTGTATTTACAACATGAAATAAGCTACAAGCCTACCAAATTTTAGCACTTAGATATTCTTTAATGCAGAGCTATGAAGAAGTGAAGCAAAGGGGATCAAGAATTGAAGGCTGCAAGGAGGGATAACTTTGACAATGTGGTTCTCTCTAACTACAATAGCTATGATCAAAATATTTTTGAAATTTGCTTTCTTATTTTCTTAAGTACCTTGAATCCAAATTTTGCTTTAACTAATTTGATATCCTAGGATTTATGATCAAAATTAAAGAAGGGTCTTCAAAAGCAAAATAGGTTAGGATTCATAAAGTATGTTTTTTTTAATGTAAATTGTTCAATTTTATGAACTTTTATGGATCTCATCTTACACTTGATTAACCAGAGGCACAAAAGACCCAGTTTTTCTTAGGGCTAAGACTCTCACCATGACACCGTTGTCATACTGAAATTGCTTACAGTATATAAAATCCACACAAAAATCATAATATGTTTATAAATTTAGATATGTGTTAGAATGGTTAGTAAAATAAATTAAAGGGATTGATAGAAGAAACTCTATTTTATTTTACTTGTTTTGATTATGGTATTTAAAAATTATAAGATCTAAATGATTAGTATGAAGCCTTGAGAGAAGGTGGGAGCCTAAGGATGAAAATATAAGCTATTAGGAGGCTAATTCGAAGGGATGAAATGAAGGCATGGTCGGATGAAGGCAAGGAATGGGAAACTTCATCCCTATTGGTCAAATACCATGTCCAATGGGCTTTGAGGAGGCTGCCCGCGACCTTAACAAGGGTTTCGGCAACTTCAAGGAGGCCATTAGGAAATCGAAAGCTATGGTTGTAAAGTTTAGGATTTTGGATACAATTTGTGTACAAAAATTAGAGGATTTGGAGTTAGGATAAAGAAGTTATAGCCATTTGAAGATAAGGTGTCAATATGAGACATACTGTCACTCTTTTGAGAATTGGAGGAGTTGTATGAAAGCATTTGGAGATCTAGAGGTGCGGCTAGACAAGGGATTTCAAGGTCTACACTTGATGTAGAAGAATTACTACATTTAGAGTTTTAAAGAAGGAGTTATTGGGAGTCAAAGACAGCAGATCAAATTCTAAGGCAGTAAGTAGGCCGTTTTGTTGATAGTGATGGGGTTTGCCATATCTTAAGTTTTTGGACGAATTTTTATTTCAAAATTTCTAAAAAGGTGTATTTTTATGCTAAAAATCTATACATCAAAGTTTCATAGCATTTTGACTTTTAGATTGTGAGATATGAAGAATTTAGTACACAAGTGTTTGTAAACAAGGGTTTAAAGCTACTGCTAGGGTTTTGGCGATATCTAAAGATTGATAATGAATCGATGGTTGAAATTTGTGGTGATAGTTGTAAAGAATACATTAGTACTTCATATAAATTTGAAGTAGATGTAGACAGTTGGATTCAAAGTTATGAGTTATTGAAGTTTGGAAAAAATTCCCTTCCTACGGGGGAATGAGGGTTTTGAGTATTTTGTTATGTTTTGAGTGGTTTGAGGAAATTAGGCTTATGTATTGGGTGTAATAGCCCTATGAATATCTCTTTTATATAAACTTGGAGGTTTTTATTATACTTGAATCTTACTTGAGTAATTAGTGGCAGCTAGAAGCCCAACGCTTTCTTGAGGCAGATTCACTCTACCACGACACCGTATTTCCAAAGACTCCAAATATGGCCTTACTTGACGTTAGAATATTTTTTCTTTGCCTTATCCATATTCTTCAAATCTAGTAGTTTATAAAAATTACAATGATTCTCCACCCACTTGTATGGCAAAAGAGTCTTCTGATTCTTGTTCCTGCAATTCTCTTCAAACGCAAAGATTTGACATGATATCTGATAAATTTCTAGCAGGATCTATTCTATCTTTAAAAAAATACAAGTACACATTTTGGCGTGGCTCTTCTCTTTTTATATTGGTCTTGTATTATTGATAAAAAGCATCATTTAAAAACCAAGAGATGTTGCTATCCATAAAATCTTTAATGGCAATTGAATCTAGATTTTTTAGGATATTGTTGATAGAATTTATAAACTTTTTTAGGTGCATTCTTGAGGTTATCTAAAGGTTTCCATGTTCTTTTGCTAACTCCATAGCCCTTCTAATGGATGAAATATTCTAATCGTCCATATCTTATATGCAAATTTAATATTTTATCTACTTCGTATTCAAGTTCTTGATTGATTTCAATTGAGGTTGGTGGTAGAAGAGTTCTTCCAATAATATTTAATTTATAATAGGTTTTTAAAAGCGAGACATGAAAGATTGGATGAATATGCATGCCACTTGGTAGTTCAAGTTGGAAACTTACTAGATTTACTTGGTGTAGAATTATAAAAGATTCAAGTCTTTGATAGTCTAATTTTTGTGATGGTCGATTCGTTTGTATATTTTGTTAAAATAGCCAGACATGATCTCCTACCTTGAATTTTAATTGGTTCTTATGATGAATGTCTACATAGTCTTTATATTGGTCTTGAGCCATTTATTATTGGAATTTCAGTTCTTCATGGATGGCTTTTAAGTAGGTAGCTTGATTTTTTTGCAGCAAGGCTTTCAATTTCTTCAATTTGGAATAGATCTACTCTCAGGTGGTATCCATAGTTTGAAAAGAATGGAATTTTCTTTATCAAAGAATGTTCAGAGTTATTGTATACAAATTACTTGGTGTAGATTCAACCAAGGATAGAAGGTCTATTTAATCATCTTATTAGTAATTTATGTTGCAACAAAGATATTATTCTAAGATTTGATTCACTTGTTTTGTTTGACCATCAATTTGAGGATGATAAGCTGATGAAAGGTTGATCTTGTCCTTTAAAAGTTGAAATAGTCCTCTCCAAAAATTTCATACAAATTGTAATCTTCAATCTAAAATAATATCATTTGGAAGGCCATGTATTCAATAAATATTATCAATAAAAAGCTTGGCTATTTCTTCTTCAAAAATAATCTTGTTGCACGGGATAAAATATGCCATCTTAGTAAGATGGTCTACCACCACAAAAATTGAGTCTTTTTCATTCGAAATTAGGAGGTCTGTAATGAAATCCATAAATAATGATTGCCATGGGCCTTAAAGAATTGAAAAGAGTTGAAAAAGTCTATATGGTTGGTGTCTTGGGATCTTTGCTTAGGCACAAATTTTGTATGATTGGATGAATTCTTTCACCAATTTCCATATTTGAGGCCACTAATATTCTCTTGATATTAATTCCAATATCTTATTGAAGCCAAAATATCCAACTGCTAGAAGGTCATGTCATGCTTAAAGAATTTAAAGTCTTATAGGAGCTAGAAGAATATATAAGAGATTCTTTAAATATAACAATCTATCTTTAAATTTAAAATTGTTGTTTTCTTCTATATGTGTATTTTTTAGACACTGCTAAATATTTTCTATAAATGGATCTGTCTTTATTACATTCTGAATTTTTGTCTTGAGAGTTGTATCTGTATAGGTAGATATTGTCAATGTCTTCAATTATAAATTAGATAGTTTTAATATGACTGATTTTTATTGATCCGATACAATGTCTCTTATTCTTGGCGCGAGATATGATCATTAAGAAAGAGCATCTATTTTCCCTTGAAGTTTTCTCGAACAATATGTAATCACAAAATCAAATCAAGATAATGACATATTCTATTATACTTATTGGCGATTCAAAACTCGAGCATTTATTAAATATTCTAGATTTTTGTAGTCAATATATACCATAATCTTGTCTTGAGCCCCCTCTAGCAAATGGCGCCATTCTTCAAAAGCATCAATAATTGCCAATAGTTCTTTGTCATGAATCTCATAATTAATCTCTGTAACTAAAAATTTTTGAGAGTGGAATGTTACTAGATGTAATTGATTATCATCACTAATTTAAGAGAATACAAATCTAAGTATAAAATTTGAAGCATCTATTTCTAGAATGAATGGTTTTGATGAATCTGCATGGATAAGTATAATAGCTGAAGTGAAAGATTCTTTTAGCTTATTGAATGCTTATTCAGCCTTATTATCCCAAATAAATTTATCCTTGCTTGTAAATCACGTTAATAGAGTCGCAATCTTGGAATAATCTTTGATGAAGATTTTATAAAAATTTACAAATCTCAAAAAATATTGTATATCTCTAATTGATGACGGTTGTTTATATTCTATGATAGTTTGTATCTTCTGTGGATCTATAGAAATCCCACTTTTAGAAGCAATATATCCTAAAAATTGGATTGATGGTTGATAGAAAGAGTACTTCTCTAATTTGGTATACAATCCACTTTCTTGTAGTTTTTCTAATACCTTACGTACATGAGGTTCATATTCTTGTTCATTCTTAGAAAAAATCAAGATATTGTCCACATACATGGCTACAAAGTCATCTAAGTATTCACGTAAGATATCATTTATCATGTATTGAAAGATTGCAGGTGCATTTGTAAATCCAAAAGGTATAACATTGTACTTGAAATGTCCATATCTTGTATAAAATGTTGTCTTCCATTGATCTCCTCTTTTAATCCAGACTAAATTGTAGACACCTCTCAAATCAATCTTTATAAAGATCTTTGCGTGTCTTAATTGTTCCAATAATATTGAGATTGGTGATAATGGATAGCAATTTTTTATAGTTATCTTATTCAAACCTCGATAGTCAATATATATATGTAAAGAACCATCCTTCTTCTTTACAAACAAGATAGAAACTCCCGTAGGTGATTTTGAATGTCTAATAAAATTTTTGGCTAGATTTTCATCAATATATTCCCGCAAGGCTATAAGCTCCATTTGTAATAGATTGCAAATTGGACCAAATGGAGATTGAGATCCATCTTGTAATTTGATTGCACAATCATAAGAATGAAGGTTCTGATAATATGTCTAATTATTTCTTTTCAAATACGTCTTCAAAGTTGCGATATTAATTAGGAATATCTTGCTTCAATTATTTTGTTGGATCTTTCATTATGATAGCATATAATGTAAATGCAGCCCTTTTTTTTGCTACCTGCATAAATACTTTAGCTCTAAAGAATGGGGTAGTACCTCATTTTTTTTTGATGTTTGAATTTTGTGCAAATCTTTTGCAAACTCCAATCAATATCAGGATTATATAACTCAAATCAAAGGAGTCCAATGACAATAAGATTTGTCAAGCATTGAATGATGTTGAAAATAATTTGTGATACTTGATCTCATAGTATCACTTCCAATGGTTGGATTTCTTTGATAACATCTCCTGATACAAGATTTCGTCTATCAATGACTTCAATGGATATAGGATGGATTTTCTTTATGAGTACTAGATTGTACTTGATTACAAAATCTTTTTCTATAAAGCATTTTAAGACTCCAGTATGTAAAAAGATTTTAGCAGAAATCTCTTGTTTTAGGGTTCTTATATATACATGAAGTATAAAGCAGGATATCAAGTTCAAAGGTAAGAAGAGACTTTTTTCTCGTGCTTTAGATTTAGAGGTGTCCAATCGTAAGGTCCCTATTGTGGCTGGACATCTTTGTTTTCAGACCTTTCTAATTCAGATGTTATACCTTATGCCTTGAATTCTTTAGACTTGTTCAGACAATTTTTTGCCTTCTAATTGGATCTTCTATAATATAGACATAGATTTTCTTACCAACGTCTAGTCTTTTTTGCTAATATTAATGACTTGAATTGAGTCATATTAATCTGCATAGATTCAGGATATATTAATAGTTTCTTCAATACTCTTAAAAATATATCTAAATAGGTATTGCTAAAAATTGATTGCCTCTCTTGTTGTAATTCAAATAAGCAATTGTCACAAGTAATGGCTTGAGCTATGAATTCTCTTAAGCTTTCAACTCTTGGCATTATGATCAATAGATTCTTTACATTGTCCTTCACACTATAACAAAATCGAGTCATAAACGTCTAATCATTCTAATTGAGATTACAAGTAAGCTATTGAAATTTTGTATTATAAATCACAGCTAAATATTATCCTTGTCATAGATTTTGAATCTTCCTTTCAGCCACCCTTTCTCAATCACTATCTCCAAATATAGTAGTAAATCTTTCTTTAAAAGACTTCAAATTATATAAGATCAGATAATTCTTTTCCAACAGTGGAATAAACCATGATTGAGCACTTCTTGATAAAAAGATATTCACAAAAGCGATTTGAGTGAACCCATTTGGATAATGAAAAGGATACAATCGTAAGTAAAGTCATACTTGTTGTACAAATCTTTGAAAATTGGATCTTGTTCTATCAAATTTATTAGGCATACTAGCTTTTGGCTCTTTTATGACAATCCTTAGAGCTTCTAAAGCAATTATGTGCATAGCTTGTGTATTGCCTGCTTCTCTCAATAGAATAATCTCTTATTATAAATTATGAATTTTTTGCTTATCTTCTTTAGATACTTGTTCTATTTGTAGTTTTTTTTTTGGGTTGCAAACGAATGTCATTTCTTCTTGTACAATATCCAAAAGAGCTTGAAGATCTATAAAAATTGCTACTCTATTCTTTGTTTGTAAGGATGCACCTCCATTAATCTGATCTATTTTTATATTGACAAAGAAGAAATCAATAAATCATTAGTGTAGTATTTTTTATATTAAAAGAAATACTTTTAAATAGTTAATTTAGAGGAGGATAATTTGCAAGCTGTAAAATATAATGATATATCTTAAGAAAAGGGTAATCTATTCTTTTCAAAGAAAAAATCAATTGCAACAAGTAAGTATATTAGTTTACAAGGAGATAGTCTGCACTCTTCTAGAATGCAATAATATTTTGAAGTACCAAAATCATAGCCAAAAATCCAAATTTGTTGATCCTAGCCTTTGATGTTCAAATCCTTTCAAAAAAATAAACCCTAATCCTTAATAAGCCCTTGTTTAGTCTCCTTGAAGCCTATTGGACATAATTTTTGGCCAATAGGAATAGAGACTTTAATCATCCATCTCCATTTATCAACATGGATGGCCTAATTATTCCTTTTTATACTAGAAACTCCTTTCCAATTCTTTTTGTAATAAGATTTATATAATATGTATTCTAAATTCCAAATAAAAGAAATAAATAAGATCTCAAAGATCACCAATGTCTAACAAAGGTGGCTGAAGATATATAAAAGTTATTATCAATATAAAATCAATCTAAAAAATAATATTAAAAAAAACAAAAAATTATATAAATTTTGATAAGAGCCTTTTTAATGGATGCCTTCTAAACCAACAACCTAATCACATTTTGTAATCAATAGAATCTATTAATACGGCTTATACTTAATTGTGTAATAAATTTACATATACAATATTTTCACATGATAGTATGAGGATAAAATTCACTTTTCAATCCAAGTTATAAGATGGCCTCATTTAAGAGTTTCTTATAAATTATGGTGAGAAGTATAAGGAGCAATAAACAATAATGAAGGAGAAGAACAACACAAAACAAGTAAAATATGTACAATTAAGTAATTGCACACTATAAAACTAGTTATAGTTTGTTCACTAGATTTTTATCTAATATAAAGTAAAAATAAAAAATAAAAATTATATTTTCAAGTAGATAATTTTTTTATCTTACCAATGATATAAGAAACATATAAATCTAAGTTACTATGAATAAGTTATGATAATTCAAAGTTAGAAAGTAAATAATAAAAAAAATTAAGTAGAAATTTTTACCTCAAGGATAACTTATTAAAAGATCATCGGTTCAAACCTCACTAAGGCTCAAAAGTAGTGTATATGGGTGTCCTAAAGAGGCCACGAGGCCTTAGTATTATCCTCCTACCTACATCTAAGGTGCCAGAATCCATATGGGACTTGTGCACCTCCCTTCTTACAAGGACTACACTAGCTGCTGGTCCTCCTATTTTACACTAGTAGAACTAATAATTTTACATTTTTGACTTCACCATGGTATTTAAAAATATCCTATTAGCCTAGGAACCTTGTACGGCCTTCAAATCTTACTCCAATTCTTCATAATGGCTTCCAAGGTGATAAAACTCATTTTTACCAAAATCTTCAAAATTGCTCTAAAAATTCTTAATAAATTTTAAATAAATTCTAAATAAATTCTAAATAAATTCTAAAAATCTTTATAATATTTCTAAGATAATAATATCAATTTAAGGCTATTTTATTCTATCATAGAAATTTTATATAATAATAAAATTAATAAAAATCAATTCAAAATCTTATTTTCTACAAAAATTATTAAAAAGACATGAGATTTCTTTCTCATGCTTCTTCTATCTACTAAGTAATATTTATAGGTTTTTAATAAGAAATACATGTAATTAGAAGGCCAATATAGATATTGGTCTCCATAATTAATTCTTAATATTTAATAATAAATAAAAATATTAAATCAACTAAAATAATTGCCTCTAAGATTTACTAAGATTCCATTTTTGTAACTTTCTTTCTAATAAGATTTTCATATTTATAAATACTTCTAAATTCAATAAATACTTAAATAATCAAAAAGACTCTCTAACCATTATATTTATATAATTAAATGGCTTAAGACTATATTATTAACCAATCCACCAATTATGATCCATTGGTAGGACTCACAAATAGCCAAACAATAACAAAATAATAGTGATTAGATTAGAAGCACCTTCTAAATAGTGATGCCATTTTTGAAAAGAATCCACAATTATAAAAAGTTTTTAATTATGGATTTTATAGTTGATCTTTGTTATTAAAATTTTTTTGGAATAGAGAATTATTGGATGGAGTTTGTCATCTATTCTCATTGGTGACAATACCAAGCTCAAAGTAAAGTCTAATGAGTCTATTTCCATAAAAAATGCCTTGAAAAATCGATACTATACAAGATTGGTGCAAAATAAAAGTTATTTTTAAAGCTTCAAATGATGTTTTTGCTTCTGTATACCACTTAAGTTTATCTTTACAAGTTAAGCATGTAAATAGAGTTGCAACTTGAAAAAAGTTCTTGATAAAAATTCAATAGTAATTGGCAAATTCCAAAAAATATTATATTTTTTTTATTATTCTTGAAATCTTTCAATCTATGATTGTTTGGACATTCTTAGGATCCATCTTAAAATCATCATTCAAAATGATGTATCCTAAGAAGTTAACTTGAGTAGTGTAAAATATATACTTTTCTATCTTGGCATATAATCTTGTATCTCTAAGTTTTTATAATACACAACAAATATAAAGTTCATATTATTTTGTATTCTTAGAATAGATCAAAATATTGTCTAAATAGCAAACAACAAAATTATTAAAAAAATTATGAAAAATGTTATTTATAAGATGTTGAAAAGCAGTTAGTGCATTTGTAAATCCAAAAGATATGACATTATATTTGAAATGCCCATATTTAATTCAAAATGCAATCTTCTATTCATCACTTTTTTTGATATGGACCAAGTTGCATATTTCTTGCAAGTTTATTTTTACATAAATCTTTACTTAACTCAATTGATTAAAAAATCTTAAAATCAAAGATAAAAGATACTTATTCTTGATGGTAATCTTGTTGATAATTCCTAAAGTTGGATGTGCCAAGAAAAGCAAATAATAAGAGAGCCAAGGAGTTTGAACAATTATAATTATATTATTTTATAATTAGAATAGAGTCTTTTTAGTATTAAATAAATCAATAATTGATATTATTGTTAAAGAAATAAGAACATTTTCAACAATAAAACTAAAAATATTTTTTATTAAAATTATATATACTTATATTGGAATTAGAAGAGCAAATTTGATGCAAACCTATTAAACCTATTATGAATAAGAAAAAAATTTTAATATGAAGGATTTTAATCTATTTAAGAATTTCTTGAAAGTAGACATTGGATATATCACTGTTTGAATTAAATGGATCACTGCTAAGGAAAAGTGAAACAAAAATTAACATATCCAACTAAAAAGAAGTTGCTACCAATGATACTGCAAAAACTTTTAAATCAATAGCAATGCAATATGATTGGCAAAACTAAGAAGGTAGCAAAGAAATTACATGAACATTGTAATCCAAAAGTTGAATGATGTCGAATAAATTAGACACTATGATAACTAATTTTGATGAGTTTGTTTGCTATTTTACTTGGTAAGAATATAATCCAAAAAAAGTAAGTAACCTGAAGCTGAGCATGTGAGTGGAGCACTTTGATCGCACAAAGCTGAACACAAAGGCTGCCGCAATCAGGCACCTTCTCGGTGTGTTCGGCAGCATGACAAATAAAAATATCAACATTGTTAGAATTAGATAATGGAGGACACAAATCAAATTAACTCTAGAATTTTTTTAGACCAAATTACAGGCGACATCAATCTTGTTTCAATACCAACCTCTGAAGGCTAACGAGGATTTTTCATGAGAAGCAAGATCAAAATAAGAGAAACTCTCACAAACTACAGGCCCGGTTTCTGAACTGAAAATAAAAGACACTATAAATTGGCCATCATGTAGCTCATTCAACAGGAGTAGACCTAAATCTGAAAGAGTCCATGAAGAATCGCCAAAATCCAAGGGATTCCGAAATAGGGCAAGAGCGTTGCAGACAAGTAGAAGATTGGTGAAACCAAAGCAGGGGACCTGCAATTCCGTAAAGAAGTGAAAAGCAATGAGCAATAAGAATTACGTGAACAAACCACAAAAGGAGCTAGTGGCGATGCACACGATGAGAGCAGCAAGTGGATTACATTCGAATAACTAAGAGAAAGTTCAACGAGAAATAGAGGAAACCAAACAAAGGCGAACTTGGAGAGGTATCTCCTAAGGGTAGCACCAAAAAACCAGGCAGCAAGCGGAGTTGAAGGTCGTCGTGCCAGCGGGGCAACGAAGGCGATCTTGTGAGACAGTGGGAGAATGTTGAAGCAGTGAATCAGGAAGGGAGAGCTGGAGAGCTCATGAGCAGAAAAATAAAAATATCTTTACTCTAAAGATTTCCATAGTGTCTCCTTAAGTATATGAGAAAATAAAATAATAAAATAATAAAATAAAAAAAATTCTTAGAGATCCATGAAATCCGTGAGTAGAAGTCATTGAGAAGATGAAAAATTCTTAGAGATCTATGAGATCCATGAATAAAAGTCATTGAGATGAAAAACTCTTAGAAATCAATGAGATCCATGAGTAGAATTTGTTGAGAAGATAAAATACTCTTAGAAATCCAAGAGATCCATTAGTAGGACTCTTTGATAAGACAAATATTCTTAGAGTTTTATAAATAGGACTTTTTGAAAAAATAAAAACTCTTAGAGATCTAAAATAAGGAAACTCTTAGAGATCTAAAAAAATAATCATTTATAAATTTCTATACCAAATTTCATCATTAGCACAATTTGTAAAGAACTATAAATACCTAATTCAACCTATTAAAGTTAGCTTAGAAACTAAACTCTGGATCCTTGAATGTCAAGGAAATTTCAAGATTTTAACAAATATAAATGGGAAATGAAAGCTAAGTTAAATAAAATAAAATAAAGAAATTTTTAACAAGACAAAAGTATATCCATATAGGAGATGTGGTAGGAACATCCAAAAATCTTACAGATAAAAATAAGAAGGGAGGATTTTCAATTGTTCACTTGTTAAGTCCTTGATAATCTACACACATTAGCAAAAATTTGTCTTTTTTGTTCACAAATAAGATAAGAGCTCGTGTTGGAGATTTTAAATAGCATATGAAGTTCTTAGCCAATTTCTTGTTAATATATTCCTTCAATGCACCTAAGTCATTTTGTAATAAATTATAGATTGGTCCAAATGATGGTTGAGCTTTATCTTAAAAATCAATTGAATAATCATAAGGTTGATGCTTTGAAAGAATATCTACATTTTTTTTTTCATAAAAATCTTGAAAATCTAGGAATACAACTTGTAATCTTTTCAGCATCAAAAATAGATGTGGTGTATATAGCAAAAGATGATCCTTCTTTTACCGCATGTATGAAATTTTTTACACCTATTAGTAATGGTTTAGATGTATTAAAATTATGTATGTCTACTTGATTAATAGATTTTTGGATTAAACTATGAAAAAAGTCAAGATTATAAAAAATCTAATCTATTTGAGGATTATATATTTCTAACCACAATAATCTTAAAGTAATTAAGTAATAAAGAGATTTAATCACATTAACTATTACTACGCTATTATGTCCCTTAATTGCTACATCTAAAGGAATAATTTTATGGATAATATCTCCAAAAGATAATAAATGACTGTCTATGATTTTTATATATATAAATTTATTTTTTTTAATTAAAAATATTTCTTGTTTTTTGACAAAATCTTTGTCTATGAAACAATTTTTCTATGAAACAAGTTGAAGCTCTTGAATCTAATAAGACAAAGACTTTGTAATTTTTACATCCTACAAATACATCTATTGTAAAACAAGGTAAAGGATCTAAGAAGAGAATAGGACCTTTACAAGGTATTGCACATGATTCTAGCTACACGGTGTCATATTACATGTTGTCTTGTTTGGAAATGCTCCGGGCACTAGGCTATAAAGGGTGAAATTGCAGTTCACATATATTCAAGAATTCTTAACAAGTTTTGTCCATATAAAAAGAATATGATTGAATATCAATACAAGAGTACTTAAGTCAATAAAAAGTATTTAAAAATATTCTTCTTAATAAATTCATCTACATATAAATCCCAATTGCTTTATTGCTTGTCACAATCAAGCAACTAAGATTTTTCTTTACAAGTCCTAATCTTGTTTATTGAACTTCAATAAGCTATTAGTTTTAAACTAACCATCAACTTGATATGATACTTTGTATACAAATATAAATTTAAGTCTTTTATATGCTCAAAATATTTTAATCCAACTCAACTTATAAATTGTAGAAAAATCAATCAAAATCTACACTAATGTCACTTGGCCACTAGCTTAAAGGTTAATATAGATATTCCAATGGCAAATTCTCCTTCTTCAATTGTTAATTTTAGCTAAAATTTGGTGTATAGCTTGTTCTTTAAGTCTTCTAATACTATGCCAATTTTCACTTTGATTTGACTAATAGATCTTTAAATATCACAAAAATCCTAAACAACCCTAAATTACCAATATCTGGTATTTCTTTGTACTAAAGATCAAATAAATCCTAATTGCTCTATTAAATTGCTACAAAACTTTATTTACTCTTAGCACATTAAATCATCCACATATTATCAAATTTTTAACTATAGATGTTACTTTAATTGCACACAATAGTTAAAAGTGCTGGTTCTAATTTTATTATATAAAAATATAATCTCTAGTATAAATCCTAATTTTAGATAGTAATTGCTAAGTCCTTCCAAATCCTACAAAAATAAGTTTAATATCTTTAGAACGAGCTTAAAGCTATCTCTCCAATCCTAATTGTCGATCTCCAAATGACAAAACATCATGCTCTTGGTGGCCATTTTTGTAGCTAGAGATTTGATTTTGATCCTGATCTATACACGGTTGACCTCCAAGTATCAATCTAATTTATTCTAAAGGTTTTTAAGCTTGACCTTATCCTCAATTTTATCCTAATATCAATCATATTAATTATTTATCTCTTCTATTCTATTTTTATAAACTTATGGCTTTTCAAAAGTATAAAAAAAGTTTCTACAACCTAGAAGAAAAATTTAATAATTAACTTTTATCTATTAGCTATTAAAATAAGAAAATAATCTAAGAGGCTTTTATAAAACCTTTCTTAAGTATCTTAAGTTTCTATTGAATTAAGATATTTGAATATTAAATAGAAATCACTATTATTTATGATTTTTATTATATAAACGTATTACAATACGACATCCACCCTTTCTAAATCTGCGTATTTTCCGATATGTGCCAAATAAACCATATGTCATAGTTGGAATCACACCATCTCTTCATTTTATGTACTAAGTTCTTTTTCTTCATACTCATCATCTATTTCAATATAATTATCTACTTTAGAGTCATTAATATCTTTCACATGATTCTCTACATCTATTTTTCCATCTTGCCTTTTAAAAATCTTCACTCACTTCCCAACAATAGGTATTTTCAACCTTGAACCATCCAATTCCTTCAATGAATAGGTGGCATTGTTAGAGATTGTTACTACCACATAAGGTCCAAACCAATATTTTGAAAACTTTCGGAAAGTACTATGTTGGTTATCCAAAGTGTTGTCATAAACAAGTATCTAATCACCTTCTTCAATTGCTCTAAGCCTCAATCAATGTCATTTATAAAACCTAGCCTTATTTTTTAGCCTTGCTTCTTGTAATCATTTTAATGCTACTTCCACATCTTCTGATTTTTATTCAAGTTGCCAAATTCTAATAGCCAACAACTCTTCTCTTGTTAATCCATCTTCCCAAGGTAGCATAGTCCAAGTTGGCACATGTTCTCTAATTGGCATAATAGGTTTCTGACCTATTATGAGTTCCACTAGCATATATCCTGTCACTGAACTATATGTTGCTCAATCATTCTATAATGCATAAGAAGGAAGTCAAGGCTATTCTTTTACTCTTCCATTATAAGCTTTAACTAAGGATTTTATAATTGGTGGATATCTACGTTCATTCTTTGCATTCCCCTATAAATTATAAGCAGTAATCAATGATAATTTAATTCAACATCTTTTGAAGAATTCACGAGCTTTATATGCATTTAATTCTCTACAATCTACATTGATCTTTCCTATACATCCATAGCAACAAATAACATCCTCAAGTAAAAATTTGCAGATTTCTTCTGTAGACTTTGTTCTTAATGCCCTGCCTTTTACTTGGTTTGATAAATCTTCACGAGCCAAAACTAAATATTTCATTTGCCATAATTCCATTGGCATAATATGCAAATCTACAATCCATTTAAAATGAATAGCCAAAAGATATGTTAGATGTAGACCATCTCGATGACATATATTTGAATATATTTGATAAATACAAGATTCTATAAATAAAGACACATCTTCATACATATTATCCTACCAATACCGTTCTTTCAAAAGTAATTTAACAAAAGTAGCCCAAATTCCTCTATGTCCCACCTATAGACTATCATGAAATTCCTTAAGTAGTTTTGTTGATTTTCTTTGGTATCTACTACTTGTTGCAGCATTTCAACGTTTAATTTTGGCCTCTTCCATAGAAATCCTCCTTATAATATGAACTTATATGCTTTTTTTTTTATTTATTTAAATTTTTCAATAGACCAATCAATATGCTTAGTTAATGAGCTCAAATAATGTCTAATATCTAATAACTCTCTGTTAAATTTTTTTCATGATATGGCTTATCTTCTTTATTCAATTATGAAATTGAATAAAATTTTGTATCTACATCATCAATATCCTCAATCATCTCATCTTCTCTATCATATTTTGCTCAAGATAACATATCTGCTATTGGATTATCTTTTCTTGCAACATGTCTAAACTTTAAATTTTATGACTTATTATAAGTAATCTATCTCAACATTGGAATATTTGGTGTTGTACAATTCATAATCATCCCAAGTAAAGGCGAATAATCTATTTCAATCACCACCATTGTTCCAATTAAATAATCTTTTTCAGCTTTCATAGTTGAAACAACTCCCCATAATTCTCTTTTCACTTGTGAATATACATGTTGGCGAGTACTTAGAACCTTAGTTCCAAATTGAATTGAAAATCTGTATCCATTTGAATCATCTTGACCTACTATCCATCCAATAGCAATCAGATTAGTATCTAATATAAGAATTATTGGTCTATTGCACTTATAATCAATTTTTCTCAATATTGGAAGTGATCACAATAAATCCTTTAATCTTTGCATTATTTTGATATATTTTTTTTTTCTATTTAAATCAATAATCTTTGCATAATAATTCATACAATAGATCTGCTATATGATCATAGTAAAGAATCTAAATATGATAAAATATACATGCACCTAGAAACCTTTGTACCTCTATTAAAGAATTGCAATCTTCTTTCATTCTCCTAATTACATCAACCTTGGTTGGATCCAATTTCTTCTATAAAATCTACATAAATATCCAACAATTATAACTTTTTATATTCCAAATATAAATTTTACACCTGATAATATAAAATGAACTTCTTCAAGCCAAGTCAATATCTTTTTATAAATTTGTATATGATCAATAATATATTTGCGACACCCTCTCTTATCTAAAGTTTCATCCTTGTCTTCTTCCTTGCACCCTTTTATTTGAACATCATCTAGAAAAGATATAATCTTCTTAAGAATAAAATCTCTCAATACCTTATTCATTTCATTCATCATATGTGTTATTGAATTGGTAGTATGTTGAGAAAGAGTGCAATTTCTAACTAGTCCAAGAGGTGTTCTCATTGTTGTCATGTTTCTATTTTCCATTGCAAGTTGAAATTGGTCATAATCTGAATACAAATCACCTATTGAATAGATTATCCTTCTTGCAAATGCTTCAACAAATTCATCTACTATTGGTCAAATTCCTGCATTCCTAATAGTCACTGCATTTATTGATTGTATATCTTGAATAAATCATAATGATCCATTCTTCTTAGGCATTGTAAACCGTCGACTAGAATATAGTGCAAAAGAAGGCTAAAAAATCTTCATCTTCATGTTTTCTTTTAATAATTCCATCAAATTTGGCAAATGAGCCCTTAGTATTAGAATTGGCTTCAAATTCCAAGGTACATGTGATGTAGTAAAAATAACCATTAGAATTACAACATTTGGATCCACACATCTAATTTCATGAAATTCAAAGGCAATTGATTTACCTTGTTTTGCTAACATCTCTTTCAAGTATTCAATTTTCTCTGCCAATAAAGAACCATTAGAACCAATCTTTAATTCCTTAAAAGTTTCTTTAGTGAATTTTTGTCCAATATTCCTTGGATCCATTAAACTCTTTTCCTTTGATGTTTCTTACATCTATTCTTTAGAATCTTTTGGCAAAGATCAGGTAATAGATTTTACCTTCTTATCTATTGTCTTATATTTTATTTCAACTATAATCTCTGATGCTTGAAAAGATTCAAGTATAGAATAAATTTCCCTTGAATGAATTTACACAACCTTATCATTATCTCCTAATCCAATTGATATAATCAATTCTAAAGAATCTTCTAATCTATTTTCTTCATAAATACCAAAAATCCTTTTATCAACCTCTAATGCCTCCAATTCGCATAATTCTTTTTCAATATTATATAGTCTTTTCTTTTCTTTTTTTTTTAAATTTATAATTTTTTTATATATAATACTTCTATTTTCAAAAATATCAATAAAACTTATATCAAAGGCACCTACATCTTACAAGAGTACCTTCTCTTCTATACCTCCATAATCTCGCTTTATAGTGGTATTCCTCAAAAATCCATAAATTCTTCAACAACCCTTGGCAATGGATTTTCTCTCAATTTTTCTTGATTGTGTTCATAATTTAGAGATACAATCAAAAATTATAT
Organism: Physcomitrellopsis africana; assembly: GCA_036785485.1. NCBI lineage: Eukaryota > Viridiplantae > Streptophyta > Bryopsida > Funariales > Funariaceae > Physcomitrellopsis > Physcomitrellopsis africana. The sequence continues at coordinate 95,488 of JAWRVF010000334.1, forward strand.
TGTCCTTCTTCCATCTTCACCACAAATCCGTGCATAAGCTAAACCATCATCAAGTATTTTTATTTCCATTCGAATCATAATAATATACAAGTGTCCTAATATAAGAAGATAAGATGTTGCATCTTGAACAAAGAAATTTTGCTCTATTGCAATATCACCAATCCAAAAATCACATTTGGGCAAGTACCATACAATTCACCTTATATATTATTAATTGCTCGTATTATCCATCTATGCTTTATATCAATTGGCTATTTTTGCTTCATATAAAGATTCTTATACATAAGATTTATTTTTGAACCGTGGTCAATCAAAGCAATAAGTCGCTCATCCAAATGTCTAATCTTCATTAATACCTCTGTAGTTGCTTTAACCTAATACTTTCGAATATAATGACTTAAAATATCTTTCTCCTTGTCATTTGAATCATCAAAAACTACTCCTTGATTATAACTCCTTCCTCTATTCATTGATTGTTTATAACAATTGTCAATTTCATCTTCTTCATCTTCACATACATATGCATCAATAATATGATTAGATCCAATTTCATCCATTAATTGCCTCTTCTATTTAATATTGTCAATAATGACATCATGAAATTCCTTCTTTACAATATCCAAAATCTCCTTCAATATAAATTCAACTTTAGCATTGAGCACATGTTCTTCAAGCACCTCCTTTAAATCTATTACTGCTTCAATATTAGAGAGAAGTTTGTAAGTTGTTGACTTATCTTTTTTTCCTAAGTCCTTTGATTTTTCTTTTAATGATTTTGAGGTATCCTTCATTAATAACTCTTGTGAAGCAATTTCACAAGTCTTATGTCATCAAATCTGCCTCTTGGAAGAATTTTCTTCTTTTATCTCAATAAATTCATGTCTTCTCTTTTCTTCTATCAAGGCTTCATATTGGCTCTTAGCAATATAAGCATGCATTGACAAAGCTTCTATAGGATCCTTTCAATCCATTGTTCCACAAATTATTGCAGCAGTCTTCAATAAAGCTTCTTGTGGCATCTTCTTTTTATACATTGTAGAAATGACAAAAGACCAAAATCCATTTAGTTCAATAATTCCAAAAAAATCTTGTTTGCCATTGTTATCCACCCTAGTACCATAACTTATAACTTCCATTACTGAAATTCCATTTGCTACCAAATAATCTTTAACTAGTGCTTTTATACCTCCCTTACCAAAGTTAGTTTGGAAAAAATCACCTCTATATTTTAATGCCACTTTTCCATCTTTCTAAAAAATAATATTTTGTTGCATCATTTCATTGAATTTACCACAATCTTTTCAAGAATGAGAATCATAATTATATCAAATTTATCTTTGTACATATCTTTGCTTAAAAATAGCTTTTAAATTTATGACAAAAATCTTTTCTTCAAGCCTTGCAAGTTTAATTTGAAGATCCCGCATTCTATGTATAAGTTTTTCAATTCTCATATCTTCTTTCTTTGGTATAATCATTGAAGGTTGGACAATAGGTATTGTTGACTGTGAAGTGGACACTTGAGTTTTCGGTACTTGCACAATTCTTTAAATATCAATCTTATCTTTTTAGCTTTCTCTTTTTACAAGCAATCCTACTCCATCTTCAACTTCTTCCATTTTATTGTCAACCCTTCATCCTCTTCTTTATCCTCAAGAAGAATTTCTAACATTTCTTGTAATTCTCCATCAACTACTTGAAGAAATAATTCAACCTTGTTTGGTCCGAAGATTATCTTTTCTACTTTTGATAACCAAGAATACTACCTATTAAATTCCCTTAATAATTCAATAGCTTGCAATTTTTTATTAGAGCACTCAATCCATTTCAAAAATGATTTTTTAGTAACCCAATCAAAGTCTTCCAAGAAATACTCATCTCTCAATGCATGAGAGAATATTTTCCAAGAACTTCCAAATTGTCTCATAATCAATTTCATATGTTTTCTTATCTTTATCATTGTAATAAGTTCAAATAATAAAATTATATCTTTTTTAGAAACTCGATCCAATTCTATTTTCTACACATAATATCTTAATTATTTAAAAATATTTCTTCTTTCAAACTTGTTGATCTTACTAACCACTACTTGCAAAGCTTTGATTGCCAAAGCCTCCTTGCAATCATTGTCCTATTGCTATTGAATAAATAATGTAAATATTTAAAATATATTTGTAATATTTAGATCCAGATATATCTTGTCCACCAAAAGAAAATCCACTTGAAGCTCTACTTAAAGATCCACTTGAAGATCCACTTGAAGCACCATCCAAAGCTCTATTAGAAATTCCAAAATCCACCTTCTTACCTTCTTGTGCTATCAATTTCAAATAACCAAAATAAAATCCAATACCTTCCATCCCAAACTTTCACATCGGATTCATTACTTATGTCATATTACATGTTGTCATGTTTGGGAATGCTCCGAGTACTTGGTTGTGGAGGGTGAAGTTGTACTTTATATATACTCAAGAATCCTTAACAAGTTTTGTTCATATAAAAAGAATATGATTGAATATCAATATAAGAATGCTTAAGTCAATACAAAGTATTTAAAAACACTCTTCTTAATAACTTCATCCATATATAAATTCCAATTATTTTGTTTCTTGTCACAATCAAGCAACTAAGATTTCTCTTTATAAGTTGATAGAATAGATAGATAATTTTGGATAATAGATTAAAGATTAAAAATTGATAAATTGGATGATTAATCCAATTGCTAGCCGATAAAGATGGTATCGTAGGAAAGTTAGTTAGAAAAGTGATTAAGGTAGGAAAGATGACCATTGGTACCTTGATTTTTAATATAAAGAAAATAGGGAAGAAGAGATCAGGGTCCAACTCTGAGAGTTGAGAGCCAAGGTAAGCTTGGTGCTACCTCTTTCTTTCATTTTTTTTTGTATTAGACTATAGTAGAGAATCCGGATTACACTCTGATTGATAATCTGGTTGTTTCAGAGCATTTATATATTTTTTAGTCTTTGATGTTTGGAAGCAGTTGATTGTGTTACTCTAATAGTGTGTCTTAGGCATTTAGTCTTTTCTCGTATTTGTATCTTTCTTTGCAAGTTTATTTTAGGTAATATTTGTAGAATAAGTAAAACGACAAAATCACATTTTTGGCGCCACTGTCGGGGATTGACAATAGTTTGAGTGTTAGGAATTAGTTGCCAAATGAGTAGTTTTTACATGATATAGGAAGCAGTTCAAAAAATTAGTGCCGATTTGAAAATGAAGCTAAATGTGTAATTAGATTAAAGATGGAAAGCATTTTTTAGTGATATAAAGAAAAATTATGGTTAATAAGAATGAAAGTATTACACTGAGGAAAACACGCCTTTTGAAAGGAAGACAAGAGAGAGCGCAAGCAAGAAATTTGTTGTAAGACAAACAAGAATGGAATCTAAAGAGAAAGCGTCGACAAATTTGGATTTAACCATAGTTGCATGCCTGTCGGCACATCCGAGCATATCCAGAACATGAAAGATCTTTAATATTTCAAACATATATATCATTAAAAAAATTACCAAGAGCAGTCACGAGTAATTTGACAAAGAGTCCAACATATTACTTGAGTCTATTAACACAAAGAGAATGTGGCACAAAAGAATTGGATATTCTATTGGGTACATTTTTAATAGTGGTTACAATCGATTCTAATAAGATTGGATTTTCAGAATGACGTAAATTGCTTGCTATTAAGTTTTAATTTAGCATGTTTCAAAATCCATTGTATTCACCTCAACTTCAATCAATAAATTTAATTGCGGATAATAATAATAAATTACGGAGGCTTAAAATTCTCAAAAAGACAATTGCAAAAGGCTCTGTTTATTTTAATAAGAAACTTAATGGAACATTGTCATCTTCAATAGCGGTGAGGGGACCAGCAATTCTAATTGTAGTCTAAATGGGTGTGGCGGGCAATTGCACAACTAACATAGTTCCATTATCTACTTTTAGAGGTTTACCTAGAATAGATCTAGATCAATAATTGTCTCAATTCCTGATTACATGTATAGCCAATAATAGTAGAACTGAAGATATTTGATTGAGATGGCTGTGAGCGACCTTGAAAGACATGGCGTTTATATGATATAATTGCCAACCCGTGGATCAATTTTCTAATTGGGAGGCATTGAAAAATATATTTTTAATCCATTTTTGATAAAGAGGATTTGAAGAATATCTCAAAAAAAGGTTAATGAATAGTAGAATAGTACCGGGAGAAGTAGTGCAGTCATATTATGGCTGAATAACATGTATCCTTTGAAAATGGTCAAATAACCAAATGTCGGAATTATTTGTTTTGCCTATATTGGTTAACAGACTATATCCACCAAAATTAAAGATGTTTGTGAAGAAGGTCCAACCGGTCACTATTGCTTCTTTATTTAATTAGGCTGAAGTATAGAAAGACTGTCATTATGACCAATTTTTAATCATCGGAGCCACGATGATTCCATCTCAAGGAATTTATTAAATGCCAACCTAGAATGAAACAAGGGGTAGTTACCCAAGAATGATTGATTACAATACAAATTTTAGTGCTAATCTACAGGGAATAGTTAATATTGTCCCGTTGCAGGCAGTACCACCAACAATTGTAGTTCCATATTCCTCATATCCCTCATATCAAAACCCAATATCTACAAAAGAATTATCTAATGAACTAGTATTGAAGGATTTGAATGAGGAATATTATTAACTTTGATAAAGAAGATGGACAAATTGGTTGTTAATTTGGCAAAAGATAAGAAAAAGAGGCATAAACTGACCAATATGTGACCCAATATTTGGTGTAATAATTATAAGGGATGAAGCAATTTGATAACAAAATATTTTTTACCACCTCAAATGGCTAAGCAATGTAAATTTTGTGGGAGTAAGCATAGTACCACAAATTGTTGGAATTTACAAAAACAACAATAGTTCGGTAATGAGACTATAATACCACTGACTTCATAGGATATTAATCAAGTTTACATAGAAAATAGATTTGGCTGGAATAAAAATCATTCAAATAAATAAAATAGGAATTTTTTTAATTTTCAAAACTTGGCATATAATCAAGAATATAGATCCAATTTTCAAGATATTGTGCAAAAGCAGTAAGGATATTTTCAATATTTATCCATTCATAAAGTAATTTTAGATTCTATAGTACTAATTGGTCAACCAAGATCATTTATCCATCCAACCTGGAACATATCCAATTGATATATACGAGTAGAAACATCCAATATCCTTGAAGGTGTCAAAAGAAGATTATTTCAATATTATCATTGCAGACAATTAGGACATTATGCTAGTGAATCCAAGAGCTAGTGATGAATATGCTCCGGTCTATAGAAATTGTAAGCACTCGGGACATACATATGAGCAATGCAATGCTCCATTTAATTTTAATAATCAAGATCAGTGTATCCAGCTGCAAAGAAAGATAGAGGATAATAATCGAGCTCCATAAGATTTTCTAATAAATTGGATGGAATATGTCTATGCAGTATTTATCTAGACCCAAGAAAAAAGAAAAGATATTATTCCACAAGTAGAAGCACCAATTGCAAAGGATCAATTCAATTCAATGGTGGAAATTCCAAATCAATACCAATACCAAAGATGTTATCAATGTTGAGAACTGGTCCATTTGTACAAATCAACAATGTCTCTAATACCAAGATATTGGCTCAATTTAAAATAATACCACTATTTGCAAAGTTTTAGGAATCATCTTATCCATTAAAAGATCCTTTCATGGACATGAATTCCGACAAAGTTCATTCACTAATTCCAATTCCAAATTTTATAAGTAAATTATCTCAAGGGATTAAATTGAAATCCATGAAAAAAAAGAGGGCCTTGAGAATCATTGCTAATATGAAACTGTAGAATGGGTAGAAATTTTATGATTTATGATACATAGTTTGTAGGATTAAGAATAGGCAATAAATCGATAAATGGCTAATTTAGAAGGCAAAATACATGAAGTAGTTAGAAAAAGTAGTTATCATCAGTTATGTAGCAGTTAACATCGTTAGAGTAAGTATAAGTTGATTAGATATGGAGGAGTTGAGGCCAAATTGTGATAGTGCTGAGTCGGGGTAAGCTTGGTGCTACCTATTGTTGTTTCTTTTATAGGAGAAGGATAATAGATAGATTTTGAATATTGTAAAGTGCAGTTCTATAATAAAGGAAAGAATTGATTTATAATGAAAGATTGAGGGTGTACTGGTATGCTGAAATACCAGTAGAGAAATATAAGTGAGAAATTAGAAGTGGAATATGGAATAATTATATGCTATGTTTTTTTGAGATATTGCAGTATTATATATTATTGTCATAAGTAAGGAGAGGAAAAGAGGCAGTGAATACTTAAGTTGGATTAGTGCTTGCAATATTTTATTTATTAACAGAGTTATTGTTAGTATGTGGGAGATATTGTAATAGAATTGAAATATTTTAGTGTAATCAGAAGGCGGTTATTTGTATAACCCTAACAGTTTAATTCAATGTGGTTAGTCTTTCTCTGTATTCGAATCCTCTTTTTTAGGTTTATATTACCAACTACATTACCAACTAGTTGGCTGGGATCTTTTATCCATCCAATTTGGAACAAGCCTAGCCAATGTATACCAGTCAAAACATCCAATATTCTTGATGGAGATGGAAGAAGACCACTTTGATATTATTGTTGCAGACAGATAGGACATTATGCTAGTGAATATCCCAATCCAAGAATCAGTGATGATTATGCTTCAATATGTGGAAATTGTAAGTAATCTGGATATACTTATCAACAGTGTAATACTCCGTTTAATGTTAATAACCAAGATCAACGTATCCAACTGTAAAGTAAGATAGAGGATAATATTTAAGTTCCACAAGATTTTCTGATAAATCGGATGGAATGCGTCCATATAATATTTATTCAAAAAAAATATCTACAAAGTTTCAGGAGCCATCTTATCCATTAAAAGATCCTCTCATGGACAAGAATTCTGACAAAATCCATTCAGTAATTCTAATTCCGAACTCCATAAGAAAGTTATCTCAAGGAATTAAATTAAAACCAATGAAATGAAGGAGGGTCTTGGAAGTCATTGCTAATATGAAATCATATGATATTATGTAAGATTTGGATGAAATTAAACCTTCTATTACAATGAAGTAATTGTTAGCAGTTATGCCAGAATGTTGTTTTACGTTGAATTCTTTGTTAATACGACATAGAATTTGTAAAAAAAAATTCATGAATTTAGTTTGAATCCCGATCTGGGAGCACCAACTATCAATATATTAGTTGATGGTATTCTCAATCCTAAAGTATAAGTGGATGGTGGCTGTAGAATGGATAGGAATTTTAGGATTTATAATATATAGTTTGTAAGATTAAAAATAGATAAGAAGTCAATGAATGGTCAGTTTAGAAGGCAGAATAGATGAAGAAGTTAGAAAAAGTAATTATCATCGGTTGTATAGCAATTAAACACAAATTGAAATAAATATAAATTGAATTGGAATGTAGGAGTCGGGGCCAGACTGTGATAGTCCTAAGCCAGGATAAGCTTGGTGCTATCTCTCTCTTTTCTTTTGTTAGGCTATAGTGGAAGATCCGGATTGTATTCCGAAGGGTTATACCATGTCAAAGATGAAGTAATGTAATAAAACAAAAAATTTTATATATGTGGATGAGTAAGAAATTATAATTGTTTGATGGGTGAGTTCTTTGTGGAGAATTGGAGGTTGAAGACCAGATATGTCAATGAAGTTTGATTGTGGATGAGATTGTCATGCCGTATTGACTGTGAGAGTTGAGCGGTGGAGAATACTGGAGAAATGATTTGTTTTGAGAGACGTTCTGGGTGAGGAATTATTTCCAGTGATTGAAGAGAGAAGCGGGTGTATGCAGTCTATGGAAATGATGCAACATTGCCGATTGTTGTTATGATTTTGGAAGAAGACAGAAGATTATAGTAGAAGAATTGGTGGAGGATTGTGTCATGAAGTTTATCTTTAGTTGGAAAATAGCAAAACCAATAGAGTGGACAACAGTATTTTAAAAAGCTTGTATGTGTACATTGGACTCTAATATTCAGAAGGTGGTTAATTGTATGACCCTAACAGTCTAAGTCAATGCGGATAGTCTCTCCCTATGTTCAAATCTCCCTTTACAGATTTACTCTTGACAGTATTGATAGAGTAAGTGAGACGAATGAAAACAATATTTTGGCGCCGCTAGCGGGGATTGATAATAATATTGAGTGTTAGGAATTAACTTTCAAATGAGTAGTTAAATTAGTGATGGAAAGCAATGTCAATAATAGATGATAAAAGATTATGATTAATAAAAATGAGAATATTGCTCAGAGAAAAATACGTCAGTCGAAAGGAAGACAAGAAAGATCACAAGTAAGAAATTTGTTGTGGAACAAGCAAGAACGGAAGGTAAAAAGGAAGCATCGACACAGTTGGATTAAACCATGGTTGTATGTCTGTCAGCACATCCGAGTATACCAAGAATATGAAAGATCTTTAATATTTCAGACCTATATACTGTTAAAGAAATTACCAAAAGCACTCGCGTATAACTCCGCGAGTAGCCTAATATATCTCTTGAGCCCATTAATGGAAAGAGAATGGAGCACAAAAGAATTGGATACTCCATTGGATACTTTTTCAATAGTGGATACAACTGATTCTAGCAAGGTTAGTTCTTCAGTAGGGAATGTATTGCTTGCCAATAAGGACCAATTCAGAGTATTCCAAAATCTGTCATTTTCACCTCAACTTCAACTGATAAAATTATTTACAGATAATAATATCAAATTGCGGAGGCTTAGAAGTCCGAAAATGACAATTAAGAGAGGCAACATTTATTTTAACAAGAAAGTGAGTAGAACATTGTCACCTTCAATGGCGGCAGGGGGTCCAGCAATACTGTAGAATAGGTAGGAATTTTAGGATTTACAATACATAGTTTGTAAGATTAAGAATAGGCAAGATGCCGATAAATGGTCAGTTTAGAAGGCAGAATAGATGAAGAAGTTAATAAAAGTAGTTATCATCGATTGTGAAGCAGTTAACATAGACGGGGCAAGTATAAAATGATTTGGTATGGGGGAGTCGAGGCCAGACTATGATAGTCCTGAGCCGAGGTAAGCTTGGTGCTACCTCTCTCTTTTTTCTTCTGTTAGACTGTAGCGGAGGATCCAAATTCTATTCCAAAGGATTATACCATGTCAATGATGAAGTACAGTAATAAAATAGAAAATTTATATATATGTGGATGAGTAAGAAATTATGATTGTTTGTTACGTGAAGTTCTTTGCCGTGAATTGGAGGTTGAAGACCGGCTATGTCAATAAAGTTTGGTTGTAGATGTGAGTGTCATGCCGTATTGACTGTAAGAGTTGAATGGTGAAGAATCTTGGAGTAACAATTTGTTTCGAGAGACGTTGTAGGTGAGGAATTATTTCTAATGATTGGAAAAAGAAGCAGGTGTATGCAGTCTGTAGAAATGGTGTAACATTGCCAATTGTTGTTATGCATTCGGAAGAAGAGAGAAGATTACAATAGGAGTATTGGTAGAGGGTTGTGTCACGAAGTATCTTTTGTTGCAGAAGAGCAGAACCAGTAGAGTGGACGGCAGTATTTTAGAGAAAGGGGTGTACGTGTGCATTGGATTCTAATGTTCAGTAGGTAGTTAGTTATGTGACCCTAACAGTTTAACTCAATGCGGATAGTCTCTCCCTGTATTCGAATCTCTTTTTACAGATTTACTCTGGGCAATATTGGTAGAGTAAGTGAGATGAACGAGAACAACAAGTACCAATTGTGGTATAAATGGGTGCGGTGGATGATCACACAACTAGCATAGTCCCATTACCTACCTTTAAGAATCTGCCAGGAGCCGACTCAAATCAACACTTCTCTCAATTCTTGACCGCATGTGTAGCCAACAATGATAGAATTGAAGATATTTAGTTAAGATGGCTACCAGCGACCTCAAAAGACAGGACGTTTGAATGATATAATTGCCAACCCGTGGGACAATTTCTTAATTGAGAGGCATTGATAAATATATTTTTGACTCATTTTTGACCAATAGGATTTGAAGAACGTCTTAGAAAAAGATTAATGAATAGTAAAATGATACCGAGAGAAGCGGTGCACTCATATTATGGCCGAGTAGTAGATATCCTTTGTAAATGGCCAAATAACCAAATGTCGGACTTGTTTATTATGTCTATATTTGTTAACAGACTATACCCACTAGAATTGAAGATGTTTGTAAAGGAGGCCCAACCTGCGACTGTGGCTGCCTCACTTGACCGAGCTAAGGTATAGGAAGAATATCATTATGACCAATTCTTAATCAGAGGAGCTACAATGATTCCATCTCAAGGAGGGTATCAAATACCAACCTGGAATGAAATAGTGGACAGTTATCTAAGGACAATTGACTATGGTGCAAATCTTAGTGTCAATCCGCAAGGAATAGTGAATGCTGTTCCATTGCAGACTGTACCACCAATAATTGTAGTTCCATATTCCCTATACTCTCCATATCAAAAACCAATATCTATAAAAGAATTATCTGATGAACTAGTATCAAAGGATTCAAATGAGATTTTGTTGTTAACTTTGACAAAGAAGATGGATGAGTTGGTTTTTAATCTGCCAAAGAATAAAAAAAAGAGGCATAAACGGACTAATATGTGCCCCAATATTTAATGTAGTAATTGTAAGGGGTAAGGCCATTTAGTAACGGAGTGCCTTTCACCACCTCAAATGACTATGCAATGTACATTTTGTGGAAGTAAGTATGTAACCACCAATTATTGGAATCTAAAAAGGCAATAACAATTAAGAAATTAGACTATGATTCAACCAACTTTGTGGGATGTTAATCAAGTTTAGATAGGAAATGGGTTTGGCTGGAACGGGAATCGTCCAATTACAAAGTAAGATGGAAGACAATAATTGAGTTCCACAAGATTCTCCAATAAATCGGATGGAATGCATCCATGCAGTACTTACTCGGGCCCAACAAAAAAGAAAAGATCCAATTAAAAAATTGAAAGTACCAATTACAGCGGAAAAATGTAAATCATTGAATGGTACTCCAAATCTAACACCAGTATCAAAGGTATTACCAACAAGGGGATCTAATTCGTCTGTGCAACTTGAGGATGTCGTTAGCCCCGAGATAATGGTTCAATCAAAACCAGTACCAATATATGCAAAGGTTTGGAAGCCACCTTATCCATTAAAAAATCCTCTCACAAATAAGAATTACGACAAAGTCTATTCAGTAGTTCTAGTTCCAAACTCCATAAGAAAATTATTTCAAGGAATCAAACTAAAATCCATGAAAAAGAAGAGGGGATTAGAAATCATTGCCAATATGAAACCATATGATATTATGAAAGATTTGGATGAAATTAAACCTTCTATTATAATAAAGTAATTGTTAGCAGTTGCACCAGAATGTCATTCTACATTGAATTCCTCGTTAATACAACGTAGAGTCCGTAATGAAGAAATTCATGGGATTAGTTTGAATCTCGATCCGGGAGCACCAACTATCGATGTATCAATTGATGGTGTTCTCATTCGTAGAGTTTAAGTGGATGGTGGCTCTAGTGTGAATTTAATGAACGCCGATATAATAGAGGAGTTGGATTTAAAATAATTAGTATCCACGACATTGGTATTGAAAATGACAAATCATAGTAGGGTAAAACCAATGAGTATCTTACGCAATATTAATATTGTAATCGCGGAAATTACGTATGAAATTGATTATATTGTTTTTCGATCACAGAGTTCTACTTTATCATATCCAATATTATTGGGTCGACCGTGGCTATATCAAGCCAAAGCTAAGAACGATTGAGGCGATGGAACGTTAACTATTGGGGAGGGTAGTGACAAGATTGTTTTACAAATATACCCAGTTCAATATTATGGAAAGTCTCAAATTATGGGCACAGAAGCAACATCTGATGATGAGGGCCATTTTGAGGCAAAGTATGACAAAGTTAATAATGCGATACAAGTTGATAAGGACCCAATTCACATGCGGAAGCAAGGCGTGTTATACCATATGGAGGACTAGGAAAATATTTTTTGTATCAGAAGGATGCAACGAATTTTGACAATGTCATTGCAGACTAAATGAATAATTGCTCAATAAATAAAGTCAGTATATTGGAACTAGAATTGGATAAGTCCGACTTGCTGGACCATATGACAGATTCAGGGCAAAAGGGACAAATCAATCTGGGGGTTAATGTAGAACTTGTGTGCCAATCCATTAACTAGGGTTTCAATGAAACATCTCAGATTTTCAAAGTATACACTGGTATTACGAGGACAGAACTGAGAAATTGAAAAGAATTCTTTCTAAATCATAAATCTGATATTGCTTGATCATATGCGGATTTAAAAGTATTCCTGCCAAAGTTTGTGAGCATCGAATTACCTTAGAGGAAGATATTACATCAGTTTGTCAAAGATAACACCGATTTAATCTAAAATATTCTCTCATGGTCAAAAAGGATGTAGATAAATTTTTAGACATGGGTTTCATATATCTAGTCTTGTATAGTAAATGAGTTTCACCAATTGTGATAGTGCCAAAGAAAAATGGAAAAATTTGTATCTGTCAGGACTTTCGTAAATTCAACGCGGCTTCCAAGAAGGATTATTTTCCTTTATCTTTTATGGATAGTATACTAGATGTAGTAGTTGGGCATGAATGTTATTCCTTTTTGGACAGATTTTTGGATTAAAATCAAATAAAAATTGTAGAAGAGGACTAATTGAAGACTACTTTTATTACAGATTGGGGCATATTTGCTTATAAAGTGATGCCATTTGGATTATGTAATGCCCCAGCCACATTTCAAAGGATAATGATGCAAGCATTTTAGGACTATTTATGATTGTTGATGGAGATATTTTTAGATGATTTTTGCACATTCAATACGACAACAAATCATTTAGAATGTCTTGGTAACTGTTTGGACCAATGTGATAAATATGGGATATCTTTGAATTCTGAGAAGTGTCAATTTGGCATACCATTGGGAAAGCTTTTGAGACACATTGTTTCAGTGGTGTCGTGTTGTGATATGATTATATGGTGAAATTATGACTAAAAATGATTTTTCAATTAATACTCTATTATCTTAATTCAACAAAAATTCAACATATTTTAACAAGGTTTTTATGAGAGTCTCTTAGTTTATTTTCTTCACTTAATAGCTAGTAGATAAGAATTAGTTAGTAATTTTACCTTCTAGGTTGTAGTATTTCTTTTACTGCCTTAAAAACGCCATAAAATAGTAAAAATATAATAAAAAAGATAAATCACTAGCATGATTGATATAAGGATTAAGTTGAGGGTAGGGTCGGGCTATAAAATTCCTAGGATAAGTTAGATGGATACCCAAGGGTTGGCCATTTGTAGGAAAGGATTGAAATCAGACCTTTGGCTATTAAAATGGTTGCTTAGGGCAAATTAAGAATCTTTTGGCAGATCGAAAGATGGAATTAAAGAGAAGACTTAAGAGATTTTGCATAGGACTTGGTTGAGAGTGATTTGGATTAAAAATGACTTTGTAATAGCTTTGCAAATTCAAGGTTGTTTTTGGCAACTTGGGATTTTGTGAAATAAAATAGGGTTAATATTTTAGGCAATTTCAGAAGTTTTGTAGTAGATCTATGGCTAAATTTTTTTGGATTTTTGGATATTGTTGTTGTTAATGTGTGCTATGAATTTAAGCTCAATCTAACGGTTTAATTATATGTAATTGAGGTTTAAGTAGGTCAAGGTCTCAGGAATTAAGCGTTGAAGGTGAGTTGGGATTTTAGAGATCTTAAGCAATTTGCTAGTTGAATTGGAGTGAAATATGTATATGTGGATAGTAGTCTTGTTTTCCTATGCACATACAAAATTTGAGAGCAATTGAACAATGTGAAAGGGAGATTTAGGTACAAAAATATTGGCATTAAGATTAGAGAAGGAGGCCGGCCATTACCTATGTAAATTTATGGATTTTTCTTCTTTTTGTGAATTTTGATCTTCTTCAAACTTAATGTGCTTGTTTTTAACTTAATTAATAAGGTGTGTGCAAAATTTCTATCAAGATCAACGGTTTATTTGGTAGTTATTGAGATTCTAAAACTACCTTAGGATTTTCTTAGGATTTGGTTAGGATTCGACTAGGGTTTAATTAGGGTTTGTTTTAGGATTTGACCAGGGTTGATTAGGATTTAGTTAGGGCTTATTTTTGGATTTAATTAAGATTTAATTAAGAATTATTTAGAGATTGATTAAAGAGGTTAGGACTAATTTTGTTGCATATTTCTTTTTTATCTTCCACAGCCAGGTGCCTGGAGCATTCTCAAGCAAGATTTCACGACATACGACAGCGGCTGGTATCGTTACTGGCCCAGATAAAATTACTTGTATATTAGCTTTACCAAAGCTAGAAATAGTGTCTAGTGTAGGAACGGAGTGGGATACAAAATTGTTTGCAGCCTTGTGGACGTATCGTATTGTATATAAAGTGACTACCAGTTCCACACCATTCCAATTGATATACGGGTAAGAGGCAATATTACCAATTACATTGGAAGTTTCGAGATTACGAATTGCATTGGATGAACGTCTTGGTGACAAAGAATCCCTCCAACATCGGTTAGCACAATTGAAAAAATTGGATGAAATTAGGGTTACGGCTCTTTTAACTATGGAAGCTACACATCGCCGCCGTAAGAGTTATTATGATAGTAAATTACGTCCTAAATCTTTTATGCCCAATGATCTAGTACTTCTTTATGATAGTCGCCTTCACAATTTTTTGGAGAAATTTCAAGTCTGTTGGCATAGACCTCATCGAGTAATTGAAGCCTTTCCTAATGATTCAGTTCAATTGGAAGATTTTATGGGTACTCAATTTACCACCCAAGTTAACAGCAACTGTTTACGTCTTTATTTTACGTAAACTCGAGGCGGATTTTCAAAACTGGAGGAAAGAAGGTGTACTTGTTCATGATAGTTTACCTTTACTAAAGGTGCATGATGGTTAGAAAAGACGGCTGATGGTCAGTTTTAGGTTCTAATATAGACTAGTCAGGCAAATCAAAAGTGATGATTTGATACACTAGATTAAGAATTGTTGCTTTAGACCCCGAGTAAAAGGTTAGAAGCGGGGAACTTAGTAAGAATTTTTGTTAGCATTTTGTTTTGAGCTTGGTTGTCCAAGTGTATGCTTATTGGAGTGTAGAATTTTTTGGAGTCAGAGAGTAACGATTAGTACGAGCAAGGAGTACGTAGTTAGCATTATATAATGTTGATGGAAAGATCGAAGAGAGCTGCGGACAGAGAGGAGAATGTCTGAAATGTGCAAAGTAAGAGTAACTTGCAATCTCCATTTCTAGTGGTGGTCATCAACATGGAGCCAATGAAGTTGGAAATCTGTTGGTCTCGACTAAGGCAAAGAAATTTTAGAAATACATAGATGTACGTGTTTTTGCAAGGATCGGATAACTTGCCTCCAATTGATGTAGAACTAGTTGCAGAGTATATAGAAAATTATGACCCAGAGGATGGTTCAAGTGTAATAAAAGGAAAAATAATTAAAATCAATGAGAATATCTTACAGAAGGTATTATATTTATCAATAGGTGAATTAGCGGTAGGCGTCGAAGTGTCTAGTGACTTCAGATCGGGAAGTTACTTCAAAGGAGACATGGCGTTGTTTGAGAAGAATCAAGGCTGAAAAATGGCGGAGGCACTTACTCTAGAGCTTACGGAGTGGATGCGATTTGTTCAGAAACGATTAGGCTTGAACCGGCATACCACATACATGTCCAAGCGTTTATTATTTGGTGCGATTGGAACACTTGAAGGCATGGTGTTTAATTGGGCAGCCTTTGTAGCAACCCGTATCCACGCCAAAATAGGAGCCAAGCAAAAAACGGATAAATTCGCTTCTTTGCTATGCTCTAATTATGTGCACTCCATTATTGCACATACGTTAAGTCAACTAGCAGTGGAGAAAAGTGTACCTTCTCCAATGTCGCAATAGGCTATGCGGAGTTTACCAGTTAGTCCAGAGGTAGTGGTACACAAAATTGGAGAATCAAGTAGATCACGGGAATAGGAGGCTATCCCAGAGACTACACTAGTGCGGGCTTCAATTTGTGCAATGATTGAGAGGGTGGCTGAGGCTCCAGTTTTGAACACTGGAATACTGGAGGAAAGGAACCTCACGGAAGTAATATTGGGTCAAATTTTCCAATTGCAGCTTACTATGGGTCAGTCAGAAGGAAATCTAAGATAACAATTGAAGCCGAGCAGGAAGGAAATAATGGAAAAAAGTTACTGAATTATTAAACAAGATCACCTTATTAGGGCAAAGACGGAATCCAAGTTGGCATTGAAGCGAAAGTTAGCGGAGGAAAAGAAAAATTAGGCGAATGATAAAGATCACATACAAAGAATCCTAAACAGCCAAAAGCAAGAATTAATAGAGAATCGCAGGATATGGAATTTGGAATGAAAAGCATTGAAGTGTCAATTGTAAGCGAAACATAAAAAAGCAGCAAAATTGGAACATGAAAAGGTGGAATTGGTAAACCAATACAAAATTGGAATGGATAAGCTGCAAGCAAAAATTGGTATATTGAAGGATGAAGTGGAAAAATTGGAAGGCGATTAGACAAATGTTATTCGGCCACAAGTATATGCTCCACCGATTTCGAGTATTAGTGAGCTGGAGGAGAAGATGAAGCAACAAGAGTGCCAATTAGAGGTGAAAAATGCCAGGATTCTACAATTGGAGGCTCAAATTTGGAAATTGGGAGCGGATAATGAAGATTTATCAGCGCAGTTGAAGAGTAATCATGTAGATTTATAGAAGGAGGATGAAGACGTTCCATTAAAGCCAGACACAGAGAAACCTCCTATGAGGAATCCAGGCGCGTCTCACTCCCAAGAGCCAACTTCATAACAAAAGTTTGTTTACGAATTCTGTGTTTGCGAGGGCATTGCATAGTTAGCAGTGGAGCTATATAAAATAGGTAGGAATTTTACGATTTACAATATATAATTTGTAGGATTAAGAATAGACAAGAAGCCAATGAATAGCCAATTTAGAAGGCAAAATGGATGAAAAAGTTAAAAAAAGTAGTTATCATTGATTGTGTAGAAGTTAAACACAAATTGGAGTAAGTATAAATTGATTTGGTACAGGGGAGTCGAGGCCAGATTGTGATAGTCCTAAGCCGGCATAAGCTTGGTGCTACCTCTCTCTTTTCTTTTATTAGGCTGTAGTGGAGGATCCGGATTCTATTCCAAAAGATTATACCATGTCAATGATGAAGTACAATAATAAAATAAGAAATTTTATATATGTGGATGAGTAAGAAATTATAATTATTTGATGCGTGAGTTCTTTGTGGAGAATTAGAGGTTGAAGACCGGATATGTCAATGAAGTTTGAATGTGGATGAGATTTTCATGCCGTATTGACTGTGAGAGTTGAGCGGTTAAAGAGAATATTGGAGAAACAATTTGTTTTGAGAGACATTCTGGATGAAGAATTATTTCCAGTGATTGGAGAGAGAAGCGGGTGTATACAGTCTATGGAAATGATGCAACATTGCTGATTGTTGTTATGAGTTTGAAAGAAGATAGAAGATTACAATAGGAGAATTGGTAGAGGATTGTATCACGAAATTTATCTTTAGCTGTAAAATAGCAGAACCAATAGAGTGGACGGCAGTATTTTATAAAGCGTGTATGTGTGCATTGGACTCTAATATTCAGAAGGTGGTTAATTGTGTGATCCTAATAGTTTAACTCAATGAGGATAGTCTCTCCCTGTGTTCAAATCCTCCTTTACAGATTTACTCTGGGCAGTATTGGTAGAGTAAGTGAGATGAACGAAAACAACAGTGGCTCTAGTATGAACTTAATAAATGCTAATACAATAGAGGAGTTGGATTTAAAACAATTATTATCTACAACATTGGTCTTGAGAATGGCAGATCATAATAGGGTGAAACCAATTGGTATCTTATACAATATTGATATTGTAATCACTGAAATCATATATAAAATTGATTATGTTGTTTTTCAAGTATAGAGTTCCACTTTATCATATCCAATTTTATTGGATCAATCGTGGCTATATCAAGCCAAAGCTAGGAACGATTGAGATCGAGGAATGTTAATTATTAGAAAGGATAGAGATAAGATCGTTTTACAAATGTATCGAGTTTAATATGGGAGTCTCAAATTATGGGCTCAAAAGCAATATTTAATGATGAGGTCTAATCTAAGGCAGAATATGACAAAGTTAATAATGCAATGCAAGTTGATAAGGATCCAATTCACATGCAAAAATAAGGCGTGTTATACTAATATGGAGGACCTGGAAAATATTTATTGTATTAGGAGGATGCAGCAAATTTTGACAATGTCATTACAGACTGGATGAAAAATTGTGCAATAAATGAAATTAGTATATTGGAACCAAAATTGGATAGTTCCAATTTGTTGGATCATATGAAAGATTCAAAGTAGGAGAGGCAAATTTAACCGGAGGTTGATGAGAAACCTGTGTGCCAATCTATTAACTTAGGCTCCAATGAAACATCAAAGATTATCAAAATATACACTGATATTATGGATATAGAATTAAGAAATTGGAAAGAATTCTTTCTTCATCATAAATCTGCTTTTGCTTGGTCATATGCAGATTTAAAAGGTATTCTTGTCAAAGTTTGTGAGCATTGAATTACCTTAGAGGAGGATGCTATACCAGTTTGTCAAAGACAACACCGCCTTAATCTAAAATATTCTCTCATGGTTAAGGAAGAAGTAGATAAATTTTTAGACGTGGGCTTCATATATTCAATTCCGTATAGTGAAAGGATTTCATCAATTGTAATGGTACTAAAGAAGAATGAAAAAATCCAAATCTGTTAAGATTTTCATAAATTAAACGTAGCTACTAAGAAGGATTATTTTCCTTTATCTTTTATAAATAGTATACTAGACGCAATAGCTTGGCATGAATGTTATTCTTTTTTGGATGGATTTTTGGATTATAATCAAATAAAAATTACAGAAGAGGACTAGTTGAAGATTACTTTTACTATAGATTGGAGTACATTTGCTTATAAAGTGATGCCATTTGGATTATGTAATACTTTGGCCACATTTCAAAGAATAATGATGCAAGCATTTCAGGATTATTTATGATTATTAATAGAAATATTTTTAGATAATTTTTACACATTCAGTATGACAGCGAACTATTTAGAATGTCTTGATAAATATTTGGACCAATGTGATAAATATGGGATATCTTTGAATTCTAAGAAGTATCAATTTGGTGTACCATTGGAAAAGCTTTTGGAACACATTGTTTTCTTGATTGATATTGCTATTGACCCAGATAAAGTTACTTGTATATTGGCTTTATTAAAGCCAGAAATAATGTCGGATGTTCATGGTTTCATAGGCTATGTCAGCTATTATCAGTGCTTCATTCATTTATTTGCACTAATATATCAATCATTAACAAATCTTTTAAAGAAACCACCATTGGATGGATCTAGTCCAATTTGGACTGAGGAATGTATAGTTGTGTTCGAGAAATTAAAGCAAAAATTGGTGTTAGTACTAATACTTGTTGCACCTTGTTGGACAAAACCATTATATGTTTATGTTGATGCCTCAAATATTGCTATGGGATCCATGTTAAGCTAGAAAGATGATAAGGATTTAGATCATCCCATCTATTATGGTAGTCAATAATTAATTACTGTAAAACAAAATTATACTATAATTGAACGAGAAGCCTTGGGTATGATATATTCTATCTAGAAATTAATAGACTTACTGGAACTTATGCGATGCCATTGGTACCAATTTTAGCTCAAGCACCATTTGAAAAATGGGGTATTAATTTTGTAAGACCAATCACATCAGGCTCACAAAATGGCCATAAAAGATATGTTTTGGTAGCGACCAATTATGTAACAAAATGGGCTAAAGCGATGACAATGAAAAATGATAATGCTAATACAGTAGCCATATTTTTATATAAGAATATTATCACTTAATTTAGATGTCCCAAAGAATTGATTAATGATTGTGGAATCCATTTTATTAATTCTACAATTGCGGCTTTGACAGCTAAATACAAGATCAAATATTAGAAGACAATTCCATATCATCTTTGGGCCAATGGACAAACTGAAAAGACCAATGGGCAACAATATTTTGTGCAAAATTTTAACTAAGACGATATTTGATGTAGGAACGGACTGAGATATAAAATTATTTGCAGCCTTATGGACATATTGTATTGCATATAAAGTGACTACCAGTTCCACATCATTCCAATTGGTGTACAGGCAAGAGGCAATATTACCAATTAAATTAGAAGTTCCAAATTTAAAAATTGTATTGGATGAATATCTTGGTGAGAAGGAATCCTTTCAATATCGATTAGCATAATTAGAAAAATTGAATAAATTTAGGACTATTGCTCTTTTAACTATAGAAGCTATACAATGCCATCGTAAAAATTATTATGATAATAAATTATATCTTAAATCTTTTATGCCTAATGATCTAATACTTCTTTATAATAGTTGCTTTTACAATTTTTTGGAGAAATTCCAAGTCCATTGGCATAGACTATATCGAGTAATTGAAGCCTTTCCTAATGGTTCAATTCAATTAGAAGATTTAATGGGTGCTCAATTTACCATCCAAATTAACAAAAATCGGTTACGTTTTTATTTTACGTAAATTCGAGACGGGTTTTAAAAATTGGGAGAGAAGAGGGTGTATCTGTTCATGATAAATTACCTATATTGAAGGTGCATAATGGTTAGAAAAGATGGCTAATGGTCAATTTTGAGTCCTAATATGGACTAGTCTAAAAAATCAAAAGTGATGATCTGATACACTAGATTAAAGATTTTTGATTCAGATCCCAAGTAAGAAATCCTTAATCTAGTGTATCAGATCATCTAGCGGGGCACTTAATAGAAGTTTTTGTTAGCATTCTGAACATGGTTGTTTGAGTGTATATTTATTGGAGTGTAGAGTTTTTTACAGTCAAAGAATAATGTTAGTACGAGCAAGGAGTGTGTAGCAAGCATTACACAATGTTGATAGAAAGATCGAAGAGAGTTGTGAACAGAGAGGAAAATGTCCAAAACGTGAGATTGGGCAGCCTTTGTAGCAATTCATATCCATGCAGAGATGGGAGCCAAGTAGAAAATAGATAAATTCATATCTTTGCTATGTTCCAATTTTGTGCACTCCGTTATTATATATATGTTGCCATGTTGTGGTTTGATTACTATGTGAAAAAATTATATATGTATATTTAAAATATAATTTACTACATAGCTAAATAAAAGCCATTTCAGTGGACTTTTATTGATTACAAGATATGGTTAGGTTACTAGTTTAAAAAGGATTTGTTAAAAGGATTATTATTGAGGTTTATACAACCTTATTACTTCTTTTGATAGTGATTTTGAAGTTCATTTATATTAACAATAACTTATATATATCTTAAGTCACCTTTGTTAGACATTGATGACTCTTAAAATCTTAGTTTACTTCTTTTATTTGGTGCTTAAAGTACAAAGTATGTAAATCTTATAAAAAGAAGGATTAGAAAAATATTTTTAGTGTGAAAAGAATAAATTGCCTATCCATGTGGATGAAAAGAGGTGGATGATAGAAATCTCTATTCTAATTGGCCAAAAATCATATCCAATGGACTTCAAAGAGGCTGTCCGAGAGTTTATTAGGATTTAGGGTTTGTTTTTTGGAAGGAGTTGAACATTGAAGGCTAGGATCATAAGGTTTAGGTTTTTGGATCTAATTTAGATTCAAATTTTGTATGATTTGCATTTTTTATGAAGATGTTATAGGCGCTCAAAGTTAAAGTATTGATTTTGGACCTACTGTCACTCTTTTGATTATAACTCGCGCATACAAAGAGAAATCAAGGATCAACAACTGGGGCTAGAGAGAACACTTTTACGGCTATATTTTTTATATGTGGCTTGTTGAAATTTAAGCTAGGATAAAGATGATATTGGGAATTGGAGTCAATTCTTACAAACTTAAGGATAGTAAGTGACCCACTTACATAGTTGTTACATTTTGAGCTACATCTTAGGTAATTTGATAGATTTTTGGTCCAAAATTTTTAGAAGTGTATATGTTTATGTCACAAGACTATGTGCAAAAATTTTGTGATATTTAGATTTTGAATGTGTAAGATATAAGGAAAATAGTGCTCAGGTGTCTCTGAGCTAGGATTTTAAGCACTTGCTAGGTGTTTTGAGATATCGAACAATTGGAAATGAATTCATGGTTGATTCTTCTTTGTACTAAAATTTAAGAAAATTTTCTACACTTTGAAGTAAATTTTATAGAAATTGAATGGTTGAATCAAGAGTTATTGAACTCTAAAGTTTAGCAAGAAATAAGTCCTTGCGGGTGAATAAAGTTTTGAAGGAATTTTGAGGAAATTTAAACTTTTTTTGTACAAACCTACTTGAATACAAGAAGGTTTATCTATACAACTTCTCTTTTATAATATCGTTTTATTATTTGTCCTTTTTAATAATGATAAATCACTTGTTGGAATTTTGCCAATAATTTTCAAATGAATTTTCCACAGCTAGGTACCTAGTGTATTCCTTGATAGAAAATCATGCCATACAATAACGTTAAGTCAACCAGCAGTGGAGAAAAATGTACCTTTCCTAGTGCCGCAACAAAGTTTATCAGTTAGTCCAGGAATAGTAGTGCACGAAATTGGAGAATCAAGTAGATCGAGGGAACAGGAGGCTATCTTAGTGACTACACCAAGACAAACTCCAATTTGTGCAGTGATTAAGAGGGCGGTTGAGGCTACAGTTTTGAACATCAGAATACTAGAAGGATGGAACCTCACGGAAATAATATTGGATCAAATTTTCTAATTGTAGCTTACCTTGAGTGAATTGGAAGGAAATTTAAAGCAACAATTGGAATCAAGCAGGAAGGAGATAATGGAGAAAAGCCACCAAATTGTGAAACAAGGTCACCTTATTAGGACAAAGATGGAATCCAAGCTGGTATTGAAATAGAAATTAGCGGAGGAAAAGAAAAATTGGATGAATGATAAACATTGCACTCAAAGAATCTTGAACGGCCAAAAATAAGAATTGATAGAGAATTGTAGGACATGGGATTTAGAACAAGAAGCATTAAAGTATCAGTTGCAAGCAGAATGTGAGAAAGCAACAAAATTGGAACAGGAAAAGGTGAAATTAGGAGATCAATACGGAATTGAAACAAATAAGCTGTAAGCAGAAATTGGTGCCTTGAAGGATGAAGTCGCAAAATTGGAGGGTGATTTGGCCAATATTATTCGGCTACAGGTATCTGTTTTGTCAATTTCAAGTATTAGTGAGCTGGAGGAGAAGATGAAATAACAAGAGCACCAATTAGAGGTGAAAGATGCTAGAATTTTACAATTAGAGGCTCAAGTTAGAGAATTGGGAGCAGATAACAAAGATTTATCTGTCGAATTGAAGAGCAATAATGTGGATTTATCGGAAGAAGATGAGGACTTATTGTTAGAGATAGATGCAGAGGAACCTCCTACAGAGAATCTAAGAGCATCTCATTCCAAAGAGCCAGCTTCATAACTAAAATTTTTTTTACTAATTTTGTATTTACGAGGGCATTGCACAATTAAGAGTGGAGTTATATAGAATGGGTAGGAATTTTATGATTTATGATACATAATTTGTAAGATTAAGAATAGGCAGTAAATCGATGAATGGACAGTTTAGAAGGCAGAATGGATGAGGTAGTTAGAAAAAGTAATTATCATCGATTGTGTAGTAGTTAATATTGTCAAAGTAAGTATAAATTGATTGGATATAGAGGAGTCGGGGCCAGACTATGATAGTATTGAGCCAAGATAAGCTTGGTGCTACCTCTTGTTGTTTCTTTTATAAGAGAAGGATAATAAATAGATTTTGAATATTATAAAGTGCAGTTCTATAATGAAGAAAAGAATTGATTTATTATAAAAGATTGAGGGTACTCTAGTATCTTGAAATACCAATAGAGAAATATAAGTGGAAATTTAGAAGTGGAGAATTAAAGATGTTTTATGAAGAATGAATATGAATATGAAAAAATAATAATATATTGAGTATTGAATTAAAGATGACCCACGAGAAGAAGTCCGTGGAGTCTGAATTGTGTGAAGTGAGTTACTGGAAGTGATAGTCAATTTTAAAATATTCTTAGATTTGGAATATGGAATAATTATATGTTGTGTTTTTTTGAAATATTACAATATTACATATTGTTATCATAAGTAAGGAGAGGAGAAGAGGCAATGAATATTTAAATTGAATTATTTCTTATAATATTTTATTTGTTAATAGAATTATTGTTAGCATGTGAAACACATTGTAACATAATTGAAATGTAATCAGAAGGCGATTAATTGTATGATCTTAATAGTTTAATTCAATGCGGTTAGTCTTTCTCTATGTTCAAATCCTCCTTTACAGATTTATTCTAGGCAGTATTGGTAGAATAAGTAAAATGATAAACCATAAAAATCATATGATATTTTGAAAGATTTGGATGAAATTAAACCTTCAATTTTAATGAAGCAATTTTTAATAGTCATGCCAAAATATCATTCTATATTGAATTCTTTATTAAGACAACGTAGAGCTTGTAATAAAGAAATTCATAAAATAAATTTGAATCCCAATCCAAGCCCATCAACTATTAATGTATCCATTGATGGTATTCTTATTTTTGGAGTTTAAGTAGATGGAGATTCTAGTATGAATTTAATGATTGCTAATATAATAGAGAATTTGGAATTAGCTCAGTTATTATCCACGACCTTAGTATTGAGAATGGCTACCTACAATCGTGTAAAGCCTATAGATATTCTTTGCAGTATTGATATTATTATTGCTGGAATTATATATAAGATTGATTATATTAATTTTTCAATTACAGAGTTCTACATTATCATATCTAATTTTATTGGGTCGGCTGTGGTTATATCAAATCAAAGCTAAGGACGATTGAGGCCATAGAATGTTGACTATTGAGAAGGGTAGAGACAAGATTGTTTTACAAATGTACCCAATTTAATATCATAGAGAATTCCAAATTCTAAATTCAGAGGTGATATTGGATGATAAGGGTCAAATTGGTGTGAAGGATGATGAAGTTACTAATTCAATGCAAGTTGATGATGGCCTAATTCACACGTAGAAGCAAGGCGTATTATACCAATATGGAGGACCCAAAGAATATTTAGTATATCTGGAGGATATAGCGGATTTCGATCATGCTATTGCCAATTGGATGAATAATCTCACGATCAATGAAATTAGTACATTAGAAATAGAACTGGGTAGTTCCAATGTATCAAATCATATAAAGGATTTAGAGTAGCAAAAGAAAATTAAAGTAAAGGTTGTTGTAGAAACTTGTATGTCAATCCATTAATTTGGGCACCAATGAAACATTGCAGATTATCAAAGTATATACAAATATTACGGTGTTGTATGATGTGGCCTTCTATCTAAGAATACATTGGATATCTGACTGTGGAGAGTTTATTTAAAACTTGATGGCAAAAATTCAACAAGTAATTTATCTTTAATAAAAAAGACAAATAATAAAAAAATCTCATAAAAAGAGAAGTTATGTATATAAACCTTCTTATATTCAAGTAGGTTTGTACAAAAAAGGTTCAAATTTCCTCAAAAACCCTTCAAAACTTTGTTTATCCGCAAGGACTTATTTCTTGCTAAACTTTAGAGTTCAATAATTCTTGATTCAACTATTAAATTTCTATAAAATTTACTTCAAAATATAGAAAATTTTCTTAAATTTCATTACAAGAAAAAATCAACCATAAATATGTTGCCAATCGTCCGATATCTCAAAACACCTAGCAAGTGCTTAAAACCCTTGCTCAGAGATACCCGAGCATTATTTTCCTTATATCTCACAAATCCAAAATTCTAATACCACAAAAATTTTGCACATAATCTTGTGACATAAACATATATATTTTTAAAAATTTTGAGTCAAAAATCTATCAAATTGCGTAAGATATAGCTCAAAATGTAACTACTATGTAAGTGGGTCACTTACTACCCTTAAGCTTGGAAGAACTAACTTCAACTCTCAAAATCTCCTTCATCCTAGCTTGAATTTCATCAAGCCATATATAAAAAATATAGCTGTAAAAGTGTTCTCTCCAATCCTAGTCACCGATCCTTGATTGCTCTCTAAATGCACAAGTTATATTCAAAAGAGTGACAGTAGATCCAAAATTGACACCTTAACTTTGAGTGCCTATAACTTCTTTATAAAAAGTGCAAATTATACAAAATTTGCACCTAAACCAGATCTAAAAATCTAAAACTTATGATCCTAGCCTCTTATATTTGACTCCTTTCGAAAAACAAACCCTAAATCCTAATAAACCCTCAGGCAGCCTCCTTAAAGCCCATTGAGCATGATTTTTGGCCAATTAGAATAGAGATTTCTATCATCCACCTCTTTTTGTCCATATAGATGGCCAAACTATCCTTTTTATACTAAAATCCCTTTTCTAATCCTTCTTATAAGATTTACATACTTTGTGCTTTAAGTACCAAATAAAAGAAATAAACTAAGATTTTAAAGGTCACCAATGTCTAACAAAGGTGACTTAAGATATACAAAAGTTACTATCAATATAAAATCAATCTCAAAATTACTATCAAAAGAAGAAATAAGGTTGTATAAATCTTAATAATAATCCTTTTAATAGATCCCTTCTAAACTAGCAACCTAATCACATCCTCTAATTAATAAAAGTCCACTGATATGGCTCTCATTTAGTTATGTAGTAAATTGTAGATTAAATATATATATACAATTTTTTCACATAGTAGCCAAATCACAACACAACAATAGGTATAGAGCTAAGAAATTAAAAAGAATTCTTTCTAAGTCATAAATCTATATTTGTTTGGTCATATGTAAATTTAAAAGGAATTCCTGCCAAAGTTTGTGAGCATCGAATTACTTTAGATAAGGATGCTACACCAGTTCATCAAAGATAACATAGCCTTAATCTAAAATATTCCCTCATGGTAAAGAAAGAAGTGAATAAACTTTTAGATGTGGGCTTTATATATCCAATATCATATAATGAATGGATTTCATCAATTGTGATAGTACTGAAGAAGAATGGAAAAAATCCAAATTTGTCAAGTCTTCCGTATATTAAACATAGCTACTAAGAAGGATTATTTTTCTTTATCTTTTATGGATAATATATTAGACACAATAGCGAGGCATAAATGTTATTCCTTTTTGGATGGATTTTTGGGTTACAATGAAATTAAAATTATAGCAAAAGATCAGTTAAAGATTACTTTCACTACGGACTAGGGCACATTTGCTTATAAGGTGATGTTATTTGGATTATGTAATGTCCCGGCCACATTTCAAAAGGTGATGATACAAGTATTTCAAGATTATTTATGATTATCCATGGAGATATTTTTAGATGACTTTTATACATTTAATATGACAATTGACTATTTCAAATATCTTAATAAATATTTAGATCAATGTGATAAGTATGGAATAACTTTGAACTCTAAAAAGTGTCAATTTGGCATATCCTTAGGAAAGCTTTTGGGACACATTGTTTCGATGGCTAATAATTCTATTGACCCAGATAAAGTTATTCATATATTGGCCTTACTAAAGCCAAAAACAATGTCGAGTGTTTGTGGTTTTGTAGGCCATGTCAGCTATTATTGGTAATTTATTAACTTATTTGCAGTCATATGTCAGTCTTTAATTAATCTTTTGAAGAAACCACCATTGGATGGATTTAGTCCAATTTGAATTGAAGAATGTATGGTTGTATTCAAAGAATTGAAGTAAAAATTGGTATTTGCAAAACTAGTACAAACACCAATTTTTGTAAAATTATTTTTCATTTATGTTGATGCATCTAATGTTGCTATTGGATCTGTACCAAGTCAGAAAGATGAAAAGGATTTGAATCATCTAATATATTATGCTAGTCGATAATTCATTGCTATGAAACAAAATTATACTACGACTGAACGGGAAGCCTTGAATATGATCTACTTTGTATAGAAATTTTGATATTATTTTCTTAGTTATCTATTTATATTTCATATTGATCATGATGCTCTTAAGTATATAATCAATAAATCTCAATTGAGTGGATGCATTACTCAATATATGTTACTCTTTTAAGAATTTAATTTTACGATTAATGTTTGATTAGAAAAAAAACATGCCAATGTACACCATTTATCTCATCTAACTAATATATTGAAAAATGAATCTATCAATGATATACTTCCTAATGCAGAATTATTTGCCGTAGATATAATTTCACTAGAATATAATGAATTGATTTGATATTTGATATTCCAGACATTCCTACTTATTTATAGCGAGAAACTTAAAGGAAGTCTGATTTTGAAAAGTGCTCTAAATACCATGATAAGAGACGCTTTGTATAAGCAAGGGAATGATGAAATATTACGTTGTTGTATATTTCAAAGTGAAGTACATACCATATTGAATGGATGTCATCTAGATAGTTGCAGTGGATATTTTGTCCGTGATAGTATTGCTCAAAAAACTTTAATGGCTTGATATTGGTAGCCAACAATGTTTTCACATATACACCAATATGTTTGACATTGTGATTCTTGTCAATAAATTGACAGACCTATTGGTACATTTTCCATGCCATTAGTATAAGTTTTGGCCTAAATACCGTTTAAAAAATGGGATATTGATTTTAAAGGACCAATTGCACTGGTGTCATACTGCATTTACATGCAGTGTATAAAAATATTATATATCTTGTATCTATTGTTATTGCATGTATGAGTGCTAGAGGATATTTTAGAAAATATTATAAGAAGAAGATTTATTATAGCCACTTAGTTAGTAAATTAAGATGGCAATTTAATTTTTTCCTACCTTATTCATATCCTAGAATAGACTCTTTTGTAATTATAAGAAAGATAAAGGTTGTTTTACCTTTCTTGTTGACTTTGAGATAGAATGGACCTTGTGAGGGATAAAAAAAGAAAAGCATGGGATGAATAGGGCTTGACCAATAGGATTTGGCTGCCCATGTGGACGTGTCATAGTCTAATATGGAAGAAAAGGGAGATATACTCCTCTTGCTAGACCTAGGATTTGAAGAGTTTTTGAGTGGTGAACTTTGGAGAGAGATAGCTCCAAGGAGATAGAAGCAACATTAATGAAAATTGAAAGGTGTATTCTTCGAGTTATGAGGATTCTAGAACCTACTCATTTGCTTGTTTTGGAGTTGTGAGCAAAAAATTATGCTTGTTTTAGTAGAATAGGGTTTGCTGCCACTTGACGAAGAAGGGCAAAAACTTCGATCTGCCACTGCAAGTTTGATTTCAAGTCTTTCTTAGTGAAATTTATTGAAAGTGTAGCAAATTGTGCTAGCTTTCTATCAAGATATTTCTTGTAGCATTTGGAGTTGGAGAGGAAACGTTGTGAGCTTGAGAGTGAGAAGGGGTTTGCTGCCACCTGACGAAGAAGGGCAGAGACTTTGTTCAACCACCTAAGTCGGACAATCTCTTCAATCTTTTTGATATTTTAGATGCTTATAGAAGCTTGTGTAATCTTTCTATGAGATCAAAAATCAATGTATTTGGAGCTTTGATGGAAGTTTCATGAGCCATGAAGTATCAAAGAAGGCAAATTGTTGCTAGGGTTTGAAGAGCAGAATCAACTAGCTACAAAATCTGGAGTTTGAGAGGCATGCATGCGAAATTTTAGAAAAAGTTAGATGATGGAGTGAGCTTTCTAAAAAGCTATTGAATGTCCAATTTGGAGAAGGGAAGTGATCACAACAAAGGCTGAAGTGAAGAGGAGCTTTGCTGCCTTTGCATTTGCTTGGAAATTTTAGTGCCTACTTCTTTTAGCCATAACTTTTAAACGGTAAGTCATCTATTTGTGAAATTTTGATATGTTTTACAATGGATCAATGGCTTTCTATAGGCTATAAGCATGCTTGATTCAACCTTTGGATGGATTTTTAGTGATTTATTTAATTTCAGCTTGTTGTATAACTTGTATTCCTCATATGCGGTTGTTTTTTGAGGTATACTTTAATATATATATACTTTGCTTATACCTTTTATACAAATATATATACTTGTATTTATATCAAGTATTTATATAAGTATTTTACAAGTATTATATATAATATTTGTACAAGTATTTGTATAAGTATTATACCAAGGATTATATACTATTTTATATAAGTGTTTATATAAGTATTTATACAAGTATTATATAAGTATTTATATAAGTATTATTCAAGGATTTATACTTTATAATTGTATAAGTCTTGTACAACTATAATACAAGTATAATTTGAAAGCTTGAACAAATATTGTACAAGTATAGAAGGTACTCTCATTGATTCCAATTATCTTTCCCTTTATGACAGTCAAATCATCCTCTAGATCATAGTTTGCTATATATTCTATCACCAACTCCACATAAATTGGTGGCAGATTATCTGCCTCTCTCAAAAATGCATATAGCTATTTTTTTCTAAAATTCCTTTGCCTTCGTGAAGACCAACATATTTCCAACTTCATTGGCTCCATGGCAGTGATTATTACTAAAGATAGTGACTACAAATTACTCTTACTTCTCACATTTTGGAGACTTTCCTCTCTATCTAAAGCTCTCTTTGACCTTTCCATTGACATTGTGGACTACAATTTATTTCTCACTTCTTGTTCACGCTAACACTATATTTTTTCATTGAAATAAATACTACATACTAATGTAGACACTTCTCACAATGATGTTAAAAACTTTCATTAAATATCTTGCTCCTAATTTTTTGCTCGGATTCTAAATTAGTAATCTCTAATCTAGTATACTATAACATCATATCCAATTTGCTTGACTACACAGTAATAGTATCCAAAATTGACCATCAGCCATCTTTTCTAACCATCATGCACTTATAATATATGCAATCTTATCATGAACAAGTACACCCTCTTTCCTCCCATTTTTGAAACCCATCCCGAGTTTATGTACAATAAAGTTGTAACTGATTTTTATTGATTTGTGTGAGGAATTGAATATCCATAAAATCTAACAATTGAACTGAACCATTTGAAAAAGGCTTCCACCACTTAATATGGTCCATGCCAATGGACTTAAAATTTTCTTAAAAAATTATGAAATCGGCTATCATAAAGAAGCACTAGATCATTGAATAGAAAAGATTTGAAATATAATTTATCATTATAATAATTCTTATGGCGATGCTGTGTAGCTTCTATTGTCAAAAGGGCTATAATTCAAATTTTATCCAATTTTTTTAATTGTGCTAATCTACATTGAAGGGATTCCTTGTCATTAAGTTGATCATCCAATGTAATTCTTAAACTCTGAATTTCCAATTCAATTGGTAATATTATTTCTTGTCCATACACCAATTGGAATGGTGTAGATTTGGTCATCACTTTATACATCGTATGATACGCCTACAAAGCTGTGAACAATTTTGGATCCCAATCTGTTCTTGCTCCAAATAATGTCTTAGTTAAAACTTTATACAAAATACCATTGATCTTTTCAGTCTGTGCATTGGCCTAACGATGATATAGGATTATTTTTTGATGTTTGATCTCATATTTATCTGTCAAGACTGCAATCATAGCATTAATAAGGTGGATTCCACAATTACTAACCAATTCTTTGAGACACCCAAAACAAGTGATAATATTCTCATATAAAAATTTGGCTACTATATTGGTATTATTAGTTTTTGTTGCCACCGCCTCAGCCCATTTTGTGATATAATTGGTTGCTACCAAAATATATTTTTTCTGTCCATTTTGTGAGGCCGGTGTCGGATAGAGAGAATTTGCCTTGAAAAAATGCCAGATTTCTAGCTGCTACTAGAACTACCAGGGAATATGAGAGGAAGCTGTGCAAGTATCTTCTATACTTGTACAATATTTGTTCAAGCTTTCAAATTATATTTGTATTATAGTTATACAAGACTTGTACAATTATAAAGTATAAATCCTTGAATAATACTTATATAAATACTTATATAATACTTATATAAATACTTATATAATACTTATATAAATACTTATATAATACTTGTATAAATACTTATATAAACACTTATATAAAATAGTATATAATCCTTGGTATAATACTTATACAAATACTTGTACAAATATTATATATAATACTTGTAAAATACTTATATAAATACTTGATATAAATACAAGTATATATATTTGTATAAAAGGTATAAGCAAAGTATATATATATTAAAGTATACCTCAAAAAACAACCGCATATGAGGAATACAAGTTATACAACAAGCTGAAATTAAATAAATCACTAAAAATCCATCCAAAGGTTGAATCAAGCATGCTTATAGCCTATAGAAAGCCATTGATCCATTGTAAAACATATCAAAATTTCACAAATAGATGACTTACCGTTTAAAAGTTATGGCTAAAAGAAGTAGGCACTAAAATTTCCAAGCAAATGCAAAGGCAGCAAAGCTCCTCTTCACTTCAGCCTTTGTTGTGATCACTTCCCTTCTCCAAATTGGACATGCAATAGCTTTTTAGAAAGCTCACTCCATCATCTAACTTTTTCTAAAATTTCGCATGCATGCCTCTCAAACTCCAGATTTTGTAGCTAGTTGATTCTGCTCTTCAAACCCTAGCAACAATTTGCCTTCTTTGATACTTCATGGCTCATGAAACTTCCATCAAAGCTCCAAATACATTGATTTTTGATCTCATAGAAAGATTACACAAGCTTCTATAAGCATCTAAAATATCAAAAAGATTGAAGAGATTGTCCGACTTAGGTGGTTGAACAAAGTCTCTGCCCTTCTTCGTCAGGTGGCAGCAAACCCCTTCTCACTCTCAAGCTCACAACGTTTCCTCTCCAACTCCAAATGCTACAAGAAATATCTTGATAGAAAGCTAGCACAATTTGCTACACTTTCAATAAATTTCACTAAGAAAGACTTGAAATCAAACTTGCAGTGGCAGATCGAAGTTTTTGCCCTTCTTCGTCAAGTGGCAGCAAACCCTATTCTACTAAAACAAGCATAATTTTTTGCTCACAACTCCAAAACAAGCAAATGAGTAGGTTCTAGAATCCTCATAACTCGAAGAATACACCTTTCAATTTTCATTAATGTTGCTTCTATCTCCTTGGAGCTATCTCTCTCCAAAGTTCACCACTCAAAAACTCTTCAAATCCTAGGTCTAGCAAGAGGAGTATATCTCCCTTTTCTTCCATATTAGACTATGACACGTCCACATGGGCAGCCAAATCCTATTGGTCAAGCCCTATTCATCCCATGCTTTTCTTTTTTTATCCCTCACAAGGTCCATTCTATCTCAAAGTCAACAAGAAAGGTAAAACAACCTTTATCTTTCTTATAATTACAAAAGAGTCTATTCTAGGATATGAATAAGGTAGGAAAAAATTAAATTGCCATCTTAATTTACTAACTAAGTGGCTATAATAAATCTTCTTCTTATAATATTTTCTAAAATATCCTCTAGCACTCACACATGTAATAACAATAGATACAAGATATATATTATTTTTACACACTACATATAAATGCAGTATGACAACATGAAGTCGGGGAATCAAGTCAAGCAATGGAACAGGAGACTATTCCAATGATTACACTAGGATGGGCTCTAATTTGCTAAATAATTGAAAGAGCAACTAAGGTTCCAATTTTGAATATAAGAATACTGGAAGGAAGGAACCTTTAGGACGTAATATTGGATCAAATTTTTCAATTGCAACTTAAAATGAATAAACTGAAAGAAAATTTAAGGCAATAATTGGAGGTGAGTAGGAAGGAAATAATAAAAAAAAACCACCGATTTATAGAATAAGATTGTATTATAAGAGAAAAAGCAAAATCCAAGTTGTTATTGGAGGCAAAATTAGCGGAGGAACATGAAGCTTGGATGAATGACAAAGAACACATTCAACAAATTTTGAACGGCCAAAATCAAGAATTAATAGAGAATCGTAGGATATAGAATTTGGAAAGAGAGGCGATGAAGTATCACTTACAAGTAGAATATGAGAAGGCAATGAAATTGGAACAAATAAAGGTGAAATTGGGTGACCAATATAAAATTGAAACAGACAAGCTACAAGTAGAAATTAATACCTTAAAGGTTGAAGTGATAAAGTTGGAAGGCAATTTAGTCAATATTGGTTGGCCACAGGAATCTATCCCACCAATTTCAAGTCTTGATAATCTAAAAGAGAAGATGAAGCAATAGAAGTGTCAATTAGACACAAAAGATGCCAAAATTCTACAATTGGAAGTTCAAGTTGGAAAATTAGGAGCGGACAATGAAGATTTAGCAGCCTAATTGAAGATTAATCATGTGGATTTATCGGAGGAGGACGAGGACTTAGCATTAGAACTAGACATAAAAGAACCTCCTATGGAGAATCTTGGAGTATCTCAATTCCAAGAGGCAACTTCATAATTATAAGTATATTTTTCTGTACTAATTCTGTATTTGCAAGGACACTGCACAATTAAGAGTGGGGCTATGTAGAATAGATAGATAATTTTGGATAATAGAATAAAAATTAAAAATTGATAAATTAGATGATTAATTCAATTAGTAGTCGATAAAGATAGTATAGTAGAAAAGTTAATTGGAAAAGCGATTAAAGCAGGAAAGATGACAATTGGTACCTCGGTTTTTAGTATAAAAAGAATAAGAAAGAAGAAGTTGGAGCCCGACTGTGAGAATCAAAGCCGGAATAAGCTTGGTACTACCTCTCTCTTTTATTTTTTTTTGTATTAGATTATAGCGGAAAATCCGGATTACATTCCAATTGATAGTATTATATCAATTGAGAAGTGCAGTAATAAAATAAAAAATTCAATATATATGAATGAATAAGAAATTATAATTATTTGATACTTGAGTTTGGTATGGCAAATTGGCAGCCAAAGACTAGATATATTGATGTAATTTGATTGTAAATGAGAATGTTGTGCCGTATCGACTGTAAAAGTTGAGCGGTAGAAGAGAATATTGAAGAGTTGATTTGGTTCAAAAGAGGTTCTTAGTGAGAGTTATTTCCAATGATTGGAATGTGAAGCTATTGTATACAGTCTATTGAAGCAATATAGTATCATCGATTGTTATCGTGAGATTAAAAGAAAATAAAAGATTTCAATAGGAGAATTATGGAGATAATATTATGAGGTGTCTTCTTGGTTGCAAAGTAATAGAACAAATGAAGAGTGCAAGGTTGTGATTAAAAATCAAATAAGTTCTGATTGTACTATTAGATTGCTATAAAATTTTAATCAATCTTAGTACATTTAATCACCCACACATTATCAAATTTTCAACTATAGATGTCACTTTAATTGCACACAATAGCTGAAATTAATCCTACAGAAACAAGCTTGATGTCTTTAGAACAAGCTTAAAGCTACCTCTCTAATCCTAATTATCGATCTCCAAATAATCTAACATCCTGTCCTTGATGGCTATTTTTGTAGCTGGAGATTTGATTTCGACCCTGTCCCATATACGATTGACCTCCGGATATCAATCCAACTTATTCTAAAGATTTTTAAGCTTGATCCTATCTTCAATTTTATCCTAGTATCAATCATATTAATTATTTATCTCTTTTATTCTATTTTTATTAACTTATGGCTTTTCAAAAGCAGTGAAAGAGTTTCTATAATCTAGAAGAAAAATTTAATAATTAATTTTTATCTATCAGCTATTAAAAGAAAAAAATAATCTAAGAAGCTTTCATAAAATCTTTCTTAAGTATCTTAAGTTCCTATTAAACTAAGATATTTGAATATTAAATAGAAAGCACTATTATTCATATTTTTCACTACATATACGTATTACAACACAACAATAGTCTCTATTATAGCTAAAAAATTTTATTTTTTGATATATTATCTTCTTTAGCAACCATTTACTTCATTTTGTGATTGCGTTGCTTCTTTGGACAATGTTGAATAGTGTGCTTAGCTTTTCCACAATATAAGTACAAACCCTCTTAACGACATTGATTTTTTTTTTATTTGGTGAGAGGTTTAAAACATATTGCATCAATTTGCATTGGTTTTGATTTAGTCAAATAAATTTCTAAAAACTTAAAAATTACTGTAATTAATTGACTCATTCTTCTTTAACTGAATCTATATTCTTGATATCTTTTGAATAATCAATTATTCCATGTAATGGCTTGAGCAATAAATTGTTCCAAAGAGTCTATCTTTGATATTTTTAATAACAAATCTTTGACGTTATCCTTCAACCCATAAGAAAATTGATTGATAAGGACTTTATTATTCTATTGCATATCATAAGCAAGGTTTTGGAATTTTTGTAGTATATGTTGTGGCTATATGTGATCCTTGTTGTAAAGATAAGAATTTTATTTTTGCTACTCTTTCTCAATCATTTTTTTTAAATATGGCCATAAACACCTTGAAGAATGAATTTAAATTATGAAAAAATCATGAATCTTTTTTCATCAAATGTGTAAGTAAAAAAAGAGCACTTCTAAATGGAAGTGCATTTATGAATCCAACTTGAGTAAATCTATTAAGATATTGGAAAGGATGCAATCTTAGATATAATTTGATTTGTAACAAAAAACCTTGAAATTTTGATCTTGTTCCATCAAACTTCTCAGTTATACTAATCCTTATGCTTATACAAGTAAGACTTCTTGGATTTGATTCATGGCCAATTTACTTGCTTCCCTCAACTATACAACTTTTTAGCATAGAACCTAGACTTCTTCTATAGATGTAGGAATAGTGCTTCCATGATTGGCATTAATAATACGTAAAATTTTTACTCTAAGAGTATTGTTAAGCTCTTAAAGATTTACAATAGTTACAAATTTATTTTTACTTTTATTAAATTTAGTATACATGATCTTTTCTTCTATCTTAGATAACTTAATAAATCCACATTATTAAAGGCATGCATTGATAAAGCTTTTACATGATCCTTTTAATTTGTAATTCTATAAATTATTACAATAGTCCTAAATAAAGCTTCTTGTGACATCTTTTTTTTATACATTGTAGAAATAATAGAAGATCAAAGTCCATTTGATTTAATACTTTCAAAAAAATCTTGGTTGCCATTGTCATCCACTCTAGTACCATAACTTGTAACTTCCCTCATTGCAATCCCATTTATTGCCAAATAATCCTTAACCAATGTTTTTATACCTCTTTTATCAAAGTTAGTTTAGAAAAAGTCACATATATGTTTTAATGCTGTTTTTTCAACTTTTCAAAAAATAATGTCTTATTATACCATTTCATTGAATTCATCACAATCTTTTTTAGAATGAGAATCATGATCACACCAAATACATCTTTGCACATATCCTTGCTTAAAAGTAGCTTTTGAATTCATTGTAGAAGTCTTCTCTTCAAACCTTGTAAGTTTAATTTGAAGATCCCGCATCCCACATATAAGTTGTTCAATTCTCACATCTTTTTTTTTTGATATAATCATTGAAGATTAGACAATAGGTACTGCTGACTATGAAGTAGGCACTTGAATTTTAGATACTTGCACAATTCTTTGAATACCAATCCTATCTTTTTTGCTTTCTTTTTTTGCAAGCAATCCCACTATATTTTCAATTTCTTTCTATTTTATTATCAACCCTTCATCTTCTTCTTTATCCTCAAAAAGAATTTCTAACCTTTCTTGCAATTTTCCATCAAGTGCTTGAAGAAATAATTTAACCTAATTTGATCCAAAGGTTATCTTTTCCACTTTCGATAACCGAGAATACTACCTATCAAATTTCTTTAATAATTTAGTAGCTTGCAATTTCTTATTAAGATGCTCAATTCATTCCAAAAATGATTTCTTAATAATCCAATCAAAGTCTTCCAAGAAAATCTCATTTCTCAATGCGTGAGAGAATGTCTTCTAAAAACTTCCTGATTGTTCTATAATTGATTTCACATGTTCTCTTATCTTTGGCATTATAGCAAGCTCAAATAATAAAATCATATTTTTTTTCAAAACTTGATTCAATTCTATTTTTCATACATAATATCTTTAATATTTAAAAATATTCCTTCTATTAAAGTAATCAATCTTGTTAACCATTGCTTGTAATGCTTTAATTGCCAAAGCCTCCTTGCAATCATTGCCATGTTATTATTGCATAAATAATATAAATACTTAGAACATATTTGCAATATTTGGATCCAGATATATACCTTGTCCAACAAAAAAAAATTCACTTGAAGCTCCACTTGAAGATCCACTTGAAGCGCCATCCAAAAATCTTTCAAAAACTCCAACTTCAACGTTCTTGCTTTCTTGTGCTATCAATTTTAAAAAATCACAAATAAAATCCAAAGTCTTCTACTCCAAACTTTTACATTGGATTCACCACTTATATTATATTATATGTTGTCCTACTTGGAAATGCGCCGAGCACCTGACTATGGAGGGTGAGATTGCAATTCACAAATCTTCAAGAATCTTTAATAGGTTTCATCCATACAAAAAGAATATGATTCGAATTTCAATTTAAGAATACTTAAGTCAATACAAAGTGCTTTAAAATACTCTTTTTGGTAACTTCAACTATATATAAAATCCAATTGCTTTGTAACTTGTCACAATTAAGCAACTTAGATTTCTCCTTGCAAGTCCTAATCTTAGTCAATGAATTTTAGCAAGCTATAACTCTTAATTTGACTATCAATTTGGTATGAATATTTATACACAAATGCAAATATAAGTCTTTTATATGCTTAGAAAGTTTCAACTCAACTCAACTTACAAATTATCAAAAATTAACCAAAAACCGCTTTGATGTCACTTGGCTATCAACTTGGAAGTTGATGCAGATATATCAGCAATAATTTCTTCTTTTCTAACTATTAACTTCAGCTAAAATTTAATAAGTAGCTTGTTCTTGAAGTCTTCTAATATTATGCCAAATTTCACTTTAATTCAACTAATAGATCTTCAAATATTATAAAAATCCTAAATAATCCTAAACTACCAATTTTTGGTATTTATTTATACTAGAGATCAAATAAATCCTGATTGCATTATTAGATTATTACAAAATTTTATTCAATCATAGCACACTTAATCACCTACACATTATCAAATTTTCAATTGTAGATGTTATTTCAATTGCACACAATAGCCAAGAGTGGAGGAAGGAGTTATTACATAAAAACTTAATTGCATATAAATTTTATTATATAAAAATTTAATCCTCCATATAAACCTTGACTTTAGATAGTAATTGCTAAGTCCTTCCAAATCCTATAGAAACAAGTCTAATATTTTTAGAATGAGCTTGAAGCTAGCTCTCTAATCCTAGACGTTGATCTCCAAATGATCCAATATCTTACCCTTGGTGGCCATTTTTGTGCCTGGAAATCTTATTTCAACCCTGTCTCATATACAATCAATCCTTGGGTATCAATCTAACTTATTTTAAAGATCTTTAAGCTTGATCCTACCTTCAATTTAATTCTAGTATCAACCATATTAACTATTTATCTCTTCTATCCTATTTTTATTAACTTATGGCTTTTTAAAAGCAATAAAAGAATTTCTACAATCTAAAAGAAAAATTTAATAACTAATTTTTATTTATTAGCCATTAAAATAAGAAAATAATCTAAGAGGCTTTTATAAATCTTTTTTTAAGTATCTTAAGTTCCTATTGAACCAAGATAATTGAATATTA
Organism: Physcomitrellopsis africana; assembly: GCA_036785485.1. Classification (NCBI taxonomy): domain Eukaryota; kingdom Viridiplantae; phylum Streptophyta; class Bryopsida; order Funariales; family Funariaceae; genus Physcomitrellopsis; species Physcomitrellopsis africana. The sequence continues at coordinate 135,494 of JAWRVF010000334.1, forward strand.
AGTAGAAATTATTTTTATTTATATTTTGATTATATAAACGTATTACAATATGACAACATGTCAAACTTGCAAGACAAATTTTCTATGTGTGCACCACGTACTTAGATTGTTTTGCAAACTATCAATATTTGTGACATGTGGCTATTTTTTTGGTCAAGTTTCTAACCTAGCAATTACCTATAGACATGTATAAAGATAAAATTATATCTATAAAGCTTCTAGGAAGCATTGTTATAAGATATTATCAAATTAATATACTTTCACCTATTCATACTATCTAAATAATTGAAATAAATCTTATGTCCATAATATTATTTGTCCTTTTAGGGACAAGTTCCATAAAGAGTGGTGATTACATATTGAAGAAGTTTAAGGTGCAACAAATTGTATTTGCTACATATTCTAATCTTTGTTTTTTTCAAAGATAATTTATAGGTCCTCTTAGTTGTTAATAGTGTCCCATACTAGGGTAAGAGGACCATCCTATTATTTGATCATTGTTGAGGCCTTTATAACTTCTTTCAAAGAAAATATTTGAAACACCATCAACAATAGCTCATACTTCTAAAACTATCATCAAACACTAAGAGTCTTGTCATTAATCTAAAAAAAAACATGTCATTTTTGAAGATATTTATTTTTATTCTGTCATCTTGAATGTTGTGATAGTTATAATATCTTGTCTGATAAATCAACAAACAATGGCTTTTGAATTGAATTTGTTAGTTGTTGATTTTCCATCTCTTTGGCATGAATAAATTCAAAGAAATAGCAAACAATGATATAAGATAGAATAAAATTTCTATTGAACCCTCTTTGCTTTATAGAAAAGATTTTTTTAATTCTTTATCTTGATTTTGATGGATGTTGATAATGAAACATATTAACTTTTGCTGATGCATTTACTAGATTCTTAGATGGTTTCTATGTGTATTCACTAATATCATATCTGTGCCAATGTACAAGATATTCTAATCAATTTTGTCGCCACCTTGAATCTAAGACCTCTTCTATTTTAAATTCTTCATTATTATCTATTTTTATAAAAAGTAGTAGTATTTATCTTCTTTCTTATATAACTTGACTAGTGACATGTAGAATACATGATAGATCTTCATAGATTTTGATAGGTATAATTGATAAGAAACTAGATTAATCTGTTCAAAAATCAAAAATGGTTCAAGCCTATGGTAATCCAACTTGTCACAAAGACAAATAGTCTTCATATTATAATGAGATAACTATACCTTATTGCCTATGTGGAAATGAAATTATTTCTTGCAATAAACATCTACATTGATCTTTTGTCATTCTTAAGCTTTTTTTAATTATACCTTCATTATTATATGTAGCTCTACTAATTGATTTGCCAAATCTTTAGTTGCAAGATTATTAGCTTTTGAAAAATAAAAAATATCAAATCATAGATGATAACCATAATTTGCAAAGAATGGAATTTGTTGAATAGAAGTATATATCAAATTACTAAAAGCAAACTATGCTAATGGCAAAAAAATTGTCCAATTATCTTGATGATAGTTGATGGTACATTTCAAATATTATTCCAAAACTTGATTTATCAGTGTCGGATAGAGAGAATTTGCCTTGAAAAAATGTCGGGTTCCTAGCTGCTATTAGAACTAGCATGGAACATAAGAGGAAGTCGTGCAAGTATCTTCTATACTTGTACAATATTAGAATGTAATCCTTATACAAAATAGAATATAATCCTTGATATAATACTTATACAAATACTTATATAAATATTATATATAATACTTATAAAATACTTATATAAAAATAGAATATAATCCTTGGTATAATACTTATATAAATACTTATATAAATATTATATATAATATTTATAAAATATTTGTATAAATACTTGATATAGATATAAGTAAATATACTTATATAAATACTTGATGTAAATATAAGTAAATATATTTGTATAAATACTTGATGTAAATATAAGTATATATATTTGTATAAAAAGTATAAACAAAGTATATATATATTCAAATATACCTCAAAATATGACCGCATATGAAGAATATAAGTTATATAATAAAATAAAATTAAATAAATTACTAAAAATTTATCTAAAGGTCAAATCAAGTGTACTTATAGCCTATAGAAAGCTAATAATTCATTATAAAACATACCAAAATTTCACAAATAGATGTCTTATCATTTAAAAGTTATAGCTAAATGAAATAGGTACTAAAAATTTCCAGCAAATACAAAGGTAGCAAAGCTCCTCTTCACTTCAGCCTTTGTTGTGGTCGCTTTCTTTTTCCAAATTGGACATGCAATAGTTTTTTAGAAAGCTCACTCCATCATCTGACTTGTCTTAAAATTTCACATGTATATCTCTCAAACTTCAGATTTTATAGCTAGTCGAATCTACTCCTCAAACCCTAGTGACAATTTGCCCTCTTGATACTTCACCACTCATAAATCTTTCATAGAAGCTGCAAATGCATTGATTTTTATTACTATAGAAAGCTTATATAAGCTACTAAAAGCATCTAAATATCAAAAAGATTGAAGAGACTGTTCGACTTGGATGGTTGAATAAAGTCTCTGCCCCTCTTTATTGGATGGCAGTACAAAATTTCCCACTTTCAAGCCCACAACTTTTTCTTTCTAATTCCAAATGCTACAAGAGATAGCTTGATAGAAAGCTAGCACAATTTTTCACATTCACTACAAATTTCACTAAGAAAGAATTGAAATCAAACTTGCAGTGGCAGCTCGAATTGTTTGCCATTTCCTTTCGATAGTAGCAGACCTTATTCCACTAAAACAAGCATAACTTTTTGCTCACAACTCGAATATAAGCAAGTAAATATGTTCTAGAATCCTTACAATTCAAAAAATACACCTTCCAATTTTTATTACAAATGCTTTTAAATCCTCAAAGCTATATCTCTCCAAACTTCACTGCTCAAAAATTATAACCCTTTTTTCCAACAAGAGGAGTCTTCTCCCCTTTTCTTCCACATCAGCCTATAACACGCCCACATGGGCAGCCAAATCCTATTGATCAAGCCCTATTCATCCCATACTCTTCTTTCTTATCTCTCACAAGGTCCATACTATCTCAAAGTCAACAAGAAAGATAAAATAACCTTTATCTTTCTTCTAATTATAAAAGAATCTATTCTAGGATATAAATAAGATAGGAACCAAAACAAATAGCCATCTTCATTCACTAATTAAGTAGCTAAAATAAATCCTCTTCTTATAATATCTTCTAAAATAACCTCTAGCACTCACGTATGTAATAACAATAAATATAAAATATATAATATTTTTACACACTGCACGTAAATGTAGTATGACAATGGTCCCTATTATAGCTAGACAAACTTGTTTTCTAATATATTATCTTTTTTAAGAGTTGTACTTCTCATTCTAAAGTTGTATTGTTTCTTTGGACAATGTTGAGTAGTGTGCTTAGGTTCTCCACAATATAAATACAATCCTTCTTAATAACAATAAGTCTATTTTTATTCAATAAGAGGTTTAAAACATATTATATCAATTTACATGTCTTTTACTTTTGAATATATATATATATATATATATATATATTAATAAGATATTAATATTACCATTGTATTATAATAATATTAAGGCTTCTTTATTTGATTCTCAAATTGAAACTCAAAAAATTAATTGTCATATTTCACAACAAAGTTAATGGCTTGATTCAATGTCTGAGGATCGGGTAAGTTGAGCATCAATTTTTTTATCTCATATTTTAATCCAAAGAAAAATTGGCTAATGAGTGCAATATTATCCCACTTGATATCAGTAACTAATTGTCAAAATTATGAAGTATATGATGTTACTGATTGATTGTCTTGTCACAAGATGTAGATCTTGTTGATTGCAACACAAATTGTATCATATTTTCTATACATAGATTAAAATTCTACTAAAAATATCTCCAAATTATCCAATATTAGATCACAACATTCAAGAAAATATAAAAACCATGATAAAATAAAATCTGAAAGTAATGTTCCAATAAACTTGACTTATGATCTTTAAGTTGGATAACTTTGAGGTTGAAGTTCAATTATCAATTGTACTTAATTGATAAATCCTTGAAACTTGGATCTACTGCTATCAAACTTCCTCAGCAAACTAATTTTTGGTTCTTTGATACTTGAATAGTGTTCCATCATAGGTGAAGTGGTATGGCTTGAAGCAACTCCAATCTTCTTTATATCTTCACTTTTTGCTAATCTTGTTATTCTTTGTGGTGGTACATTGAGATGATGCATTGCAAGCATTAACTCTCATTTGCTCTTACATTTATGCCATTGTGATCTTCATTTCAGCAAGCTTTGCCAAGATAATATAATAGAAAGGAAAAATTATCTATTCTCATTTTAAAATAAAATATTTAAAAATAAAAAATAAAAATAAAATAAAATAAAATAAAAAATCTAAAGATAATATCAATTTAAAAATAAGTAATGTATAATTTTGTAGAATGGGTAGGAATTTTAGGATTTATAATACATAGTTTGTAAGATTAAGAGTAGGCAGAAAGCCGATGAATGGCCAGTTTAGAAGGCAATATGGATAAGGGAGTTAGAAAAAGTGATTATCATCAATTGTGTAGCGGTTAATACTGTTTGGGATAAATATAAATTGATTCGAACAGTAGTAGTAAGGGCCAGACTGTGATAGTGCTGAGCCGGGGTAAGCTTGGTGCTATTTCTTGTTAATTTTTAAGAGAAGGATATTAGATAAGTACTGAATATTATAAAGTACAGTTCTGTAATGAAGCAATGAAGGAAAGAATTGATTTATCATGAAAGATTGAGGATGTACTGATATACTGAAATATCAATGGAAAAATATAAGTGGAAAATTGGAAGGGGAGAATTGGAGATGTTTTATGAAGAATGAGTATGAATGTGAGGAAACTATATTACATTGAGTATTGAATTAAGGGTGATCCACGAGAGGAAGTCCGTGGAGTTTGGATTATGCAAAGTGAATTATTAGGAGTAATAGTCAATTTTGGAGTATTCTTGTGTTTGGAGTATAGGATAATTATGCTGTGTTTTGAGATATCAGAGTATTACATATTGTTGTCATAAAGAAGGAGAGGAGGAGAGGTAGTGAATACTTGAGTTGGATTATTGCTTATGATATTTTATTGTTAACAGAGTTATTGGTAGTATAAGGGAGATACTATAACAAAATTGGGATATTTTAATGTAATCAGAAGGCAGTTAGTTGTGTGACTCTAACGGTTTAACTCAATGCAAATAGTCTTTCCCTGTGTTCGAATCTCCCTTTACAGATTTACTCTGGGCAATATTGATAGAGTAAGTGAGATGGACGATAACAACATTTTGGCGCCATTGCCGGGGATTGACAATAGTATTGAGTGTTAGGAATTAACTGCTAAATAAGTAGTTACAATAATGATGGAAAGCAATGTGAATAATAGATGATGAAAGATTATGGTTAATAAGAATGAGAACATTGCTCTGAGAAAAATACATCAATCAAAAGGAAGACAAGAAAAAGCACAAGTAAGAAATTTGTTGTGAGACGAGCAAGAACGGAAGCTAAAAATGAAGCGCCGACAATGTTGGATTAAACCGTGGTTGCATGCCTGTCGGCATATCCGAGCATACCAAAAACATGAAAGATCTATAATATTTCAGACATATATACCATTAAAGAAGTTGCCAAAAGCACTCGCGGATAACTCCGCGAATAGCCCAATATATCTCTTGAGTCTATTAGCGGAAAGAAAACCGAACATAAAAGAATTGGATATTCCATTGGTTACTTTTCTAATAGTGGATACAGCCGATTTTAGCAAGGCTAGTTCTTCAGTAGGGAATATATCGCTTGTTAGTAAGGGCCAATTTAGTGTATTCCAAAATTCGTTGTTTTCTTCTCAACTTCAACCGATAAAATTATTTGTAGATAATAATACTAAAGAGCGGAGGCCTAGAACTCCGAAAAAGACAATTGAGAGAGGCAGCATTTATTTTAATCAGGAAGCAAGTAGAACATTGTCACCTTCAATGGCGACGGGAGGTCTAGCAATACCAATTGCGGTACAAATGGGTGCGGTGGGTGATCGCACCATTAGCATAGTCCCATTACCTACCTTTAGGGGTCTGCTAAAAGCCGACCCAAAACAACACTTGTCTCAATTCCTGACCGCATTTGTAGCCAATAATGGTAGAACTGAAGATATTTGATTAAAATGGCTGCCAGCAACCTTGAAAGATATGGCATTTGAATGATATAATCGCCGACCCGTGGAACAATTTCCTAATTGGGAGGCATTGATAAATATATTTTTGACTCATTTTCGACTAATAGGATTTGAAGAACATCTTAGAAAAAAATTAATGAATAGCAAAATGGTACCGGAAGAAGCAATATAGTCATATTATGGCTGAGTAGCAGATATCCTTCAAAAATGGCCAAATAACCAATTGTCGTGCTCATTTGTTATGTCCATATTGGTTAACGGACTATACCCACTTGAATTGAAGTTGTTTGTAATGTAGGCCCAACCTGCGACTGTGGCTGCCTCACTTGACTGAGCTAAGGTATGGAAAGAATGTCATTATGACCAATTCTTAATCATAGTAGCCATATTGATTCCATCTCAAAGAGGGTATCAAATACCAACCTGGAATGAAACAGTGAATAGTTATCCAAGGATAATTGACTATGGTGCAAATCTTAGTATTAATTCGCAAGAGATAGTGAATGTTGTTCCATTGCAGGCTGTACCACCAACAATTGTAGTTCCATACTCCCCATATCAAAAACCAATATCTATAAAAGAGTTCTCTAACAAACTAGTGTGAAAGGATCCAAATGAAACTTTGTTGTTAACTTTGACAAAGAAGATGGACGAGTTGGCTATTAATCTGACAAAGGATAAGGAAAAGAGGCATAAATCGACTAATATACGCCCCAATATTTGATGTAGTAATTGTAAGGGGCAAGGCCATTTAGTAACGGAGTGCCCTTCGCCACCCCAAATAACAGTGTAATGTACCTTTTGAGGAAGTAAGCATGTAACCACAAATTGCTGGAATTTAAGAAGGCAACATCAATTAAGAAATCAAACTATGCTTCAACCAATTTCGTGGGATATTAATCAAGTTCAGATTGAAAATAGGTTTGGCTGGAACGGAAATCATCCTATTAAACAAAATAGAAATTTCTATAATTTTTAAAATTATGAGTATAACCAAGAAGGTGATTCCAATTCTCAAGGTTTTGTGCAAAATCAACAAAGACAATCTCAAAATCTACCTATTCAAAATCCAATTTCAGATTCTACAATACCAACTGGTCGGCCGAGATCCTTTATCCATCAAACTTGGAACAAACCTAGCCAATATATACTAGTCGAGATGCCCCATATTCCAAATGGAGGAGGAAGAAGACCACTTCAATGCTATCGATGCAGGTAGCTAGGACATTATGCTAGTGAATGTCCCAATCCTAGAGCTAGTGATGATTATGCTCTAGTATGTGAAAATTGTAAGCAATCTAGACATACTTACCAGCAGTGCAATGCTCCATTTAATGTTAATAATCGAGATCAGCATATCGAGCTACAAAATAAGATGGAGGACAATAATCGAGTTCCACAAGATTCTTTGGTAAATTGGGTGGAATGCATCCATGCAGTATTTACTCGGGCCCAATAAAAAGGAAAAGATCCAATTCAAAAATTGGAAGTACCAGTTACAGCGGACCAATGTAATTCATTGAATGATACTCCAAATCTAACACCAGTATCGAAAGTATTACCTACAATTGGATCCAATTTGTTTGTGCAATTTGAGGATGTCCTTAGCCTCGAGATATTGGTTCAACCAAAACCAGTACCAATATCTGCAAAGGTTTGGGAGCCACCTTATCCATTAAAAGATCCTCTCATAGACAAGAATTACAACAAAGTCCATTTAGCAGTTCTAGTTTCGAACTCCATAAAAAAATTATCTCAAGGAATCAAATTAAAACCTATAAAAAAAAAGAAGACCTTGGAAATCATTGCCAATATGAAACCATATGATATTATGAAAGATTTGGATGAAATTAAACCTTCTATTATAATGAAGTAATTGTTAGCAGTTGTGCAAGAATGTCATTCTACATTGAATTCCTTGTTAATACGATGTAGAATTCATAATAAAGAAATTCATGAGGTTAGTTTGAATCCCGATTCGGGAGCACCAACTATCGATGTACCAATTGATGGTATTCTCATTCTTAGAGTTCAAGTAGATGGTGGCTCTAGTATGAACTTAATGAACACCGATACAATATAGGAATTGGATTTAAGACAATTCGTACCCATGACATTGATATTGAGAAAGGCAGATCATGATAGGATAAAACCAATGGATATTTTACATAATATTAATATTGTAATCGCGGAAATTACGTATGAAATTGATTATATTGTTTTCCAATCACAGAGTTCCATTTTATCATATCTAATATTATTGGGTCGGCCGTGGCTATATCAAGCCAAAGCTAAGAACAATTGGGGCTATGGAACATTAACTATTGAGGAGGATAGTGACAAGATTGTTTTACAAATGTACCCAGTTTAATATCATGGAGAGTCTCAAATTATAGGCACAAAAGCAAGATCTAATGATGAAGGCTAATTTGAGGCAGAATATGATGAAGTTAATAATGCGATACAAATTGATAAGCACCCAATTCACATGCGGAAGCAAGGCATGTTATATCAGTATAGAAGACCAGGGGAATATTTTTTGTATCAAAAGGATGCAATAAATTTTGATGATGTCATCATGGACTGGATGAATAATTGTGCGATAAATGAAGTTGGTACATTGGAACCAGAATTGGGTAAGTTCAATCTGCCAGCCCATAAGAAAGGTTCAGAGCAGGAGGGGCAAATCAATCTTGGGATTAATGAGGAACCTATATGCCAATCCATTAACTTGGGTTCCAATGAAACACCCCAGATTATCAAAGTATATACTGATATTACAGATATAGAGTTAAGAAATTAGAAAGAATTCTTTCTAAATCATAAATCTTCTTTTGCTTAGTCATATACGGATTTAAAAGATATTCCTGCAGAAGTTTGTGAGCATCGAATTACCTTAGAAGAAAATGCTACACTAGTTCGTCAAACACAACACCGTCTTAATCCAAAATATTCTCTCATGGTCAAGAAGGAAGTAGATAAACTATTAGACGTGGACTTCATATATCCAGTCCCGTATAGTGAATGGGTTTCACCAATTATGATAGTGCCGAAGAAAAATAGAAAAATCCGCATCTGTTAGGACTTCTCTAAATTAAACGCGGCTACCAAGAAAGATTATTTTCCTTTACCTTTTAGAGATAGTATACTCGACACAGTAGCTGGGCATGAATGTTATTCCTTTTTGGACGGATTCTCGGGTTATAATCAAATAAAAACTGCAGAAAAGGATCAATTGAAGACTACTTTTACTACAGATTGGGGCACATTTGTTTATAAAGTAATGCCATTTGGGTTATGTAATGCCCCGGCCACATTTCAAAGGGTAATAATGCAAGCCTTTTAGGATTATATACAATTGTTGATGGAGATATTTTTAGATGATTTTTGTACATTCAGTACAACAACGAATCATTTGAAACGTCTTGGTAACTATTTGGACCAATGTGATAAATATGGGATATCTTTGAATTTTGATAAGTGTTAATTTGGCGTACCATCGGGAAAGCTTTTGGGACATATTGTTTCCGTGGCCAGTATCACTATTGACCCAGATAAAATTACTCATATATTGGCTTTACTAAAGCCAAAAACAGTGTCTGGTATTTGTGGTTTCGAAGGCCATGTCAGCTATTATAGGCGATTCATTCATTTATTTACAGAAATATGTCAACCGTTAACGAATCTCTTAAAAAAATTGCCACCGGATGGATCTAGTCCAATTTGGACTAAGGAGTGTACAGTTGCGTTTGAGGAGTTAAAACTAAAATTGGTGTCAGCACCAGTACTTAATGCACCTTATTGGACAAAATCCTTTCATGTTTATGTTGATGCCTCGAATGTTGCTATTGGATCCGTGTTAAGCCAAAAAGATGAAAAGGATTTAGATCATCCCATCTATTATGCTAGTCAATAATTTGTAGCTGCGGAACAAAATTATACTACGACTGAATAAGAAGTCTTGGGCATGATCTATTTTATCCAAAAAATTTGGCATTATTTGCTTGGTTATCCATTTATTTTTCATGTCAATCATGATGCTCTTAAGTATATGATTAATAAACCTCAATTGAATGGATGCATTGCTTGGTGGATGTTATTCCTTCAAGAATTTAATTTTATTATTAATATTTGATTAGGAAAGAAACATGCCAATGCAGATCATTTATCTCGATTGTCTAATATATTCGATAACAAACCTATCAATGATGCACTTCCTGATGCAAAATTATTTTTCGTCAATGTGATCACCCCAGAATATAGTGAATTGATCCAGTATCTGACATTTCAGACATTTCCACCTACATATAGTGAGAAACTTAAGAAACACTTGATTTTGAAAAGTGCTTCGTATACAATAATTGGAGACGCTTTGTATAAGCAAGGCGGAGATGGAATTCTACGCCGTTATATTTTTCAAAGTGAAGTACGTATTATATTGGAAGGATGTCATTTGGATAGTTGTGGAGGACATTTTGCCGGTGACAGCACTTCTCGCAAAGCTTTAATGGCAAGATATTGGTGGCCAACAATGTTCTCAGGTGCACACCAATACGTCCGACGTTGTGATCCTTGTCAGCGTATTGGTAGACCTACAGGAACTTCTGCCATGCCATTGATACCAATTTTAGCACAAGCACCATTTGAAAAATGGGATATCGATTTTGTAGGACCAATTGCACTAGCCTTGCGTAATGGACAGAAAAGATATATTTTGGTAGCGACAGATTACGTGACAAAATGGACGGAGGCGATAGCAACAAAAATTGATAATGTCGATATCGTAGCCACGTTTTTATATGAGAACATTATCATTGGATTTGGGTGTTCCAAAAAATTAGTTAGTGATCGTGGAACCCATTTTATTAATTCTACAATTGTGGCTTTGACAGATAAATACAAGATCAAGTATCAAAAGACAACCCCATATCACCCTTGGGCCAATGGGCAGATTGAAAAGACCAACGGTATTTTGTGTAAAATTTTAATGAAAACAGTGTCTCGTGTGGGAATGGACTGAGATACAAAATTGTTTGCAGCCTTGTGGGTATATTGTACTACGTATAAAGTGACTACCAATTCTACACCATTCTAATTGGTGTACGAGAAAGAGGCAATATTACCAATTGAATTGGAAGTTCAGAGTTTACAAATTGCATTGAATGAATGTCTCGGTGACAAAAACTCCCTCCAATATCGGTTAGCACAATTGAAAAAATTAGATGAAATTAAAGCTACGGCTCTTTTAACTATGGAAGCTACACAATGCTACCGGAAGAATTATTATGATAGTAAATTACGTCTTAAATCTTTTATGCCCAATGATCTGGTGTTTCTTTATGATAGTCGCTTTCACCATTTTCTGGGAAAATTCCAAGTCTGTTGGCATGGACCTTATTGAATAATTGAAGCCTTTTCTAATAGTTCAGTTCAATTAGAAGATTTTATGGGTACTCAATTTACCACCCAAGTTAACAGCAATCATTTACGTCTTTATTTTACGTAAACCCGAGACGGGTTTTCAAAATTGGAGGGAAGAGGGTGTACCTGTTCATGATAGTTTACCTTTAATGAAGGTACATGATGGCTAGAAAGACGGTTGATGGTCAGTTTTGGATCCTAATACAGACTAATCATGTAAAAAAGAAGTGTTGATCTGGTACACTAAATTAAAGATTGTTGCTTTAAACCACAAGTAAAAGATTAGGAGCGGGGCACTTAATGGGAGTTTTGATTAGCATTCTGTTTTGAATTTGGTTGTCCGAGTGTATGCTTATTGGAGTGTAGAGTTCTCTGTAGTCAGAGAGTAATGATTAGTCCGAGCGAGGAGTATGTAGTCAGCATTATATAATGTCGATGGAGAGGTCGAAGAGAATTGCGGACAGAGAGGAGAATGTCTGAAACGTACGAAGCAAGAGTAACTTGCAATCACCATCTTTAGTAGTGGTCACCAACATGGAGCCCATTAAGTTGGAAATCTGTTGGTCCTTACAAAGACAAAGAGTTTTCAGAAATGCACAAATGTATATATTTTTGCGAGGATCGGATAATTTGCCTCCAATTGATATAGAATTAATTGCAGAGTACATAGAAAATTATGACCCAGAGGATGGTTTAAGTGTAGTAAAAGGGAGAATAATTAGAATCGATGAAAGTACCTTACAAAAGGTATTATATTTACCAATAGGTGAGTTAGCGGTAGGCGTCAAAGTGTCCAGTGACTTCAGACCGGGAAGTTACTTCAAAGGGGACATGGCGTCCTTTGAAAAAAATCAAGGCTGGAAAGTGGTAGAGGCACTTACTCCAGAGCTTGCAGAGTGGATGCGGTTTGTTCAGAAGCGGCTAGGCTTGAACCGATATACCACGTGTATGTCCAAGCGCTTGTTGTTTGTTGCAATTGGAACATTGGAAGGCATGGTCTTTAATTGGACAGCCTTTGTAGTAACTCGTATCCATGCAAAAATAGAAGCCAAGCGAAAAATAAGTAAATTTGCTTCTTTGCTATGCTCTAACTATATACACTCCGTGATTGCGCACACGTTAAGTCAACTAGCAGGGGAGAAGAGTGTGCCTTCTCCAATGCCGCAACAGGGTATGCGGAGTTTATCAGTTGATCCAGGGATAGTGATGCACGAAATTGAGGAATCCAGTAGATCGCGGGAACGAGAGGCTATCCTAGAGACTACACCAAGGCGGGCTTCAATTCATGCAATGATAGAGAGGGTGGTTGAGGCTCTAGTTTTGAACACCGGGCTACTGGTAGAAGGAAACCTCACGGAAGCAATATTGGGACAAATTTTCCAATTGCAGCTTATCATGAGTCAGCTAGAAAGGAATCTAAGACAACAATTGGAGTTTAGCCGAAAGGAGATATTGGAGAAAGGCTGCCAAATTGTAAAATAGGGGCACCTGATTAGGGCAAAGACAGAGTCCAAGTTGGTGTCACGGACATATACATAGTTACCTATATGATCAGATAGAACTAGATAAAAGAAGATAAAAGTAGGTTAATTCCATAATATCTTTAGAGAAACTTCTTAGAAACTTCATAGTCGCTGCTTTGACTTTATAAGTGTCCATAGTAGACTTTTGGATTAGAAACTTGGTCAATAAATTAGCCACATGTCGCACATGTTGGTAGCTTGAAGACCAAGCTAAATACGTGGCGAATATATAGGAAACTTGCCCTGCAAGTTCGACACGTGTCTTGCAACTTGGACACGTGTCTTGTAAATTGGATACGTGTTGGAGGTCCTATAGAACGTCGCCACTTAGCTCTTAGGTAGATAGTATAAATAGAGACAAGAGTGAAGCCTTCTTCACTCTTGTCAACTCCTTTCTTGTTTCCAGTCTAGTTCAAGAGTCTTTAGTTTTCTTGTCTTTTGGCATTAGCCATTCCAGTTTCTTTTTTAATACATATATTTTTTTATATTTATTTCTTTGAGAGAGGTCTCACTTGTTTATTTGACTTCATCCAGTTATTGTCCTTGACAGATTGACAAGAGTACACATACAATATCGGAGCTTTGTCTTTTCTTGATTAAGAGTGGATTACCCCTTTCTCTTGATAAGACATAAGCATATTAGAAGTTGTGGAGTACCCACTTCTAAACTGATATTATTTCTAGAATTTTTTTTTTTTTGAGTGTGTGTTTCGTATTTCTTGAAGTAAGAGTAGACATCTTCCTTTCTGTTATATTATCATGGCAGAGCTTGCAGAAATGAAGAGTGCAATGGCACAAATGCAAGAGCAAATGAGAGAACTAATGCTTGCAATGCATCAACTCAATTTACCACGACAACGAGCATCAAGATTAGCAAGAAGTGAAGATATAGAGATGGTTGGAGCTACGGCAATATCTACACCAAACCATGCTACTTCACCGATGATGGACCACCATTCAAACGTTAGAGAATCAAAAATCAGTTTGCTTGAGAAGTTTGATGGTACAAGATCTAAGTTTTGAGGATTCATCAATCAGGTATAACAGGTGATCAAACTTCAACCTTAGAGTTATCCTACGCAAGGATCTCAAGTTAGGTTTATTAGAATGTTACTTTCGGGTCCTGCCTTATCGTGGTTTTTATCTTTTTTTGAACGACGTGATCCAATATTGGATAATTTGGAGGCATTTTTTGCGGAATTTTGATCGATGTATGGGGAACATGATGCAATTCGTGTTGCAACCAACAAGATTCACATCCTACGACAAGGCAATCGATCAGTGTCATTATACGCTTCACAATTTTGACAACTAGCGACCGACATCAAGTGGGATGATGTTGCACTCATCAGTCAATTTCTCTACAGATTATAATATGAGGTAAAAAAGTTAATGCTCAATTTATCCGATCCTCAGACATTGAGTCAAGCAATTGATTTTGCTGTGAAGTGTGACAATCAACTTTTTGAGTTTCGATCCGAGAGTCGTACAAGGGAGCCTCAACATTATTATTCAATGGCAATATCAACATCCTCACAAAATGTACATTCGGAAATAGAAGACATGCAAATTGATGCGGTACGTTTTAAACCTCTTACTGAACAAGAAAAGATTCGTCGTCGTCAAGAAGGATTATGTTTATATTGTGGAGAACCTAAGCACACTTCTGATAGTGGAAAGGCTTCAAGTGGCATTCCAAGCCAATATCGAGACTATCAAGATGTTTTTGAGAAGAAGAATGCTGATATTCTTCCGAAGCATCGCCCATATGATTGTTCGATTGATCTCAAAGAGGGATCTCAGCCTCCTTTTGGACCAATCTACAATTTATCACAAAATGAGTTGGCTAAACTCAAAGAGTATATTGAAGAAAATCTGGCCAAGAACTTCATACGCCATTCCAAATCTCCTGCAGGAGCTCCAATTCTATTTGTAAAGAAAAAAGATGGATCATTACGAATGTGTGGATTATCGGGAACTTAACAAGATCACTATCAAGAACATGTATCCACTACCTTTAATCTCTAGACTTCTTGATCAACTAAATCAAGCTAAGATCTATACAAAAATAGATCTACGAGGAGCATACAACTTGGTTCGCATTAAAGAAGGAGATGAATGGAAAACTGCATTTCGAACAAGGTATGGATATTTCAAATATAATGTTATGCCTTTTGGACTCACAAATGCACCAGCTGCTTTCCAACATCTCATGAATGATGTTTTTCATGAATTCTTAGATGATTTTATTGTCTGCTATCTAGACGACATTTTAATCTACTCTAAGAATATAGAAGAGCACGAAACACATGTTCATCATGTCTTACAAAAACTCAGAGAAACAGGATTGTATGCCAAGATGGAAAAGTGTGTATTTCACACTACTCAAGTTGACTTCTTAGGATATATCATCTCGAATGATGGCCTCATGATGGATCCTAAGAAAGTCCAAACAATCATGGATTGGAAGATTCCAAAAACAGTAAGGGATGTACAATATTTTTTAGGATTTGCCAATTACTATTGAATCTTCATCAAGAATTTCTCTCAAGTTGCAGCTCCACTTACACGTTTGACTTGTAAAGACAAGCTCGAGTGGAGTAAAGAAGCAGAAGCATGATTTGAAGCTTTGAAGATAGCTTTTACTTCTGTACCAATCTTGTATCGCATTGATTTTTCTAACGCATTCTTTATGGAAACAGACGCATTTGACTTTGCTTTGGGCGCAGTATTGTCACAAATAGGAACAGATGACAAATTCCATCTAGTAGCTTTCTGTTCCAGGAAATTTTTGGCAGCAGAGATCAACTACGAAATCCACGATAAAAAACTTCTCGCAATTGTGGATTCTTTTCAAGAATGGCGTCATTATCTAGAAGGCGCTTCTAGTCCAGTCATCGTGTATACAGATCACAAGAACCTCGAGTATTTCATGTCAACACGCATGTTGAATCGTCGTCAGGCTCGTTGGAGCATGTCTCTATCAAGATTTGAGTTCATTATTATATATCGGCTAGAAAAACAACAAGGTCTGTCTGATGTACTTTCTAGACATTCTTATCTTGCACCAAAAGAAAGAGATGCAGCTTTTGATTAACAAAGAATGACTCTCTTGAAGCTGGAGCAATTTCATCTTTGGGCAACGAAATCAATATTAACTGTTGATTCAACTTTTCTCAAGCAAGTCCAGTTAAGTATGTCCTCAAATCCTCTTATTCATGAAATTAAGAATAATTCTTTTAAGTCTCATGATATTTCAAAGTTTGAGTTCAAAAAAAATCTACTCTATTTCAAAGGGCATTTATATGTTCCAAAAGGTGAAGCACGATTACGTGTTCTTCAAGCTCGTCATGACTTCCCAGCAGCAGGACATTTTGGGTACAATAAGACTCTAGAGTTGATATCTAGAGATTTTTGGTGGCTTCAAATGTGGAAGAGAGTCAAAGATTTTATAAAAACATGTGATGTTTGTTCAAGATCAAAAACTCCTCGCCACTGACCCTACGGACTTCTTCAGCCATTACCCATTCCAGAACAACCATGGTCTTCTGTGTCTATGGATTTTATCACGGATCTTCCAAACTCAAGTTCTTATGACTCTATATTTGTGATAGTAGATCGTTTCACTAAGATGGCACATTTTATACTATGTAAAAAATCTATCACAGGCAAAGAAACAGCTAAGCTTTTCCTTGACAATATCTATCGCTATCATGGATTACCTAAGGATATTATATCGGATAGGAGAACTCAGTTTGTATCGAGATTTTAGAGAACGCTTTTCAAGATTCTAAAGGTGGATATAAAGCTATCTTCAGCTTTCCATCCTCAAATTGATGGACAAACGGAGCGCGTAAATGAAGTCTTGGAACAGTATTTGAGATGTACCATCAACTACCAACAAGATGATTGGACAACTCTTTTACCATTGGCAGAGTTTGTTTATAATAATACGATACATTCTTCTACACAACAAACACCTTTCTTTGCCAATTATGGTTACCATCCATGACTTGATACTTTTGACTATTTGAAAGTTGACAATCTTGCGGCGGAAGACTTGGTAAATCATTTGTCAGAACTACATACAATAATGAAGGCACAATTAAAGGAAGCTCAAGAACGACAAAAGATAAATGCTGATGCGTATCGAAAGGAACAACCACAATTCAACGTAGGCGACAAGGTATGGCTACTTCGTCGCAATATCAAGACTTTCTGGCGACCTTGTGACGAAGTTGGACTATATCATTAGCTTGGACGCTTCGTATTCTGAGCAAAATTAATGGGTTGCGTATTGATTATGCCTACGAGTCTATAAAATCCACCATGTATTCTATTAATATATTAGCGAACCATATAAGGCGGTGAACATGAAGAGACCAGACGAGAAACAAGTCGTGGTAAGTGAACAATAATGGCGAATTTGAAGTGGAAGAAGTCTTAGATTCAAGGCAGCGCTGAAATAGGTTGGAATATCTTGTTCACTGGCACGGATACGATATTAGTGAGTGCACATGGGAACCAGCAAAAAATCTGGCGAATGCAGCGAGGAAGGTGGAGACCTTTCATCAACAACATCCATCGAAATCAAGATGAAGACTTTTTCTATAAAAGAAACAAGATGTAGGCAAGATAACATTCAACTTTCTATCCTTGTTTGTAGCTTCTTTGTATTTTGTGACGCTAAGGAGATGGAGAATCAACAGCCAGTGGATTTGACTCAAGAGCCTTCATTTGCTGACCTACCAGACGAGACATTGCGACTGTCACAACCCTCAAGACGACGCAACCGAGATGAAGATCTTCAAGAACGACATGTTCTTCCTTGAATAGATGGCGAGATACAACATGTTTGGTATCACGACCTTGGAAGAGATTCTCGATGTTTGGTGATTTTATTGGAGATAGGAACAACTCCTGACGGTGTTTCAGATGTGATTAATTGAAGGAAGTTATGAAGGTCACAACAATGATTGAATAACAGGGTGCTCTTCTCGCCCTGGAATGGAACACTATCGATGGCTGAGAGGACCCATCAATTATCTTCGAAGAGAACAAAGATCAAAGTATTTGGCAAATACTATTTGCCGCATCAATATTTAAAAAATATAAAGATATAAAAAAATAATAATTTTAAATTCAAGGAAGGATTGTTATACTTCAAGGATGTCTTGTATATTTTTCTAGGTCTTGTAAGACTTCAAGTTCTTCAAAAATAACATGACCTTTCAATAGTTGGACATTTTGGCTTTAATAAGATCTTCGAATTAATATCAAGAGACTATTGGTGGCTTCAAATGTGAAAATTGGTCAAAAAATTTATCTAATAATGTATAATTTATATTCAAGCAAAGGTTCTAAGATGTCAGCCATATAGACTTTTCTAACCACTTCTAATTCCTAAGGATCTATGACAACTATTATCTATGGATCTTATTACAAATCTCCTAATTTTTAATGGAAAAATTTAATTTTTTTATTAGTAGATATTCTTATTAAAATAGCACATTTTATCTTATCTAATAAGATTATTTCTAAGGATAAAATAGCCAAGTTTTTTATTAATAAAATTTATCAAATATATAGCTTCCAAAGTAACATTGTTTTGAACTAAAAATCACAATTTGTGTAAATTTTTTGAAGAAGAATATTTAAACTTTTGAAGGTCAAGATCAAACTTTCATCACCTTATCATTCTCAAAACAATAGTTAAACAAAATAAGTGAATCAAATCTTAAAACAATATCTTTGTTGCAATATAAATTACAAACAAGATAATTAAATAGATCTCCTATCATTAACCAAATTTGCATATAATAGCACTAAATATTCTTTAATAAAAAAAACTCCATTCTTCTCAAATTCTAGACACCACCTTAGAGTAGATCCATTTCAAATTAAAAAAATAAGAAGTTCTACTTTAGAAAATCTAACTACTTTATTGAAGGCCATATATGAAAAATTAAAATTCCAAGTGCAAATGGCTCAAGATCAATATAAAGACTATATAGACATGGTAATTTTTGTTTTATTTATTCTTCCTATATTACCTAAAATAAACTTATAAATGAAAGTTTGAATGTAGGAAAAAACTATATATATGAGATATACTTAATGGATCACATAATTAACTGCTTCTAATTGGCAAAGTTTAATAAATACTTAAATACTCTAAAATAATTCTATCATTTTATCTTTCTATTGCTTTGCAATCTAGTATAACTTTTATAATACTATCTTCCATAATTCTCCTATTGTATTTTCTTATCTTTCTCTAATCTTATAACATCAGGCAATATTACATTGTTTTAACAGACTACATACAATCGCTTTATATTCCAATGACTAAAAATAAATTCTCACTAAGAATTTATTTTGAATCTAGTCATCTCTTCAATATTCTCTTTCACCATTCAACTTTCACAGCCAATATGGTACAACATTCTCTTTCACAATCAAGCTACACTGATATATTCAATCTTTGGCTTCCAATCTGCGACATCAAACTCAACTATCAATAATTTTATTTTCTTATTCAACCATATATAAATTTAATTTTCTATTTCATTACCATACCTCTAAGTTTACATTATTCAACAATGGAGATATATTTCGGACTTTCAATATTAGTCTTATCACAAAAAAAAACCAAAAAAAACAGAGAAAAGAGGTAGCACCAATTTCTTCTTCTCTCTTCTCTTTATTATAAAAACCAAGATATCAACCATCTTCTCACTTGCTCTAACCACTTTTCCAACTTATTTTTTTATTTTTCTACCTATATTGGCTAGTCAATGGAATAATCATCTAATTTATAAATATTTAATCCTTATTCTACCATCAAAATTATCTATTTATTCTACATAGTTCCACTCTTAATTGTACAATATCCTCACAAATATATAATTAATAAAAAAAAAAACTTCTTCAATAAAATCTTGTTAAAAAAAATTTATTCAATTATATTCATATATGTATTTTTATCCCTTGGACTCTTTGGATTTTTTAATCCGAACATTCTTTGTATGTGATTTTATTGAGTTTGATTTTAATGATAAGTCCTTATCCTCTTCCAATAAATCCACTAGCTCACTCTTCAATTGGACTGATAAATCCTCATTATACGCTCCAAATTCACAAATTTGAGCCTCCAATTGTAGAATCTTGGCATCTTTTGCTTCCAATTGGTGTTGCTGTTGTCTCATCTTTTCTTCCAATTCACCAATTATTGAAATTGGTGGGGCAAATACCTATGATCGACTAATGCTGGCTAAATCACCTTCCAATTTTGATACTACCACTTTCAAGGTTCCAATCTCTGTCCATAATTTTTCCGTTTCAATTCTATATTGATCACCCAATTTCTTCTTTTTCTGTTTTAGTAATGTTGCCTTCTCTTATTTCTCTTTCAATTGACACTTCACCTCCTTCTGTTCCAAATCTCATGTCCTAATATTCTGTAATAATTCTTGTTTTTGACCTTTCAAGATTCGTTGAGTGTATTCTTTTTTTTTTTGTCTAAGCTTCCTATTCCTCTCCTAATTTATGCTCTAATAATAACTTGGATTCCACCTTTTCTTTGATAATTCAATCCTATTCCATAATTTTATAACTTTGTTTTAATATCTCTTTCCTACTCGTATCCAATTGCCGCCTTAAATTATCCTCTAATTTATTCATTGTGAGTTGTAATTGAAAAATGTGATCCAATATGACTTCCTTGAAATTCCTTCCTTTCAATATTCTAGTATTTAAAACTGAAACTTCAATTGCCACCTTGATCGCTGAACAAATTAGAATCCGCCCTAGTATAATCACTAATATAGCCTCCTAGTCCAATGATCTACTTGATTTCCTAATTTCATACACTACTATCTCTGGACTAGCTATCAATGCCATCAAACTCTGAATACATCGTTGAGGCATTAGAGAGGATATATTTTTCTCCTTTATTGGCGGTATTTAACTCAACGTATATGCAAATATGGAGTGCACATAATTGGAGTAGAACAAAGATAAAAAATTTTCCATCTTCTACTTGGCTCTTATCTCCGCATAGATTCTAATTGCTACAAAAGCTGCTCAATTAAACACCATGCCTTTAAGTATATCTATCGGGACAAACAATAATCGTTTGGACATATATGTGGTGTGTTGATTCAAGCCTAAACACTACTAAACAAAATGCATCCACTCCATAAGCTTTGGTGTAAGTGCCTCCACCACCTTCCAGCCTTGATTCTTCTCAAGTAACGACATTCCACCTTTGAAATAGCATCTCGGTCTAAAATCACTACACATTTTAACTTTCACCACAAGCTCACTAGTTAATAGATGTAGTATCTTTTGTAAGATACTCTCATCAATTCCAATAATGTTCCTCTTTACTACACTCAAACCATCCTCCGGGTCATAATTTGCTATATACTCTACCACCATTTCTACATTAACTGGCAACAAATTATCTAATCCTCACAAAAATGCATATAACTATGCAATTCTAAAATCTCTCTGTCTTTTTGGGGACCAATAGATTTCCAACTTCATTTTTGAAACCCATCCTGGATTTACATAGAATAAAGTTATAATTAGTTTCTATTGATTTGTGTGATAAATTGAGTGCCCATAAAATCTTCCAATTAAACTAAACTATTAGAAAAACCTTCAACTACAAGATACGGTCTATGCCAATGGACTTGAAATTTCCTCGAAAAATTGTGAAATCGGCTATCATAAAGAAGCACTAGATCATTGGGAAGAAAAGATTTGGAACATAATTTACTATCATCATAATTCTTATGGTAACATTGTGTAGCTTTCATAGTTAAAAGAGCCATAATCCTAATTTCATCTAATTTTTTTAATTGTGCTAACCAATATTAAAGGAATTTCTTGTCACTAAGACATTTTTCCAATGCAATTTTCAAACTCTAAACTTCCAATCCAATTGATAATATTGTCTCTTACTTGTATACCAATTAAAATGGTTTGGAATTGGTAGTTATTTTAAGGAAATAACAATAAACAGGTCCTTTGTTCCTATATTTATACTATAATATTTTCCATCTCTACAAAATCTGCTATAATTTTAAAGACTTGAGAATTTCTACAAAAAATAAAATAAAAATAATAAATAAATAAAGTGGTATTACAAAAATAATTTAAGTTTAGAAGATGATAATTTTTAATTTCTAAAGTATTGTATTACTTTTAATAATGATTTTTTTTTAATTTATTTAAAAAAAGATAAAATTTTGATATTATACATGTTAGTCTTCTAAAATTTTCAAGGATATGAATCTAAATAATATCATAAAAAGACAAAATAATAAAAAAAATATATATATAAGGTAGAAAAAAACCTATGATGACTATTGCCAAATACAAAGAAACTAGAGAGTCTCAAACCAAGATTAGAATACAAGATAGATATTAATAAGATTAAAAATAGACTTATTCTTACTTCTATGTATTTTATTCACTTAGAAGGTTTTGTGAAAGCTTTTTAAGAACCTCAAGGCTTGTGGCCTAAGTGTTAAGTTATAGGTTGCTTCTATGGTTGCTTTTTAAAAATAAAAAATTTATAAGAGAAGTTTCAATAGTTACATGTCATATTTATACAAGTATAAAGATATAATCTATGTATAGAATTTTCTTTATTAAGTTCTTTGATAAAAATATCATTAATTTAGTAATTTTTTTATGTTATTAAATATTATTTTTAAAACAAAATTTTCTTATATCAAGAATTCTAAAAAATATTTTTGGTTGTTGTGGAAAATAACACCATCTTTCACCTAAAATTAAAAGTATTTTCCTTGACTCTTTGCTTAATAGAATTACTTACAATATCATAGTGGCAATTATTACAATTGAAAGTGAGCAAAGAACAACAATCTAATGGTCAATAGGAGTTTAGAAAATACAGCTAGTATAAGTCATTAGAAAAGAGAGCAACAAGAAAATTACAAAAATAAAGTAATAAGTATTTTAAATTTAATAAGGCATGTTGCAAATTATAGGAGAACCTTTGATGAGGTGATTTAATTGGAAATGCCAAAAATTAGAAGAAACTATGTTGGGAAGTATTGTTGGACTAAAGAAGAATAATGACAAGGTGTTCAAAAACAAAAAATAAAAAAACAAAAAAACAAAAAATAAAAATGATTAAGGCTGTTGCCAAAAAAACCATTATTTTTATACAATTCGAAATTTTTAGTCATTGTGTGGCTATTAATAAGAAATCATGTATATAAATATAAATATATATATACACACACACATGTATATATAATTTTTTACACCAATCCTAAGTTTTCTGTATATTAACTTTTGTATATTTAAGCTATTGAAATATTGATAATATTTACAAAAATAATAATTTTTTTATAAAACTTTAACATAGTTTCTTCTATTGTATGATTGTCATTACTGTGATTTTTTTTAGCATATTAAAAAGAGCCAATTAGATCTGTAATAAATTATTTAAGTTTATACCAATAAATCTATTAAATTAACTAATTCCTACAAGTTTTTTGAACCTACTATTAATGATATGTATTTTTTAACAGTTTATTTATAACAAAATACAACACATTTGCCCTCTATTGATAAGATAGGGTATTATGATTATAAATATATTGTCATAAGATGATACTAATATTAAGTCATGTCCTAGTAGCAATGCAGTAAATGGATTTTTTTTTTTTTTACTGTTAATAAGAAATTGTAATAAATTTTGATCTAAAATCATTTAAAACTATACCAATAAAATTATATGTGTAATTTATTTTTTAATTTATTTTTTTACAAATAATACAGAAAATAATTAATCAATTTAAAATAATCAAAATTAATCAAATCATCACTACTATAAGAATAGAAAACTTTGAATCAAAGATGGTTTTAGAAGACCCCAATCAAGACAAATTAATTTGCATAACTAGTTGTAAAAAAATTATCTTTAAAATAATATAAATCTTTTTAATTGTATTATATTTTTATAATAAAAAAAATTATTAGATAAAAATATATATGTGAAAGATATCATTGTTAAGATATACCCAAAAACTATTACAAACATATTATCTCTTTTATTAATATAAATGTTTTTCTTGTTGATTAATTCTATGCAAGTAACACAATTTATATTTTTTTAAAGAATAGACCAGAATATTCAATAAAAAGTCACCATAACTATATATTTTTTTAATGATAAATGGATTATTTTTTTAATACAAGGGTGTGTTTAATTTTTTGATAAAAATCCAAACTGCAAGAAATGGTCTTTTATGCTATCTAAAAATTATAATTAAAAATTAGTCAATTGAACACTTTTAGTGTCTTGCACCATGGATGATGATAAATCAAAGGCTTCACAATCATAAAATTTATCACAATGAAGTTAACAAAAAACATTAAAAAAAATAAAGGAAAAAAATGACATGAAAGGAAGGTCTTTATAAGATCAATAGGATAGTTCAATCAATTCTTAAACTTAATATAATGCTAGAGCCTGTTTAAATTTTCATACAGAATTTAGATACCTTAAGAATAAAAAATCTATACCATTCACATAACTTATACCTCTTTTATTTACCAAATATATCTGCTTTAAAAAACAAAATAATTGATTTAATATTAAACTTAAAAATACAAATAAATGTAAGAATATAGAAGCAAAAAATCACTTTTATTAAAAAAAATTGCAACATTAATAGGTCTAAACAACCTTCTATTAACAAAATTTTGTTGATGTATTAAATTTAATAAGTGAATTTTATTATAGGAATTTTTTAATATAGTCAATAAGAGTGTTGATTTTATAAGATAGATACATATTAGATAACTATATGTTATTTCAACCAAAATCATTTAAAAACTAAAAACAGATTATTGGTAATAAGACTATAATATAAGACGGCTAAAGTCAATAGATTATTTAAAATTGTGTATAATGTAGAATTTTTGTACGGAATATAAAATATGTGTATTAATAAAATAAAAGATATAAAATATACTAATTCAAGGAATCCATAAAAAAATACAATCTAGACTAGACTACATAAGAAAATAAGTCCTTTTTTTTTTAAACAAAAAATCTTTTCAACACCATCATCTTTTATAGAAGCAAGACACCTGGCACAAACATCTTTTAAACCAAGCTCAAGTCAATAATAATTAAATTTTCAGTAGTTTCTGCAAAAATAAATAAAAAATAAATGTATAGCTATATAGAACTAATATTATATTTTTATCTACTTGAAAAAAATTTCTATACAAAATAAAAATAAAAAATAGTAGTAGATTAGTACTCATAAAGCAATCATTAATAGATAATTTTAATTACTTCTATAGGATATAAATATAAATAGATATACTATACAAATAAATTATATATAAATAAATAGCTTTGTCTATTAGTTCCTATATTTATTTTTAGAATTATATATATATATATATATATATATATATATTGTTTCTTTTTGTTTCTACTTATTTATAAATGATTTTTTTATGGAAGTAATAAATTTAAGTGTAATTTATTATAAGTCACTAGCTAAAGCATTTATTGCTAAAAACATTGTTGCCATGGATAATGGCACAATATCTATCAGCTTTGGCTGAAGAAAAAAGTGCACTAGCACCATTAGATAAATATATTTTTTTTAAAACTTTCTATTGGTTTAGCCTTCTATTTTTTTAATATTTTTAATTAATAAATATTTGAATTCAATTAATTAAAATAATATAAAATAAAATAAGTATAAATTTATTCTTTTTTATTTTTTATTTATATAATTTATTTTTTTAATTAAAAAGATATATATATATATATATATTGGAATTTATTGATTACCATATTATCATTTTGTTATAGAATATATTTAATTTGAACATTTACTTTAAGAAAAATCTAATTCAAATGAATTATTTTTATTTACTTATTTATTTATAAATTAATTAATTTTAGATTTGAAGATTTTAAATATTTATAAGTTTTCTATCTATTTAAGAAATTATTTATTAGGATATATAAGATTTTTTTAATATGTATTATTTTTCATATTTGATAACATATATTTTAATTTCATAAAAAACTAATTTGAAATTAATTTAGATTTAAAGCATTAAAAAATAATAGAATCTAACATGCATATGTTTATTTTTCGACATGTAGCTAATACAAGTTTTAATACATAATTATTGATTATTCTATACATTATTAATAAACTATATCAGACATTAAATATTTCATTTTGTTTATATAATCTATTACTTTTTAAACATAAAAAAAACCTGAAACCTTTTAGCAAGAAATTTATATGTAAAAGTGTATAGACAGTCATTGTTATTGTGGATCATTAAATTTTTATGTAAATAAATACCATCTTTGGAATTATATTTAGTTTTTTTGTAATCCATTATTCCTTAAACATTCAAATAAAATTAAAATGAATCTGCAACAATAAATACCAATGGATATGATAAAATACAAATCAATGGTTCTACTAATAAGTGTAGAAATAATACATTAATATTAAAAACCTCCAATAGAAATTGTGGTATTTTTGTGTTATTAAAATAACTTGTAAAAAAGTATATTTGGGTGTATAAATATATATATATATATATATATAGACACACACATATACACACAAATGAGAGAATGAAAATTATAAAAGATAGAATATGATAAAAGCTTAAAAGAACAAAATCATTTCAAATATTTTATTCTTTTGTACTTTAATTAAATTGCAATTCTTTATGAAAAATTCAGATGAGAATGTAACTTTGTAGATGATGAGGAAGTAGTTGATATTTTGGTGAAGAAGAGAATCATGTTGCAAAAACTACTAATGCCAAGACCACATTAGCAAAGTTTGAACATTTGGAAAAGCTTCCTTCTATCTCTCAAACTTGATTTATGTATTATTTTTTATGCAAAGTAAATTAGGGGCATTATTGCAGTGGAAATTATTGCAAGTCTCTTTGCCATCCTTTCCTTCCTTCAACCCTTTTTCGTCTGTGTTTTTTTTAAAACAACTTTCCCAGTTCTCCTTACTTGATGTCTATTTTATATATATACACATAAATTCTTTAAAATTAAATAAGTAAATATGTAAGATGGGTGCTTAAATTTTTGAAAATCAGACACAATTATGCACGAATAGGTTAATTGTTATGTCTTTCCTGTTTTCTTTTCATTTACTTTTTCTGAAGGAGAAAAGATAAGAAAAAAGATTCAAGGTAGTGAGACTTGAAACAAGTAAAACTCGAAAGTAAGAGGAAGTGAAGGGGAGGGGAGGTTGGGTGGATGGATGGCTGGATGGATGAAGAGAGAATAGGAAAAGGATTCCCACATAATAATCGTCCCTCCAGGTCACAGTTTGACCCCTCCTTAGTTGCTTCGCCCCAACTCTCCCCCTTTGCCTTAGCCGCCTTGGCCTCTGCTCGTCTCGGCCCGTTTTTCGCGGGCGAGCGTGGGCGGGGCAGGAATTTCAAATTTTGTTAATATTGCCCGACATCCAGTCTTGGATGGAATAAAAGCACC
This sequence comes from Physcomitrellopsis africana, assembly GCA_036785485.1. Lineage (NCBI taxonomy): Eukaryota > Viridiplantae > Streptophyta > Bryopsida > Funariales > Funariaceae > Physcomitrellopsis > Physcomitrellopsis africana. Next base: position 163,263 of record JAWRVF010000334.1, read on the forward strand.
ATGGTACGGTCTAGAGGAAATTCAGCGCCAGCCGGGGTGGGGGTGGATTGGAGGCGGAGGGGCAGAGCAAGGGCCGGAAAGGGCCACGGCCAGCGGCCACCTGTTCCGTGGCAGTGATGCGGAGGACGAGGCTTCTGCAGCAGCCCATCCTCTGCCATGGAAATCGTTGGCCTCCACTCCCCTGCCCACGCATGCGCCTCCGCGTGTTTCCACCGCTTCCCTCCATCTGGGTGGGCCTACCGCCTTGGATTTCCGTCTGATTCATGGTTCCAGGCCTAGCCTTCCTCTATGTATAAGTTTGTTGCAACCCTACGCATCTCACATTGCGAATGCTCGCATTCCGAGATGTGCAGGGGCCGGATCTGATTTCCTGTTTGGGATTATTCTTCTGTATGCTGTCCGTCGAAGTTTATCAGCATGTCATTGCTTCGTTTGTTTTGTTCCCCACGTATTCCGATCGTGGTGATCAGGCCTTGCTAACTTTGTGAAATTGCTCTTTCAGCAGGAGCTAGCGTACAGGATATCGGTATGTCCAGTTGTTTGACGAGTTTGGCCCAATAATGTTATTGCTTCTGGTCTTCAATTCAATCTTCATTTCATGGCAATGGTGTAGGTGTAACTTCCCTGTCAAACAACTTGGACATACCGACAGTTGATGCTTGAATTTAACATTGACTCGTGAATATTGCTCTGAGGAAAAATCAGTCTGTGAGATGTATTGATAAATTCTTCATTTCGATACGTAGAATACTTGCCGCTTTGTGCTTTTCCTGTTGAGCAAGAGCTGATGTAGCCTGTACGGCAGCTGAGGATGTGGTACTCTCATTGACTCGTTGTCGTGGTAAGCTCTCACATTTGGTGCTCGCTAAAATGTATATCCAGGTGGATTACAGCTTAATGTTGAACATTTTTGATCCAGTCGAACTACTAATTTGCTGTTGCTCTGCGTATGCATGGAGCATTCTAATTTCACGAATATTCAGAAGTTGATTTTTTGGCCCCCACAATCATAGCTAGTATCGAGTCACAGCTCTGAAACAATAGAAAATGGACACCATCAAAACAATCGTTACTGTTCCAACTCTTTACCACAGCCAGTGAGTACACATAAGTTTAAATTGCAAAATGAGAAAGCCTGGGGAAGATTTGAAAGTTCTGACCAATGTCTTAGCCTCACAAACCTAGCGTCTAATATAAACATATCGTGTGTACTACGTACTTTTTACAAACATTTAACGCCGCAGTTTCACACATTAGTACGTATCACCAGGAAATTATCGCCTTAGTATAATTAAGTGACTATAAAGAACGATTGTCAAAACACGCACTACGACATGAAGTAATCAATCAACTGTCGTAGTCCATCACACAGCGCAAGCATTCTCCCTTCTCCAGCATCTCCACGGCCTTGTTTATTTCCGAGAATGGCATCTTGTGCGTAATGTAATGGTCCAAATTGATTACCTACGCAAATTTAATATCCTGCTGCTTAGAAGATGACGTCCAACGGGCTGAGTAAGTAAAATGAGACATAGGATTTAGACATACGCAGCCCAACTGAACGTTGGCTCAAATAATATCCTGACATGAGATGATCCACATACAGAAGAATAAGATATTCATAATTTTCTCCTCATTTAAACACTCAGAGAATTTTCACAGTGCGCAAAGAATGACATCTAAAATATAGTCACAGAACATGGGTTCTACATTTAGAAGTAGAGGCGAGCAATTGTACCCCTTCTACACATTTGTCAACCAAGTCTGGCAACTGAGACCTTCCTCTGAATCCCCCGAATAATCCTGATGTCCACGACTTCCCCCACAAAAGCTTGCTGGGATGGAATGAGATTTCCTTCGAGGAATCCATCAGACCAAGGATTACTGCTACCCCCCCAGCCTGCAATCGATGTAATATTTAGTCGCATGATGATGAAATTTGTGGGAGAGAGCATGTCATTAGTGGAGAAAAAATGAACTACTGCTTGTTTATCAAGAAATCATGATCTATTTATTGCATCAATCTTGTTCACAGCTGCAAATTTCCACCTAGCTTCTAGTCGTATAGAGTTAAGGATACATACTGGATTGGCGCATTCCATTGCAGAGTAGATGACCCCAGGGTTGCCAGTACAATCGAAGGAAAAATCAACCCCTTGATCATCTGTCATCTCTTTAATGATTGCTTCAATGGGCTTGGCAAGACCGCATGTATTCAGGGTATGTGTGAGTCCCCACTCAAGACCTACCATCCTCTCCAGGAAGGACCATAAAATACAAAATAAGAAATGGTATCCTAATTGCACACATCTTATCAGTTTTTAGTCCTAGCTAGCACACCTTGTTGATACAAATGCTAACATTATCGAATTTGTACCACTTTCCTTCGAGGTAACAAATGTTGCTCCAGTGTGAGTGCGGTTTCTTTTCTTAAACCTTGCTGCGTAGGATGAGGGACAAATTACACAATTAGAGCTTAAGCCAATTCTTTAAACGAGTAATACCTTGTTTGAGTTTGTGGTTATCTCTATCAATCCCAATGATCATGGATGCTCCAGCTACCTTTGCTCCTTCCACTACCTGAAATACATACACAAGCTCTAAGATAAGAACAGTGTAAAACACTGATGCAATAAGGTAAGAAAGATATCTAAGGCCATGCACGCTGCAATTTTCTTAAGAAGGGTCATGCTCGTGAGAAATGCGTCCTTGCCGAAAGTCCAATGGTGCCCAAACCGAACACCGCCACCGAGGAACCAGGGGTAACTTTCGCGATGTTCCACGCAGATCCGATTCCTGCATAACGCAGCGAAGACGCTTTGAAATCCTTGATGAGCGCAAGATGCAGCTAATGGTCCAAATGAAAAGTGACAGTTCTGAAGTGATGAGGATATCAAATAATTTGTAGTTTTTCTTTCTTTTTTAGCTGAGTGATACACCATCATTGTGTGTGAAAAGAGCGCATGCCAGTGTAAATGTTTTGTAGATTAAAAGCAGACGTATTAAGTATAGGGGCCTTTTACCTGTGGGTACACCGCAACCCAAAAGGCAAACTTTAGAGAGATCGGCCTCGGAATTAATTTTAGCAACACAAGCTTCGTCGCAGACAGTGTACTGACTGAATGTTGAAGTACCGAAGAAATGGTTGATTGGCATTCCATCGGAAGCTTTAGAGAAACGCGTTGTTTTCTTGTCCGATGGCATAAAACCATTGCTCCAGTTGTACACAAGGGTGTCACAGATATTAGACTTCCCGCGTAGGCACTTCGGGCATTTCTTGCATTCAGCCATCCATACAGGGATCACCTTATCTCCCCGCTTCAGATTCTTGATGTCACTGCCCACGCTCTCCACTACTCTGTGCACATGAAATTAGCCAAGCATCAGTAAATTTCTAGCCGATCCAAGTGTAGCTCTTCTAAAAGTTGCCTTGCATAATTATCACGGCAGATTCACTGAAATGCCAGAGGTTACCCTGCTCCTTCGTGACCGAAAATGCGAGGAAATATTTTGTCTGCATCCTGTAGTACAAAAAGACATTTGTGAGCAACAATCATGGTAGGAATGTAGAACACACTCTCTTCAGCGATGACGCAAAGCAGTCCGATTATTAATCCTTTCACGGTTCGACGCGAGTCAAAGACAAGAAAGACAACCACTCCGGTCTCATGTCGGTCAGTTGGTCGATTATACCTCAATTCCGGAACAAACTAATAGACTTTAAATTACTAATCTGAAAATCATTATTTTAAGGTTCCGTTCCACATGTTTGGCATCGCAATCATTCGAGACCGAAACATCGACACTTTAGGAGTTTCTACGAATTGATAACATCATACAGTAAGTACTTATGAATTAATCAAAATCAATTTCACTCTGATCGAATGCATGCTTAAGATGGGCATTACCTTCCCTTTCAAGTAGAACAGATCACTTTGACAAATTGCACTGTTGGTGATCTTGATGCGTACTTCCGAAGGTTCGGGTGGAGCAACGTGGATTTCTTCCAACGATAGCAGCTTGTTGGGCTCGTATGCCACTGCCGCTGTACATTAAATTGCAAGAAGCATTCACGAACCAACAACACAATGAGCCCATCGACGTTGCGACAGAGAGCAATGTACAGGAGACTGAACCAGCATAATCCACCCAACTGCACCAAAACAAGAGCTGAAATTATACCGTCTCATTCTGAACACAAAAGAAAAGGAGCAGCGTCGCTGAAACGGAGTGGGTAAAGTGCAGGGAGGCGATGGATAGGGTAATTGTACCTTTGCAAGTGATGACATCGCCTGCAGTAGACGCCAAGGAGGCAGAAAGGTTGGCCATGTCGAACGTCATGGAGAACAATGAATGGCGTAGAGAAGTGTCGATGGAAACACGAAGAACGGGAGCTTAGAAAGGAAGGTGGTGGTGGTAGCACCAGTATTGGGCAGGCAGGCAAGATGGCTGGCTGGCTGCTGCACGACGACGGCGAGGAGTATCTCTCTGCCGCTGTGTTGTGCTGGGCTTGTCTTCGCGTCTTCAGTGGAAGTGGCACCTTCCTCACGTACTCCACTGCATGTCACTTCGCTTAGCCTACTTCACTTCACTCGCTGAGAACTAGCTGCATTGTGGAAATTGCCCCAGCTTCCCCTTTTCGCCAAGACAAAGCCACAGCCATCAGGAATGCACCGGGAAGGGAGGCAGGGGAGGCAGGGCCTGCCCACAGTGAGTCACCATTGCCACCATGCATGCTGCTCTGAGCTAACAAGCAAGCAGGCAGGAATGGGTGGGTGTCCCAGCCCATCCATCCCTCCCTCCCAATGTCCAGTCATGCAAATGTGGGGTGCCCATCTTCTAGTCTCCATGTTGATATGATATTTGCTGCCTTGTGCATCTCCCTTCCCTTGTAAGAGTGTTCACAACTCTACAATGCCAAGTAGGATTTTAGAGCAATCATTTGATCTTCTTTGGTTATCTCTAAGCATCCCTGAGATGATAATAATAAGGTAAAAACAACACTTCATTGACATCATTTATTGCTAATTTTGACTCAAAAGACTTCTATGAGACTCTAATCAATCTACAAACTTACAAGTACATCAAAATAATTAATAATAAAACCTCTATTAATTACATCTTTAATTACTTTTAAATTTTTTAATATTAATTTATCCAAATTAAGAAGAAATTTACCTTATTCTTGTACAATCTTCTATAAGTTTAATAGTGATATTTATATAAATAATAATAAATTTAATATATACATATATATTTATATTAAATATATTCAATATTAAAGTTTTAGCTTTAAAATTTAAAGTTAATAATTTATATACAAAATTTAAAATTAATTTTTTTTAATAATTTTATATCCAAAAATCTACTTGAAAAGCTATAGTTTAAAAGCCTTATTAAAATTTCCTACTTAGAAAAGAAATGCCTGCTTTTAGAAGTTTTGGCCTTTGAATATAATATAAAAATAAGAAGAGTGCATGAAATGGGCATAATATAATTCATATTATAAGTCTAAATATTTTTGCTTATATCTTGATTTAAACAATTATGAGAAGTATTAAAATTTTACTTTTGATATTTTTAAAAATTATTTAAAACAATCTTTTATATAATTTTTCAAATTTTTTTCAAAAAACTAATTTGAAATTATAATCCATGTCCATATTAATGAAATAAATAGAAATAAATAGAAATAAATAAAAGTAGGTAGAAATATATTAGAAAAATAATATCTTTCTTAAAAAGCTTCAAAGGAGTTTCTTAGATGTGGATTAGATAGATATACCACACAATTATAGAAACTTGTTCTATAAGTTTTTTACTTTTAGAAAGTTGCATTAAAAACAATCTTCAACTTGATACTTAGTCTACAAGCCTTGCAATCCCTAAGAAGCTTCTACAAGATTTTCTTGGTAGCTAGTGTATATGGAGACAAGATTGAAGCCATTCTTAGTCTTTTCAATAATTTTGTATATCTTCTTCAAGTATAATATCTTCTTCAAATAGCATCTTAAATGCTTCCTAGATATAGCTTGGACTTATAAGCACCATAAGGCATTGTACATGTTAGACATATGTGTCACATATATAAAATTTATTCCAGTAATTATCTAGATAATATAGATTGATAGAGATAGGTAAAATAAGCTAATATCTTATAGAAAAACTTCCTAGAAGCTTCACAAATGCAGAATCACCTTTACACATGTCTATAGGTAATTGGTAGGTTAGAAACTTGGCCAACAAGCTAACCACGTGTCGCACATATTGGTAGCTTGTGGAACAAGCTAACCATGTCTCGCACATGTAGGAAACTTGTCTTACAAGTTTGACATGTATCTTGTAAATTAGACACATTGTCGTGGTAGAGAGAATTTGCCTCAAGAAAGCGCTGGGCTTTTGGCTGCCACTAATTACTCAAGCAAGATCCAAGTATAATAAAACCCTCCAAATTTATATAAAATATTTCTTCATAGGGCTATTACATCTAATACATAAGCCTTATTTCCTCAATCTTCTCAAAACATAACAAATGCTCTAAAACCCTCATTCCCCCGTAAGAAGGGAATTTTTTCCAAACTTCAAAAATCTATAACTTTTAATCCAACCGTCTAAATCCACTCCAAACTTACATAAAGTACTGATGTATTCTTCACAACTATCGCCACAAATTTCAATCGTTGATTCATTACCAATCTTTAGATATTGCCAAAATCCTAGGAGTAGCTTCAAACCCTTGTTTACAAACACCTATATACTAAATTCTTCATATCTCACAATCTAAAAGTTTAAATGCTATAAAACTTTGATATATAGCTTTTTAGCATAATAATACACCTTTTTAGAAATTTTGAGATAAAAATTCATCCAAAACTCAAGATACGGCAAACCCCATCACTATCAATAAAACAGTCTGCTTCCTGCCTTGGAATTCAATATATTGTCTTTGACTCCCAATATCTCCTTCTTTAAAATTTTAATTATAGTAATTCTTCCTCATTAAGTGTAGAACTTGAAATCGCCTCTCTAATTGCATCTTTTGATCTCCAAAAGCTTACATACAACTCCTTCAATCTTCAAAAGAGTGACAATAGGTACAATTTGTATACCCTAATTTCAAGCGCCTACTCCTCCCTCATTAATACTTCAAAGCCCTCAATTTTTATAGCAAAATTGTAGCTCAAAAAAACAAGCTTTCTAACCCTAGTCTCTGATTTTTAAATGGCCTCCTTGAAGTTGCTGAAATCCTTGTTCTTGTTGCGGGCAACCTCCTCAAAGCCTATTGGGCATGACCATTGACCAATAGGAATGAAGAACTTCACCCCTTGTCTTCATTCATCCTCACTTTGTCTTCATCCTTCCAAATAGGCCTCTTTGTAGTTTAATTCTTCATCTTTAGGCTCCCACCTTCTCTCAAGGCTTCATACTAAATATTTAGGTTCTATATAATTTAAAAGCCATAATCAAACTAAGTAAAAATCTAAAATAAATTTTCTTACACCAACTCCTTTTAATTTACTTTACTAATCATTCTAATACATATCTAAACCTATAAACATATTATGCATTTTGAGTGGGTTTTACATACTGTAAGCAATTACAATACGACAATGTGTAGGAGGTTCTATACAATGCCACCATGTAACTCTTAGATAGATTGTATATATAAAGATAAGAGAGGAGCCTTCTTCACTCTTGTCAACTCCTTTTTTGATTCTAGTCTACTTCAAGAGTCTCATATATTTTCTAGTCTTTGGCATTAGCCATTCCAGTTTCTTTTTAAATATACATATTTCTTTATTTCTATCTTGTTAATTCCCTTTGATATAGTTTTTTCTAACTTATGCATCTGTTTTATCTCGTATCTTTGATAGATTGACAAGAGTGAAGTTACAATATCAGAGCTTTGTTTTTTCTTGATTAACAATAGATTAGCTCTTTCTCTTGATAAGACATAAGCATATTAGAAGTTGTGGATTACCTACTTGTAAACTAATATTGTTCCTAGAATTTTTTCCTTTATTCTTGAGTGTTTTGTTTTGTTTTATTTTTTTATTTTTTTGTTTTGTTTTTTTTTGTTTTTTCCTTTTCTGTTGTAGTATCATGACAGAGCTTGCTAAAATGAAGAGTGCAGTGGTATTATGCAGTGCTAAATGCAAGAGCAAATGAAAGAATTAATGCTCGCAATACATCAATTCAATACACCACCATAAAAAGCAATAAGATTAGCAGGAAGTGAAGATATAGAGATGATTCGAGCTACTTCAAGCCATACCACTTTACCTACAATTGAATACCATTCAAGTATCAAAGAACCAAAAATTAGTTTGTCGGAGAAGTTTGATGGCACTAGATCTAAGTTTCAATGATTCATCAATCAAGTACAATTGGTGATTGAACTTCAACCCTAAAGTTATTCAATCCAAAGGACACAAGCTAGATTTATTAGAATACTACTCTTAAATTTTGCTTTATCATGATTTTTATCCTTTTTTGAACAATTTGATCCAGTATTGGATAATTTGGAGGCATTTTTAGCGAAGTTTCAATCTATGTATGGAGGACATGATGCAATTTATGTTACAATCAACAAGATCCATATCTTGTGACAAGATAATTGATCAGTGATATTATATACTTCACAATTTTGATAATTAGCAATTGACACCAAGTGGGATGATGTTACATTTATTAATCAATTTTTCTATGAATTGCAATATGGGATAAAGAAATTGATGCTCAACTTATCCAATCCTCAGACATTGAGCCAAGCAATTGATTTAGCTGTGAAGAGTGACAATCAACTTTTTGTATTTTGATCTAAGAGTTGTACAAGGGAGCCCCAACATTATTATAATACAATAGCAACATCAATATTTTTTCAATATGTACATTTATAAATAGAAGATATACAAATTGATGTGATATATTTTAAATCTCCTACTGAATAAGAAAAGATTTAATGTTGTCAAGAAGAATTATATTTATATTATACAGAACCTAAGTATATTATTCAACATTATCCAAAGAAATGATGCAATGACAAAATGAAGAGTATAGCCATCAAAGAAGACAATATGTCAAAAAACAAGTTTGTCCAATTACAATAGAGATCATGTAGCTTGAATCTTATACAACTCCTAGTAAAGGTCTTATCCTCTCTTCAAAACCCTCTCCTTGTTTTATAATAAATATCTATTTGGAACCTAAAAATCACAAAATCTTTGTGTTACTAGATTCAGGAACCTCATCGTGTTTTTTAGATAAAAAATTTGTAAAAACTTGTAGAATACCTTCAATACAGAAAACTAAACCCGTACATATAGAAATCATAGATGATTGCCGATTATCTTCTGAAAATATTACTCATAAAATTCTTCCTATAAATATAACAATAAATAGTCATAATAGTTGTATAATCTTTAATATAATTAAATCTCCTTTTAATCTAATTATTTTAGATTTATCATGGATAAAAAAAATATAATCCTTGAATAGATTAGATTTTTTATAGACTTGACTTTTCTCAAACCATTAATAAGAATTCTGTTAGTCAAGTGAAAAATTATAAGTCTAATATAATAAAATCCGTACTTGTAGATGCAAAAGCTTTTATGAATGCAACAAAAGAAGAATCATCTTTTGTTATTTATGCTACATCCATTTCTGATAGTAGAAAGATTTTAAGTGGCATTCTAAGCCAATACCAAGATTATCAAGATGTTTTTAAGAAGAAGAATGCAGATATATTTTTCTGGAGCATTGTCTATATGATTGCTCAATTGATTTCAAAGAGAGAACTTAGCCTCCATTCGGACCAATTTACAATTTATCACAAAATGAATTAGTTGAACTCAAGAAATATATTGATGAGAACTTAACCAAGAATTTCATACGCCATTCAAAATTCCCAATAAGAGCTCATATCCTGTTTATAAAGAAAAAAGATAGATCACTACGGATGTGTGTAGATTATCAAGGATTCAACAAGATTACCATCAAGAATAGATACTCTCTACCTTTGATATTTGGACTTCTTGATCAATTGAATCAAACTAAGATGTATACAAAAATAGATCTAAGAGGAGCATACAATCTGGTGTGCATCAAAGAAGGTGATAAATGAAAAATTATATTTTGAAGAAGGTATGGACATTTTGAATATAACTTATTAAATGCCTTTCAAACTTACAAATGCACGAACTACTTTTCAACATCTTATAAATGACATTCTTTGTGAGTTTCTTAATGATTTCATTGTCTGCTATTTAGACAATATTTTGATCTACTCTAAGAACAAAGAAGAATATGAACTTCATGTTCGTCGTATGTTATAAAAATTTAGAAATACATGATTATATGTCAAGATAGAAAAGTGTGTATTTTACATTACTAAAATTGACTTCTTATGATACATCATTTCAAATGATGGTTTTAAAATGGATCCTAAGAAAATCCAAATAATCATAGATTAGAAGATTTCAAAAATAATACAAGATGTGCAATGCTTTGTAGAATTTGCCAATTACTATCGAATCTTCATTAAAAACTTTTTTCAAGTTATAGCTCCACTTACTTGCTTAACTTGTAAGGACAAACTCGAGTGGAACAAAGAAAGAAAAGTATTATTTGAGGCTTTGAAGATAACTTTTACTTTTGTACCAATTTTGTATTACGTTGACTTTTTTAAGGTATTTTTTATAAAAATAAACACATCAAATTTTGCTTTGGAGGTGGTATTATCACAAATGGGAGTAGATGACAAACTCCACCCTGTAGCTTTTCATTCCAAGAAATTTTCAGCAGTAGAAATTAATTACAAAATCCATGATAAAGAACTTTTTGCAATTATAGATTCTTTTCAAGAATGGCGTCATTATCTAGAAGGCGCTTCTAATATAGTCATTGTGTATACAGATCATAAGAACCTTGAGAATTTCATATCAACATGCATGTTGAATCATTGTGAGACTTGTTGAAGCATGTCTTTGTCAAGATTTGAGTTTATTATCACTTATTAGTTAGAAAAAAAACAAGATCTATCTGATGCTCTTTCTAGACATTCTTATTTTGTACCAAAAGAAAGAGATTTTGATTTTGATCAACAAAGAATAATTTTCTTGAAGTTGAAGCAATTTCATCTTCAAGCATTGAAATCAACATTAACTATTGATTCAATTTTTGTCAAGCATGTCTTTAGACCCTCTTATCCATGAGATTAAAAATAATTAATCTAAATCTCATGATATTTCTAAGTTTGAGTTAAAAAATGACTTATTCTATTTTAAAGGATGCCTATATATTTCAAAAGGCGCAATATGACTATGTGCTTTGGAAGCTCGTCACAACCTCCCTATAACAGGATATTTTAGATATAATAAGACTTTGGAGCTAATATCAAAAGATTTTTAGTGGCCTCAAATATAGAAGGCTATTATAAAGTTTGTACAATCATGTGACATATGTTCAAGATCAAAAATTCTTCATCACCAACCTTATGGGCTTCTCCAAGCATTACTTATTTCAGAACAACCTTGGTCTTCTGTTTCTATGAAGTTTATCATAGATCTTTCAAAGACAAGTTCATATGACTCTATATTTGTGATTATAGATCGTTTTATCAAGATGGCACATTTTGCACTATATAAAAAATCTATTATAGGTGAAGAAACAACTAAACTCTTCTTTGATAATATCTATCACTATCATGGATTACCAAGAGATATTATATTAGATAGAAGAACACAATTTATATCAAGATTTTAGAGGACTCTTTTCAAAATATTGAAGGTGGATATAAAACTATCTTCAACTTTCCACCCTCAAACTAATGGACAAACGGAACGAATAAATCAAGTTTTGAAACAATATTTGAGATGTACCATCAACTATTATTAAGATGAATAGACAACTCTTTTGCCATTGGCAAAATTTGCTTATAATAATTTGGAATATTTATCTACTCAACAAACTCTATTTTTTATAAATTATGGTTATTATAATTTGTCATTTTACTTACTTTGCCAATACTACCTAGAATAAATCTATAAAAGGGGATCCAAATACGAGGAAAGATTAAATGCCTGAGATACACTATTAGGATTACACAATCAACTACTTTCAAACAACACACTCATGAAAATTTTGGCATCTTTTGCCTCCAATTGGTGCTCTTGTTGCTTCATCTTCTCTTTTAGGTCACGAGCACTTGAAACTAGTGTGATAGATACTTATAATTCATCGATATTGACTAAATTGCCTTCCAATTTTGCCACTTCAGTCTTCAAGGCACTAATTTCTATCCATAGCTTGTCCGTTTTAAATCTGTATTGGTCACCCAATTTTATCTTTTCATGTTCTAATTTTGCTACCTTCTCACGTTTTGCTTACAATTGACACTTCATCGCCTCTTTTTCCAAATCCTATATCTTGAAATTTTTTATTAATTTTTATTTTTGGCCATTCAAAATTTGTTGAGTGCGTTCTTTGTCATTCACCCAAGCTTCTTATTCTTCTGCTAATTTTTGCTTCAATAGCAACTTAGATTCCACCTTTTTCTTGATAATGCAACCTTATTCCATAATTTTATGATGTTTCTCTATTATCTCCTTCCTACTCGTCTCCAATTGCTATCTCAAATTTTCTTCCAATTTACTCACTATAAGCTGCAATTGGGAAATTTGACCCAATATTACGTCCATGAGGTTCCTTCCTCTCAATATTCCGGTATTCAAAATTGGAACCTCCATTGCTCTCTTGATTATTGAGCAAATTGATAATTGTCTTAGTGTATTTATATGAATAGCCTCCCATTCCATTGCTCGATTTGATTCCTTGACTTCATGCACCATTACCCTTGGACTAGGTGTTGGTGCCGTCAGACTCCGAACATATTGTGGAAGTACTGAAGAGGATATATTTTTTTCCAATGTCAGCAATATTTGACTCAACGTGTATACAATCATCGAGTGCATGTAATTGGGATAGAGTAGGGATGCAAACTTCTCTATCTTCGACTTGGCTACCATCTTTGTATGGATTTTGGTTGCTAGAAATGCTGTCCAATTAAATATCATTCCTTCTAACATTCCTATTGCCGCAAATAACAATTATTTGGACATATATGTGGTATATCGGTTCAAGTCTAGCAGCATCTGAACAAATTGCATACACTCCATAAGCTTCGGTGTAAGCGCCTCCACCATCTTCTAATCCTAATTTTTCTCCAATGACAACATCCTACCTTTAAAATAACTACTCGGTCTAAAGTCACTAGATACTTTGACATCCATTCCAAGCTTTCCAATCGATAGATGCAGCACCGTCTACAAGGATTTCATGAATTTCTTTAATACAAGTTTTTTATCGTATTAATGAGGAATTCAATGTAGAATGACATTCTTGCGCGATTATTAACAATTGCTTCATTGCAATTGAAGGTTTAATTTTATCTAAATCTTTCAAAATATCATATGATTTCATATTGGCAGTGATTTCCAAAGCCTTCTTCTTTTTCATGGATTTCAATTTAATTTCTTAAGATAATTTATTTATAGAATTCAAAATTAGAATTGCTAAATGAACTTTATCAAAATTTCTATCTATGCGAGGATCTTTTAATGGATAAGATAGCTCTTGGAACTTCACAAATAGTTATAATGATTTAGGTTGAACCAATCTCTTGGGACTAGGGACATTATCAAGTTGCACAAATGAATCAAGTCCCCATGTTGGTAACATCTTCAATATTGATACAAGATTTAGAATTCCCACCATTGAATTAAGTTGGTCTTTTGTAATTGGTACTCTCACTTGTAGAATGGTATCTTTCTCTTTTTACTAGGCCTAGATAAATACTACACAAACACATTCCATCTGATTTATCGAAGAATCTTGTGGAGCTCAATTATTATCTTCTATCTTATTTTACAACTGGATACGTTGATCTCAGTTATTAAAATTAAATGGAGCATTGCATTGCTCATATATATGTCCTAAGTGCTTACAATTTCCACAAACCAAAGCATATTTATCATTGGCTCTTGGATTGAGATATTCACAAGCATAATGTCTTAATTGTTTGTAACGGTAACATCAAAGTAGTCTTCTTTCGTCACCTTGAGGGATATTGGATATTTCTACTAGTATATACCGACTAGGCCTATTCTAGGTTGGATGGATAAATGATCCCAACTGACCAGTTGGTATTATACAATCTGAAATTGGTTTGTGAATGGATGAATATGGAAAATATCCTTGTTGATTTTGCACAATACCTTGAGAGTTGGATCTATATTTTTGGTTATACATCAAATTTTAAAAATTAAAAAAATTCCTAATTTATTTATTTGAACAATTTTTGTTCCAACCAAATATATTTCTTGTCTAGATTTTATTAACATTCCATAAAGTCAATGGAATCATGGTTTGATTACCGAACTATTGTTGCTTTTGTAAATTCCAGCAATTTGTAGTATTATGCTTACCCTTACAAAATGTGCATTGCACAGCCATTTAGGGTCGTGAAGAACATTTCATTATCAAATGGCTTTGTTCCTTACAATTATTGCACCAAATATTGGATTGCATATTGGTCGATTTATGCCTCTTCTCCTTATCCTTTACCAAATTAATAGCCAATTCGTCCATCTTCATTTTCAAAGTTAAGAACAAAGCGTCATTTGGATCCTTCGATACCAATTCATTAGATAATTCTTTTGTAGGTACTGGATTTTGATATGGGGAGTATGGAGAATATGGAATTGTAATTGTTGGTGGTATTGCTTGTAATAGGATAGCATTAACTATTTTTTGCGGATTAGGACTAAAATTTATACCGTAATTGATCATTCTTGGATAATTGCCCTTTGTTTCATTCCAGGTTAGCATTTGATAAACTCCTTGAGATAGAATCATCGTGGTTCTAGTGGTTAAGAATTGATCATAATGACGCTCTTTTCATACCTTAATTTAATCAAGTAAAGAAGCAATAGTGATCGGTTGGGCCTTCTTTATAAACATTTTCAATTCTAGTGGATATAATTTGTTAACCAATACAGACAAATCAAACAATTTTGACATTTGGTTATTCGGCCATTTATAAAGGATATCTGCTACTCGGCTATAATATGATTGTATCGCTTCTTCTGGTACCATTCTATTATTCATTAACCTTTTCCTAAGACGTTCTTCAAATCCAATTGATCGTAAATGGAATAAAAACGTATTTTTTATTGCCTCCCAATTAAGAAATTGATCAATGGGTTGGCAATTATATCATTCAAACGCTATATCTTTCAAGGTCGCTAGCAACCATCTCAATCAAATATCTTCAGTTCTACCATTATTGACTATATATACAATCAAGAATTGAAATAAGTGTTGATCTGGATTTGCTCCTGATAAACTTCTAAAGATAGATAATGGGGCTATACTAGTTGTGCGATTACTACATCCATTTGGATTGCAATCAAAACTGTTGGTTTTCTCATCACCATTGAAGATGACAATATTCCACTCAATTTGTTAATAAATAAACACTGCCTTCTTCAATTGTCTTTTCCGAACTTCTAGGCCTCCATAATTTATTATTATTATCCACAAATAATTTTATTAGCTGAAGTTGAGATAAATACAATGGATTTTAAAACATACTAAATTAGCCTTTACTGGCAAGTATTCATGCCATTCTGAAGAACCAGTCTTGCTAGAATCGATTGTATTTACTATTGGAAAAGTATCCAATGGAGTATTCAATTTTTTATGCCACGTTTTTTTTACATTAATGGGCTCAAGCAATACACATGATTGTTTGTCAAATTATTCGCGAGTATTGTTAGTAATTTTTTTAATAGTATATATATTTGAAATATTAAAAATCTTTTATATTCTGCATATGCTTGGATGTGCCAACATGCATGCAACCATGGTTAAATCTAGCTTTGTCAACACTTCTTCTTTAGATTCCATTCTTATTCGTCTTGCAACAAATTTCTTACTTGCGCTGTCATGTTGTGGTTCGGCTACCATATGAAAAAATTGTACATATATATTAAATATATAATTTACTATGCAATTAAGTGAAAGCCATATCAATAGATTTTATTGATTATAAGATATGATTAGGTTGTTAATTTAGAAAGAATCTGTTTAATAGGACTATTAATGAGGTTTATACAACCTCATTTTATTTTTAATAGTGATTTTGAGGTTGATTTATATTGACAATAACTTATATATATCTTAAGTCAACTTTGTTAGACATTGGTGATCCTTAAAATCTTAGTTTATTTTTTTTATTTGGAGCTTAAAGCACAAAGTATGTAAATCTTATAAGAAGAAGGATTAAAAAAAGGTTTTTAGTATAAAAAGGGTAGTTTGGCCATCCATGTGGATGGATAGAGGTGGATGATAGAAAACATTATTCTAATTGGCCAAAAATCATGCCCAATGAGCTTCAAGGAGGCTGCGCGAGGGTTTATTAGGAGTTAGGGTTTGTTTTTCGAGAGGAGTCAAACATCAGAGGCTAGGATCATAAGTTTTAGGTTTTTGGATCTGGTTTAGGTGCAAATTTTGTTTGATTTATAATTTTTATGAAGAAGTTATAGGCACTCAAAGTTAGGGTGATGATTTTGGACCTACTGTCACTCTTTTGGATATAACTCGCGCATACAGAGAGCAATGAAGGATCGGCAACTGGGATTAGAGAGAAAACTTTTACGGCTATACTTTTTATGTGTAGTTTAATGAAATTCAAGCTAAGATAAAGGAGATATTGGGAATTGAAGTCAATGCTTACAAACTTAAAAGTAGTAAATGACCTGCTTACATAGTGGTTATATTTTGAGCTATATCTTAGGCAATTTGAGAGATTTTTAGCTCAAAATTTTCAAAAAAGTATATAATGATGTCATAAGATTATAAATAAAAATTTTATAATATTAAAATTTTGGATTTGTGAGATATAAAAAAAATAGTGCTTAGGTGTCTTTGAACTAGGGTTTTAAGTACCTGCTAGGAATTTTGAGATGTCAGACGATTGAAAATAAATTTATGATTGATTCTTTTTTGTGGTGAAACTTAATAAGATTGTCTACACTTTGAACTAAATCTTATAAAAATTGAATAGTTGGATCAAGAGTTATTAAACTCTAAAGTTTAGCAAGAAATAAGTCCTTGCAGATGAACAAAGTTTTGAAGGATTTTTGTGGAAATTTGAACCCTTTTTGTACAAACCTACTTGAATATAAGAGGATTTATATACATAACTTCTCTTTTGTGAGATTATTGTATTATTTGTTCTTTTTATTGAAGATAAATCACTTGTTGAATTTTTGCCATCAAATTTCAAGTAAACTCTCTATAGCCAAGTACCCAGTGTATTCTCAAATAGAAGACCATGTCATACAATAGCGCTTTCTCTTGTCTTCCTTTCAAAAGACGTGTATTCTTGAGTGTGATGTTCTCATTCTTATTAACCATAATCTTTCATCATATCATTGAAATTGCTTTCCATCTCCATTCTAACTACACATTTGGCTTCACTTTTGAACTGACACTAATTTTTTGAACTGCTTTGTACATCATGTAGAAATTACTTATTTAATAATTGATTCCTAATATCCAAAATAATTATCAATCCTCGGCAGTGGCACCAAAAATGTGGTTTGTCATTTTATCTACTCTGCCAATATTACCTAGAATAAATCTATAAAGGGGGATTTGAACACGAAAAAAGATTAAACGCTTGAGACATAATATTTGGATTACACAAGTAATTGCTTTCAAATATCAGAGTCTAATGAATACGCAAATGCTCTAAAACAACCTCGCTCTTCTCATATACTTATTGTTACGCAATTGAGGATAACTTATAACATTGTTTCCTATAATTCTCCTATTGAAATCTCTTGTTTTTTTCCAATCTCACAATAACAATCGGCGATACTGCATTGCCTCAGCATAGATAATTATCATCCATGATTTAATACTTTTGACTTTTCAAAGGCTGATAATCTTACTGCGGAAAATTTAGCAAATTGGTTACTAGAGCTATATGCAACAATGAAGGCACAATTAAAAGAAGCTCAAGAATGACAAAAAAGAAATGCAGATATTTATTATAAAGAACAACCACAATTCTACGTGGACAATAAGGTATGGTTACTCTGTGGTAATATCAAGACTATTCATCCTTGTGATAAGCTGAATTATCATAGACTTAGATTTTTTTTGATTTTTGAATAGATCAATCTAGTTACATATTGATTATATCTATCCAAATCTATGAAAATACATCCTGTATTCTACATGTCACTATTCGAGCCATACAAGATAGTGGATATATAAAGAAGAAGATAAATGCTACTGCCTCCTATAGAAGTAGACAACAATAAAGAATTTGAGATAGAAGAGATTTTAGATTCAAGGCGACACCAAAATCAATTGGAATATCTTATACATTGGTGGAAGTACAATATTAGTGAATGCACATGGAAGCCATTTAGGAATTTAATAAATGCACCAACAAAAATCAATGCATTTCATTGATGACATTCGTCAAAATTAAGATAAAAAGTTGAAAAAATCTTTGCTATAAAGAAAAACAGATTTCATAGAGGTTTTACTCTATATTATATTATTATTTGGTATTTTCTTGAATTTGTTTGTATTAAAGAGATGGAGGATTAATAACCAATAAATTCAACTCAAGAACCATCATTTGTTGACTTATCGAACGAGACATTATGCCTATCACAACCTTCAAGATGACGGAATAGAAATGAAGATTCTCAAGAATAACATGAGCTTCTTTGAATTGATGGCAAAATACAACGTGTTTGGTATCACGACCTTGGAAGAGACTCTCAAAGTTTGATGATACTTTTAGAGGTAGAAACTACTTTTGATGGTATTCCAAATATTTTTTTTAAAAGAAGTTATGAAGGCCTAAACAATGATCAAATAACAGGGTGGTCCTTTTGCCCTGATATGTGACACTATCGATGGCTGAAAGGACCTATCAATTATCTTTAAAGAGAACAAAGATTAGAATATATAATAAGCATAATTTGAAGTATCCTGGATTTCTTCAATATATAATCACTGCTCCTTGTGGGACTTGTTTTTAAAAGAGAGGATAATGTCACAAATATAAGATTTACTCCAATAATTATCTAATTAATATAGATTAATAGAGATATATAAAGTAAGTTTCTTTATAGAAAAGCTTCCTTATAGAGAAGCTTCCTAGAAGCTTGATAGACACGAAATCACCTTATACATGTCTATAGGTGATTGGTAGGTTAAAAACTTGGCTAATAAGCTAGCCACATATCATACATATTGATAGCTTGTGGAACAAGCTAGCCATGTGTCTTATATATTAGTAGCTTGTAGAACAAGCTAAGTACATGGCACACATATAAAAAACTTGTGTTACAAATTTGACACGTGATTTACAAATTAGACACGTGTAGGAGGTTCTACAAAATGCCGCCATACAGCTCTTACATAGATAGTATATATAAAGATAAGAATGAAACCTTCTTCATTCTTGTCAACTTTTTTTTTGCTTCTAATTTAGTTCAAGAGTCTCATATATTTTCTAGTCTTTGGCATTAGCCATTCCAATTTCTTCTTGAATATACATACTTCTTTATTTCTATCTTGTTAATTTCCTTTAACATAGTTTTTATTAACTTATGCATCTATTTTAGCTCGTGTCCTTGATAATATGCCTTAACAAGTTGGCCTCATATAAGTTGATCTCATTCTTATTAATGTCTTTTTATATTTCAATCTTGGCTCAAGATTCTCTAATTTCTCTGTATTTAATAATAACCATTGTAGTTCTTTTCTACCTAATAATTAAATCTTATTTTCTTTTTTCTTTTTTTATTTTAAATAATATATAAATATAATATATTTTGAATTTTGTCTAGATTCACGCCCTTGACAATTTGATAAGAATAAAATTCTTAATATCAAACCTTCATCTTTTTTAATAAAAAAATCCATTATTTCTTCTTTTTAAAAATATTAATGTGTTTAGAAGTTGCGGATTATTCTCCATTAAATTGATATTATTTTTTAATTTAATTTAATTTAATTTAATTTTTTTAATATAAAAATTTATAAATCCTTTTAAGTTTGAAAAATATAGAAGAGATGAAAAATACCATAATACAAATGCAAGAACAAATAAAAGATTTGATGCTTGCTATGCATCAACTTTGTCTACTACTTCAACTAACAATAAGAATAGTATTGTGTTATATAAAATTTAGCTTGAAAATGCATTGAACATGTGGCTATAGAAGGATTTCAACTTACTTTGAAGCTCTTCTTGTAATTAAAAAAATACATGTGGTATTTAGAAACACTTATCTTAGGAATTGTGACCCTTTTAAAATCAATTTATTCTACCTCTATCAATTTTAAATTACATCCTTACTATTGCCAATCCTATTCCTAAATGGCCTTGCTTAGATAATTTTAAAGGTCATTTATATGTCCTTTATTTATTTCTAAAATAATTGAGTACATTTCAAGCTCATATATATAGACTTTATTAATACTATTTAAGCTACTACCAATCTTAATCAAATATCAAACAACCTTCAAGAAAAACCTAAATAATCTTAAACAATCTTTATAAAAGTCTTTAAATAAACCTATCAATTTTTAATAAAATTCTAATTAAATTTTAAAATCCTTTCCAAATTCTAACCAATCCTAAAGATATCTTATCCAAATCCTAACCAAATCCTAAAAAAATCCTAATCAAATCTTAATCAAATCCTAATTAAATCCTATTCAAATTCTAACCAAATCCTAAATAAATTCTAACTAAATTTTAAAGAAATCCTATACAAATTCTAACCAAATCTAAACTAACTTTTAAAGAATCTTAACCAACCCATAAGAAATCTTAACTAAACTTTAACTAAATCTTAACTAACTTTAAAGAATCCTATCCAAATCCTATAAATCTTTAAAAAATTCTAGTTAAATTTTAATAAATCCTAATCAATCTTAAATAAATCCAACAACAAATTAAAATACTTGAAACTTCTTAATTAATTATTAATTTTACTTATAATTTTCACGATTTTTAAAATCCTAGTTAACAACACATATAAGAAATTTGAGAAGAATTGCACTTACCAATTCAAAGAAAAGTCCAAAATCTTACTCAAGAGTCAAGCGACATCCCTTCTTCAATCTTGATATTGAGCTTCCACTCTCAATGTCCCTTTTATAAAATATCAATTTTCTTCCAAATTTTGTGTAGTTGTTGGTGTTTATATTAGGTATAAATTACTAATTTTTACTTCAATCTAACTGGAAGATTGTTGTAGATCTTAGAAACCCTTATTGCTCCTCAAATCTTCAATTTTGGATATCCTAATCCACTTGAATTTCAATTGCTTTTAAGCCAACCGTTTAATTGAACCTAAATTTATAACATACATCTAGTACAATTATTTTCACAAATCTACAAAATTTCATTTATTGTTGTATTATGAATTGTCTTGTTTGAGAACACACTTGGCACTTAGATGTGGAAGATAAATTTATATTTTGCAATTAACTAAGAATCTAACAACCTTAATAAAATCCTAAATAAACTCCAATTGAATTTTTAATAATCCTAATCAATTCTTAAAGCTATCTTAAAAAAAATTTAAAGAAATTCTAATAAAATCATAAAGAAATTTTAAAAAAATAATAAAAAAATCTTTAAAAATGTTTTAAAAATTTCTACAAAAATTACAAAGAAATCTTAAAGAATTCTAAAAAAAATCCTTAAAAAATCATGAAGAAATCTTAGAAAAATTATAAAGAATCTCTAAAAAAAATTTAAAGAAATTATAAGGAAATCATAAAGAAATCTTAAAGAAGCTCTAACCAAATCCTAACCAATCTTAAAGAAATTTTAAATAAATCCTATTTTAATTTTAACCAAATTTTAAATAAATCTTAATCAAATCTTAATCAAATTCTAATCAAATCTTAATCAAATCTTAATCAAATCCTAATAAAATCCTAATCAAATCTTAGTCAAATTCTAATCAAATTCTAATATAATCATATAGATTCTAATGAAATCTTAAAGATATTCTAAATAAATTTTAATCAAATACTAATCAAATCCTAAATAAATTTTAATAAATCTTTAATCAAATCTAATAGCATATTTAAAATCTCAATAACTATAAAATTAATTATTAATCTTTATTCAAATTTTTTATACTTCTTAATATACTAGTTGAAAACAAGCATATATAATTTGAAGGAATTAGAACTTATAAATTGGAAAAAAAAGCTCTTAATATTCTTAGGTACTAGTTATTTTTCTTTTCTAATTCTAATATCAATCTTTAAAATCAATAGCTCTTTTTTTGTATTTTTTACATATTTTAAAATTTTATAAAAATATTAAAAACTAAATTAACTATCAACTCAAAAAAAAACTATTTCAATCTAATTAGCAGATTGTTCAAAATCGTAGAAATCCTCACTAACCTTTAAAATCCAATTTCGAAGATCCTAGTCCACTTGCATTCAAATAACCTTTGATCTAACTATCCAATTAAGTTAAAATTTATAATAGACATTCAGCACAATTATGTTTGCAAACTTACAAATTTTTACTTATAGATCTATTACAAAATTCATAATATAATCTAAAATGTGAACTTATTTTATTTCTTAACAACCAAAGTCATCCAAATGGAACCTTGCCTTTGTATATCTTTCACAAAGTCATTATAGAATCAATAATATAAAAACTAATGTTCTAAAAAACTTTGTTAAGTCTACTTTCTAATCCCACTTTCCAATCAACAAAAGAATCCCTTTTCTACTATAGGTGCATAGTTTTATGTCTTAGGATTTGGTTTCAACCTTGGATCACAACCGACCTTTTCCAAGTATCAATCTAAGGTTTTTTTAGATAATTTTTATTAGAAACTATCTTTTTTTTTGTTCTAAAGATGCCTATAGTATTATTTTTGCCAACCTACCTTATTTTATCTTATTTGTGGTCCTATAAGATAAATAAAAGCCCTTTTAATAAAAAAAGCAATATTAATACTAAATATTTTTACTACCTCCTTAATTTTTACTTTTATTTTTTTAAATGATTTTGTTACTAAGTCTTTAATTAAGCTCCTCTATAATATTTGTCCTCTTTTGTTCTTTCATCCTAAAGCCATGTTACAATACAACATCATAAATCTGTTATAAATTTCACACAATTTTCTAAAATCTGAACCATTATTAATTTTCAAAAACCAGAGTCACCCAAATAGAACTTTGACTTTTTTAGATCTCACAAAGTCATTATAAAGTCAAAATCCTCTAAACCAATATTAATAAAATTTCCTTCTAGTTTGTTTTCTTATCCTAATTTATAATCAAACAAAGAATTGAGTATCTACCATAAAAGTATAATTTTGAGCCTTGAAGTTTGATTTTGACCTTGGTTTATAATTTGCCATCCTCATGCATCAATCTAAGATTTTTTTATGTAATTTTTGCTGAAAACTATTCTTTATTTTGACCTAAAGATGCTTGTAGTATTATTTTTACTAATCTACCTTATTTTGCCTTATTTATGGTCCTACAAAGTAAGTAGGATTTCTTTTAACAAAAAAAACAACATAGATATTATTTTTCTACTTCTCCATATCTTTTACTTATGATTTTTAAAGTAAATTTCTACTAAGTCTTTAATTAAGTTTTTTTTTAATAATATAGGTCTTATTTTGCTCTTTCATCTAATAGCTATATTATAGCACCACAATGGTTAATTATGAAGATATAGAAATGAGTTTCTTCAATAATTACACTACTTGAAGTAATTCATGCAAATACATCAACTAGAGAACTAAAAGTTGTTCTTCTAAAGAAGTTTAATAGTACTAGATCCAAGTTTTAAAGATTCATCAACTAAGTATAATTTTTTATTCAACTTCAACCTCTTATTTATCCAATCCAACCATTTTAAGTTAGATTTATTGGAACTTTACTCAATAAATTTGCTTTATTTTAGTTTTTATTATTTTTAGAATAATAAGATCATATATTAAAAAAATTAGATATATTTTTGATAAATATTAATCTATATATAGAAAACATGATATAACTTATACAACAACTAATAAAATCCAAATTTTATACCAAAAAAATCAATATGTGTTAATATATATATATTACAATTTTAACAATTAGCAATTGATTTTAAATAAGACTATGCTACACTCATTAGTCAATTTTTTTATGAGTTACAATATGATGTGAAGATATTATTGCTCAATTTGTTTGATCTTTATATTAGTTTGACAATTATATTTATTGTCATATATTTATTGCTCAATTTGTTTGATCTTTTTTAAAAAGTATATTTTTTATCATATCTTTTTTAAATTTTAATCAAAAAGCCGTATATGACAATAAATATAATTTTTAAAAAAGATAATGTATCAAAAAAAAAAATTTGCCAAATAACATTAAAAACTATGCAATAAGATTCTTAAATCACATCATCTTACAAACGCCTTGTCTTATTTTCAAAACCTTTTGTTTGCTCCTTTAATATAAGTCTATTTAGGATTTAAAAATCTTATTATTTCTACCTTTGCCTTGTTAGACTCCAATGTCTTTACTTGTTTTTTTGATTAAAATTTTACTAAGTATTACATAATATTGTTAATATAAAAAGTCAAACTTATACATATAGAAATCATAGCTAAACAATCTTTATTTTTAAGAGATATCACCTATAAAAATATATTAATAGAAGTAATTATAAAAAATTTAAAAAATCTATTAATATATAATATTATAATATCTTTAACTAATCTTGTTATTTTAGGACTATTAAGTTTAAAAATATATAATTCTTGCAAAATATTTTACATATCGGCTTAATTATTCTTGCAAAATCGGAATATATTAATAAAAATCTTGCAAAATATTTTATCAAATATTCAGAATCTCTTATAGATACACCACTCTTCTTTATGAAGGAAAAAAATAATCCTTGCAAATATGTATAGACCATTGTGGACTCAATAAAATGACCATTAAAAATTATTATTTTTTGCTTTTAAGAATGGAGCTCCTTGATTATTTTAATGAATCTAAGATCTATATTAAAAAAATAATAATAAAAGCTTACAATTTGGTACATATTAAAGAAGGAAATAAATGAAAGATTATATTTTGAATTATGTATGGCCATTTTAAATATAATATCATGCCTTGAGACTTACAAATGCTTTATCTTTTTTTCAACATTTAATAAATAATATATTTTGTGAATATCTAGATAATTTTGTCATGTATTATTTAGATGATATTCTTATCTATTCAAAGAATATAGAGGACTATTAATTATATATTTGTGTCAAATTATAAAAACCTAGAGATGCATGATTATATGCTAAGATCAAAAAATATGTATTTTACACAACTCAAGTAGAATATTTGAGATGTATCATCTCAAATGATGATTTGCAAATAGATTCAAAAAAGATACAAACTATCATGGATTTAAAAACTCCAAGAATTATACATAATGTTTAATGCTTTTTAAAATTTATAAACTATTGTCAAATATTTATCAAGAAGTTCTTTTAAGTTACTGCTCTCATTACACAATTAAATTGCAAAGATATAATGGAATAGAGACAAGATACAAAAGTAGTATTTTAAAGTTTAAAAATAGCTTTTATTTTAATTCCCATTATATACCATTCAAATTTTTTTAAGCCATTCTTTTATAAAAATAGATGTATCAAATTTTGTATTAGATACAATTTTATTACAAATAGATAATGATGATAAATTTCATCTTATTTCCTTTTATTTAAGAAAATTTTCAACAGCTAAGATTAATTAGAAGATTTGTAATAAAATATTTATAATTATTTTAGATTCATTTCATAAATGACATTACTACCTAGAAGATGCTTCTCATTCAATTATAATTTATACCAATCACAAGAATCTTAAGAATTTCATGTTAGTTCATGTTTCAAATTATTATTAAACCAGTTGGTACTTATTTTTATTATAATTTATATTTAAAAATACATATTAGCCTAAAAAACAATAGGTCTTCTAAGATGCCTTGTCTAGACATTTTTATCTTATACCAAAAGAAGAAAATGTTGCATATAATAAACAACAAGTTATTATTTTTTAAATTGAAGCAATTGCATCTTCAAGCTATTAAATCAATAATTTTAGTTGACACTAATTTTTTTGATGAATTTTATTTAAGTGTATTAATAAATCCTCTTATTTTTTATATAAAAAATAATTTTTATTATGATTCAATCAAATTTGATATTAAAAAAAAAAAAATTATTATAAATTTTTTTAATATATTTCAAAAGGTCAAATATAATTATATGTATTTTAAGCACAACATGACTTTTCAATATCACAATATTCTGGATATAATAAAACTTTAGAACTTATCTCAAGAGATTTTTGATGGCTTCAAATATAGAAAGATGTCAAAGCATTTGTTCAATCTTGTCATCAACCTTATAAACTTTTTCAATATGTACTTGTATCAAAGCAACCTTAATCATATGTTTCAATAGACTTTATTATAGACCTTTTAATCTCTAATTCTTATAACTTTATGTTTGAGATGGTAGATTGTCTAATCAAAATAAAATAAGACCTAAGATAAAAGCCATTTTTAATGCTTTAAGTGATATATCATGTTGTTGATTTGTGTTTTTTTTATACTTGTTTAATTTTAATAAGAACCAATTAAAAATTTTAACACATGAAGTGCACTTTAAAACTCTATTTTATGAATTATTTAATTACATTTAAAAAATCAGTTATGACACATTTCAAAATAAAAAATGATATCTTAAATAGTTTACACTAGATTTTGTGGATTTGATAATTACAATAACTACATTAAATCGTGATTTATTTCCCTATTGCAATTTTTTATCATTGAATATGTTATAAGTAAATAAGTGTTAAAAAGTGTAAGAAAGTAATTCTGTATCGTAGTTCTAGTGCATGGCAGGTATGTCAGGACTCTCCTGCGATCTCCCTCCTTCCCGCTCTTTGACACCTGTGCTTCTGTGTCATGACCCACTCTCACAGAGTAGAGGAATGTGCTGAGGTGGACCAGAGGCTGTAGGCTGGGGCTATAGGGATCAGGAATGGGTCGCTGATGCCCAACAGAGATGAAGCAAACTGCTGTGTATGCACGTACATACTTATGTATGTGTATGTGGGATGCCGTCCGTCTTCCTTCTGGATGCATTACGTAGGGAGACGGGAAGAGGACGAGGGGAGGGGAAGGGAAGGGCAGGGTGGAGCGGGCCCCAGGGGAACGCGGGTTGGGGGGCGGAGGGAGTCGGAATTCAAATACCAGGTGGACGGCACCTGCTCTAGGGTGCCCACCCCCCCTCGCAACCCCAACCTTCGCCTTGAAAAAGAAGTCTCCACTCCCCCTTTCTCTTTGGTCTTGAATCATCAGTCTCCCTACATCCATCTCCACCTTGCCCTTTAGGGTTCGCTCTCGCATTGCTTCCAATTCTGTGCACTCTGCTGCTCCTCTTCTTCTGTACTCTAGCTGTTCTTCCCCCTGCTTGTTTTGAGGTTCGTCTCTTCCCACTTTGTCCCATCTCTCATTCTCTTCTTTTCTGAAATGCCCTACATCAAAGCCCTAGCCTGTTTGCTCCTTCACTGGACTTCGCTGGGCTGCGGCGGGGACAATCTACGTTCTCTGTTACTTTGTATTGTTTGAGGCAAATTTACGCCCTTCGCACACAATATATTTTGTAGACTTGAATTGCGCTGGCAATTGTAGGTGCCATGCAGTGCAACGCCAGGTTGGGAATTGCGTTTCGTTGCAATTTTGAGTGAGGTGTGGCCTATTGCAGTCTTGGGACGCGTGTTTGCCCATGATTTTGCACTCTATTGGAGCGATTTAGTGGGAAAGTTTGTCCTGAAGAGTTCGATGCATCTGGTGTGCAGTATATTTGATCGGTCGCAGGTATGCAAATGTTCATGGAGGAATAATTAATGTGAAGAAGTAAGATCGTGATAAATAAAGATATAAACCTTTTGACGAGTACCATGCTGATTTCAATAGCTGTACGCGAGTATTTAATTTTATTTCTGCTTTTCACCTGCTTTGCTGATTCACGGTTTTGAGATTCTAATGTTATATTTTTAGTATATAATGACTTCTGGATTCATTCAAGAAGTCCTTGGAAAATTGAATAATGAATACTGTCTAGTAAAAGCGTGAGTGTAGAGCCTTTATGAAAATGGTTCGACATTAGAAGTAGTTACACAATTTTTGTTTATTCGAGAGGACATTGGTTGATTGGAGCGATCTGTACAGGGTGATGTGCTTAAATAGGTGACAGCGAGGCAATTAACGGGCAGCCATGGTCGGCCGGATATCCTTGCCCTCGGATGCGGACGATGACGCACAGAGGCTGCAGAATTACCTTATGCATTGTACCAGTCGTGACATAGCGGCAGCATGCCAAGCAGTGGAAGCTCAGCTGCAAACTGTGGGCGGTGAGCATGTGCGTGATTTTTATCGCCTTTGTTTCCCCGTATTGCTGCGGAAGATTTTTGGTTTTGAGGACTCTAGTGTAGCCTCGCAGCCGGCTTCGTCAGCTGGAGGTTGGCTTGCACAGGCTTCTGTACCGGGAAGTGAGGCGACTACACTAGCGTTGATTTCTCTTCTATCACCGCGTGGGTCTCTGTTTTCATCTCTTCTGGCTGTGGATAAGGAGAATTTCGTGCGCTATGTTTTCCCAATGGAAAGACTGCCAGAGTGGGTCAGGAAGCTACTCTCACAGGAGAAAGGAGCTCACATTTTGTGCCAGGTTTCAGATCTGTTCAAGAGCCGCATCATGGAGGATGCGAATGGGTGTATGCAGGTGTGTTTTTATCCTTGTGTACTATTCGATTCAAGTAATGATTTGTTTGGGATGTCGTTGTGACGTGCGAGTCGAGATTCGAGTCGCTAGTGGAAACCCAATTTGTTCGGAGTTTGCACAAGCGCATGGGCTAAGGTATGCTTAATAAGTAAGACAATTGACGAGTAGTCTTTAATTCTCGGTCTTCTTTATTACTACATGTATGGGCTTAATTGTGCTATGGGTCAAATTTAAATTTGTTAGTCACCTTGCGGGCTTGGCTATGTCACTTGCTGTACTTTGATTGCTCTGCGTATCATTAAGGTTCTCTTTTATTCAAGCTCTTTTCATTACTTCGCATCTTTACAACTTCAAGTTCCCGTTTGCCTCACTTCACCGCATCGTTATGCACTTTTACTTAAAGAATTAGGATGTGCATTTTACAGGTTCATTTGGATGTGTTTGAGTACTACATGTTTTGGTTTGCTTACTATGCGGTTTGTAAGGACCAAAATCAACCTCAAGGAGCAGCAGGAGGAAGGCGTACATCTCGTTCATCTCGTTCATCCCAGTTTCGAATGCAACTCGGGAGTTGGGCGTCATCCATCCCTCGCTTATCCCACTCCCCTCAAGCGGTAGAAGTTGGCGGTAGCCCCTACCTCCAGCTCTTGAAGCTTTATCTGAGCCATTTCGTCATCTTAAGTAACCCAAACAGAGAATACCTTGGGAGAGAGTTGCAGCTAGGTGATGTTGGAGGTGCGACTCATGGCGATATTCTCATCCATACTCTCATTGAATTTTGGCTTGTGGATGATGATCCTTCTCCTTTACCTTTGGCGATCAGGCAATCTCTGGGAATTCAGGCAGGAGGAGCGGCACCCGTCTTGAGCTACATTCCTCCTGGAGCAGACTTGACTGACTCGCTCAAAGTTCTTATTAAGTATCTGAATAGCAACTTGCGACTGTCCATAGGCGAACATACGCTTGTCACTTCGTCGTCTCCTTCAATAGAATCTAGTCTAAACCTGCGCAGAAAGTTGTCCGAGAGTCCCTCGGCACATTTCTCCTCTCCTCTTTCACTTGCACACTCTTCTGGAGCTTCTCAGTTTCCTTCAGCTTCCAATGCATATTTGCAGGCATTGCATAGGCCTCTGTATAGATTTCTACATCGCGCATTCCGGCTGTGGCCAATTGGGACATCTGTGAGGAAAATATCTCAAGTTGTGGATGTATGGGTAGACTATCTAGAGCCATGGAACACTGGATTGGATGCAGCAAATGCTAGGGAGCAAGCACAGCTACAATGGCAAAAGGATGTTGGCCACATCGGAAGTAGGGATTTTGGTTCGAGATTATCTCCAAGTTTATCTCTGAAGAAGTCGGATGGAGGGTCTGGTATTGGTTTTACTGGTTCAAAGGGTTTAGATCGTAGGATTTCTGTGGAGTCCTTCTCCGAGCTTTGGCAGGTGCAATTCTATCGTACTTCTACATACTCTTCGGTTTACATGTTTTCATAAAATGTACATGATACTGAAGTTTGAGATAACGGGAATACTAACCATATTTATTTGATTAATTTTCAAGTTAGTTGGTAATCTTTGCGGTTTTGTAGTTTTGGTAGAGACTCATTTCCATTTTTATGGTACCTTATCTTTCTGGTGCAAGTAACAAGAGAATCTTTTTCTCCAAAACCTAAATTTAGGTGATGGTGAAAATTTGTCAGTCTTTCTTGAGGACGGGCTGTATTCTAAGAAGAGAGATGTATTTTAGGATTACACCCTTATATCCGCTCCCGCTACCTCACAGTTTCGTTCGGACTGATAGAATATGTGTTTGAACACTCAAAATGTTTTTGGATGTGCATTCTCCTAAAATGTTCGAGTAGAGTCGAGCAACTATATATTGTAAGCTCCAGGAAGTTGATGTTATGTAATTAAGTCGCTATGAATATATGCAACTTTTTTTGCGGAGGGAAATCGATGTTACAACTTGTGGCGTCTCTATAACGATTCTAATCTGAGTAATGGCTGATCGCAGGGTTACGTGTTAGCTAACTACCTCTTTTACACTTCTCTAGTGACAAACTTCTTGGAATTTGCGCTGAAGTTCGTGCATATGGACCCTGAGGCCATTTTCCAAATGGTTTACAAGGTAATGTTTCATTTTTCTATGTAAGATTTGTACTCCTATTGATCAACTCTCTGCACGCTGTCACATAGTTCAAGTTTAAGCTCTTTTGTTTTCTTCCTACTCGATTGTCTCTGTATGGGATTGGACTATTCTAAACTAGTCCACAATTTTCGCAACCTTTTAGGGGAACATGCATACGTATTGAGAGAGATGTGGTTGATTCAGGTACTGTCTGTTTTGGCGAAATCTAAGGAGTTATTGGATCTGCTCCGCAAAGTTGATGTTGCATATGGAGGTCATATGTATGGTCGCAGGAATCAGCGACATAATGTACTGCTAGATCTAGCGCCTACCATCCAAGAACAATTGCAGGTGATGCCAGTGTTCTTTTGAGTACTTATCTTTCTCATCGTTAAGTTAACTTTATCAAGATGGGATGAATAAATGGAAGTGATCACAGGCATCAATAATGTGCAAAGTTATTGTTAATACACTATTGAGACTGATCAATTGGTATGTAGGACTGGGAAGAGGGTGCTGAGACGGATGAAGAGCAGGAACGTGGGGACGGGCTCATGCTACATTCACCACTCCGAAACAAACTCCCTCAATTGCGACTTTTTAGCATGAGTGACAATGGAGGCAATCGTCTTCTCCAGGTCCGCGCTTTCGAGATCATCTTCTAATTTTAGTTTATTAATTCCTTAGTGTCCGTAAGGTCTACTTAGATTTTTTTGAATCTGCCTTTCTATTTTTATTATTCTGGCTTGGATAAGGTAAACGGATAATATTTCCTGATCTTCAAGACTACGTGTGATCTTTAAGATCATGGGGTTGGATTTGAGGAAAACGTGTTTTTACCTGTTAGGATTGCGGAAAAAATTTACCGTTCCTTTCTGGGACACTCATATGTGGCTTGTTCTGGAAAGAGATACTTGCTTCGTTCTCTATTTAGATTTTCACTTCTTCTGTTCAGTGTTTCTGGATGAGGTGGAATTTGACATTATCAGAGGCATTGTTTATTATCATGGTCAGGCATTATTCATGCGAGCAGAGATTGAAATTCAGGCATCCAGCGGAAAGCCACCATTGAGTGTACATGCATTGGAATCTGTGAAAGAGGTTGCCCGAAAGATCTTTGACATGAATACCATGGAAAGTCCTTTGGGAATCTTTCAACCTGCTTATTGTCAATCTCCAATCGCGTCTCAACTAGAAAACTTAAATGATCACCAAGCTGCATCTACCCGCAGCCTGGGGCTTCAGCGGCACTCTTGGCAGGATGTGAAGTACAAGGGAGACTGGATGAGACGGCCGATTGAAAGTACGGAGGTGGCCTTTCTTGCACGCATGTTTGTAAGGATGTCAGATGCAATCAATAGCATACTGGGTCTGACAACGGACGCTGTAAAGATCAGCGAAGTGCCTTCTGCCAGAGAAGGCGTTGAGGTAGATGCGGATCAATCTGAGCCCGAAGTTGTTCCTCCTAGCAGTAGTGAACAAAATGAGGTCAAGCTCTCTGATGTGCTCAATTTTGTCAAGGACATGCTCTGGCAAATTTTGTTAGTTCTTCAGTCAGAGGCTAGAGATAGAGGTTGGCGAGTAAATTTACGATTTATAGCAGGAAAGAAGTTCTTGGTGCTCTGTATGTTGACATTTCTTTTCTATTGGGCAGTGCGATCAATTACAAACTCTATCGCACTGTATTTTAGCTAATTAATCTATGCTATTTAGATATTTGGAAGACCTGGTATCGAGAACATGTGCAAGAAGTTTCCGTACTTAATAGTGTCGATCTGCCCATACTCTCAATGGTTCATTGGAAAGAGCAACAATGGAGATGTGCAAGGTTGAAGAGCCTGTATATGAAGCCTTTTATGCAAAATAAAGGTGTGATTTTGGCGGCATCGATCTGTTAGCGTTTATTGTTAATTTTTAAATGCTGAGACTTTGATATGTCAGATTTTACCATGTGGAAAGACTACCCTTCTTCATCTTAATGCATGTGTTTGTCTTAATACCTTCATTTTATTTGTCTTTTCTGCCAATCACATATTTCCAAAATTTACCTCAAATGTTATAATTATGTTTTGAAATAGTAATGCTATATGTATAGGTTGCTAATACCACCACAATTTGCCATCTATCACATGCCATCATAATTTTTGCTAATGTCACCACAAGCTGCTTTAAACTTGCTTTGCACACCATAATGCATTCTTTATGGATGTGTATTTTAGCGTGCCATAAAGTGCATTGTGGTGTGCAACACAAGTTTAGAGCAACTTGTGGTGATATTAGCAACACCCTACCTATAATATTATAAATATTTGGTTCATTGTAAAGCCTTCAATCTTTGAATGTAAATTATTCAATTATAAATTTAGGAACCACTAGGTGGACATCTCTCTTTTACTATGTGGACACCCCCCTATGCCACACACCCCTACACACACACTATAATTCTTACTTATACTAAAAGTAAGAATTTAGGATAAATTTATAATTAAATATCTCCTAAATAAAATTAAAGTGAATGAAAGAATTGTATGAAATACTATGAAGTTTTATTAAATTTAATTAACAAAAAAAAAAAAAAAAAAAAGAAAAAAGAGCCATAAGTCATTGCACACAATTCTTTTAATGGAAATTTACTCTCAAACTTTTTAGTATAAATAAGAGTTTTCTTGTGTGTATGTGGGGGTGTGTGGTATAGGAGGTGTCCACATAGCAAAGGGGGGTTGTCTACGTAGCAAAGGGAGGTGTGTCCACGTAGCAAAGGGGAGGGGGGTGTCCATGTAGCAAGGGGGGGTGTCCACCTAAGGATTCACTAAATTTAGGGTATTATTAATGCCACTACAATTTTTGCTATTGTCACCACAACCTACTACCTCCTTGACATTATTTTTTAGTTTTTTTTATTGCAGTAATTTTTTTTGCTAATATTTCTAATATTTTATTTTACTTTATAAATATGTTACTTTCTAATTAACAAAAATATATATAAATACATAATTGCAACAAACGTATTAATTGTTAACATCAATTTTTAGAATTTACTAAATAATAATTAGTATTTAAAATATATATATATATATATATATATATATATGCTACTTTTAAAGTTTAGATTTATTCAATTATTATATCAATAAATTATTTTGCATGTGATTTTTAATCACTTTTTGCTTGAGATTTTGTAACTTGTTAATATGAAGTTATTTTAGTGCTATAATTCATACATGTTACCATGCTATGATATGAATGTCTGAAATATTATACATCGCTGCATAGGATGTATAAATATATTTAATATCACAAATTTATTCATATAACGAAAATCAATTTAATATGAATAATCAATTAAAAAAAAAAATTTTGAGAAAATTTCATAATCAATCTTAAGTATACAATTAATCTAATTGAGCTCCAACTTTGAATACACTTAATTATACAAATATTTTATCACCAAATGTCTATTTTGTATTCAATGGATAAATCACACATCACATTTGAGCAGTTACTCATCAATAGCAAAGACAGACTTGTGAGATTACAGTCTGTACAATTATATATAAACAATTATAATTGTTTCCGGTGATAACTGCTACAATTATTTAATTGTGAATACCTTCCTCAATCCTCCTGAAATTCTTCAAGATTTGATTAAGATGCCCAGTGATGTGCAACTATGGTTCTCAACATAACGAAAGTTGACATGGCAACAAAAACATTTTCATCGAACATGCAAACAACCAGATTCGATCTTGGTCGGAGAGGAAAAATGAGTATTAAAATATCCTTCGACATTGCTGCAAATAAATGTTCTCTATTTAAGGTGCTATTGCGGGAATTGTTATTCAATTAGATTGTGGAAGAGGACATGAGACATGTTTGTGTATACGGATTCACTAATTCACATAAATATTCAACGTCCTAGTGGTGGCGCCACTCGTCCAGCTGTAGGTTCCACGACTTTCCAAATAAAGTCATTTTTTTCACTCAGACAGACTTGAGAAAATGGAAACTTTAGAGAATTGAAGCCCTGGTAGGGGCATATACAAGGTGAAACAATTGGGTCGCACCAGAACCTACAGACATCACCAGGTCAGAATAGAGGAAGCAGGGACGCACTCCCAAGTCAAGCCAAGCCAAGCCATAACTGGGAGGGAGGGCGTTGGATACATTTCATTCCCAACATTCCGCTCCAAGGCTAAAACAACAGACATCACTTCTTCTCGGAAGTCGGATCCTTCTCTAAATCCCTCTCTGAACTGCAGTTATTAAATATGATTGCAGATAGTTACAATACAGGTATCTTACTCTCTTAGTTTCAAGGACAATTTTTCTCCGTCGGGGAAAATTACCACCAGGGTTTAGCATCATGAAAGAGTACATATCTTTGAATTTGAACTCTTTAAAAATCTTAAGACTAATTCAGATGTTGGGAAGGCATATGACATCACTTTCCATCAAGCTACAAAAATGAAGGCACATACCATGCTCCGAGTCTTTTACCTCACTGTTCATGCTTGAAATTTTATATCACAGAACTTCAATGAATTGCTTCACACTAAAAACGTATCGGTATTCCAGTTCAAAAGAATAACTAAGCCGATATGTAAATACGACCACAGAAAATAGAACAAAATATGCACTTTCTCAACATAAGATGCTACATTCTTCGGTTCGTGGAATAGGTTGCTACCAAGATGCTCCGACACTTTTGAGTTCAAAACTCGAAGTGACGAAAGATTTCGAGTGGAGAAAGTGCATACCCAGTCGAAAGGCTTGCCGCACTGTTACTGTTATTTGAAAGAAGTCTCCTTGATTCTGTGCTATTCTGGCTTGGATATTTTTCCTTGAGGTATATCATGCATAATTAAATGGGTGGTCAGGGAATAGGTCCTCGCATTGATGTTCTAGAAAAAGCACGGTCTTCGTGAGGTCAAGCTATCACAAATACAAGACTCGAGAAATACATTAGCCGACTCCAAACCATGCTGCAAAAGGGGACGTGACACTTCACAAAGTAACCTATGTACTAAACTCATGGCAAGCGGACTTGGAATAGAACTTCCAAGATGTTTCACCAAAGAATGCCTTAAGAAGCTAATTGGGTTCTACAAGTAGGAAAAATGAGTTTTGTAAAACTAGTCAACGAAATTCTAATGGCACGATGATACATTTGTTGTCACAATTAAATACTTGTTCGGTATAGTTGCACAGTAGACCCAATAGGACCACATCTGACGACCTACTCGAACCGGTGATTGAAAATTTGCTTATGTTAGGGCTCGATGAAACTGACCTCATGTCAGATCCTCTTCATTCAACTCGTCATCACCTGGTTCCACGACATTTGCAGCTTCAACATCACCCTTTGGCAACTGCTTAGCCAACCTTACAATCTGGAAACGATACCCACAACAATAGTTCAAGTTGTTAAAAACATTCGTACATACTAGTGAACGTATACTCAGGATTGTTATCCAAGACGTTATTAAGTATAGCGGTTTACCAAGGAGATTCACCCCAAACCCTCATAATATTTGGAAGTTTGAGGTCATGCAATTGCAAATCTAAACCTAAGATTTTATCAGATAAATTTGACGAAGGGAGTTTTTTTTTTTTCCTGTCTGAAAATCTGGCAAATGTACATTGTTAACAGTTCACACTACTACGTTCATTTTCAGACATTTATGTACTACGCGTTTGAAAGGGAAATTTTAAAAAATATTTAAGAACAAACGGAATGAAACAATCGGTTTATTGCCTACTAACATGGATCCAGTCAATAATTATTTTATCATGGTATATAGCAAGACTGATTACTACTATCAGATATCGAGAACCGGTTGAAACATCGAAATAGAAAAAATAATGAAGTATTTATTGATAAACTTGTAAAAGTAAAGATTGTAGTGAATTAAGAGCAAACGAACAATGCTACAATAAAAATTGGGATTTGTCTAGTAGCTCACCGTGTGATCTAAATGAGTAATGATATGACTTGAGCTCACAACATGCCTTATTTCATCAGGGTTTCCCTCACCATATGCTAATAAAAGCTTTTCAGCGGTTTCGCCCTGGTCACTTCTGGAAAACGCATCAACCCTGTAGAAACCCCCTCCCCATCTCTAAATTGATCTCTGTACTGCGCATGAGATTTTTCAAAACTACCTAAGACATATGGAGTAGATCATTTGTTTCTTTGCAAATGTGCGTTCTAATTAAGGCCAGGAAGAATTAGCAAACACAAAAGGATGAAATAGACTTAGATTGAGTTTACAAACCCGAGAATTGAATTAGATAATTACAAACAAATATTAAAAAAACAACACTCTCATAATTTGTGAAGACTGAAAACATACTGAGAACAATCGTTGTAGCACTGTTGTGCTTGCTTCAGATTTTCGTCATATAAGTGAACTATGATTGCACTAAGGTAAGCCTGAATTCCTCACCACGAATTCAAGACGTCAGTTTCCATTAACATATTTTCTGCAAGTAAGAAACCTAACAATACCTCATCTCAAAACTGCTGACAGACTAAAATTACACCCCCAAGGTATCAGATGTATAAATACACAAACAGAGACTGTATATTAGAACAAGAAGTGCGCTAAAAATAAGTACCAAATATAAAAAATAAGACTAAACTTGTGCCAAAAGTGCAAATGCTGGTCTTTCATACACTACTCAACCCTCTTTTCAAACAAGGTACATTTAAGAAGTTTCCTACAAATATCCTCAAGCAATTGAGGACTTGTGACAGACTTCAAATACAACTCATTCAAGAACATATAGCATTAACTAAAGAGCATTAGGGGCATGACACAAAGCATTAATCAATCCTCTATTGCATGTATGGAGGTTCATTATTATGAAATTAAAAATTACAGCTCCGGCATGTAAAGTAATTACTCACTTTACACTGGCTCTGAGTGGCATGACATTTATCAGCTGACTGGCCCCATCTCACAAGCACTGCTGCCGCGTCTTTAAACCTTCACAATGAAAACATTCAGCTTTTGATTCCTTAACAAGGAAATCAAACATGAACCAGTTTTCACCCATCAAAAGAGTCGAGATCTAACCAAGAGAAACCCTCAATTTCATGCAAAAATTTGATTCTAAAAACAGTAGACAAAAGTTATAACCGTAATTGCAAACAACCACCATACCCATAATATCTTCTCTTAAATTTATCAACTAATTTACAAAAGATGCCCCAGCTAAGATCGCCATCACAATTCACTTCCTCTAACAAAAGAGAGTGGACACTCAATTGAAACGTACATTTGAAGCATGTAACAAAGCAACTACCCACCCACGCACACCAGACTCATTATGACTAGAATGAATCAATGTATTATTATCTATATTGCTAAAAAATTCAAAAAAAACGGACATTCTCTTGCTCTTAACACTGAAATATCAAACATAACATATTCTTGTAAGTTCCAATCATGTGAGCCCTAGCGTTAACGTAACGTTGAAAGAGTGCGCGCAAAGACTGCCCGAGTAAAATTGCAAAATTAGACTACACATTGGAGAATCAAATGCTCCGTTGAATAAGGATGTTGAACGATGGATGAGGCATCCAGCAGAATGCATGTTGCAAAAACTGTAGCACAATTCATAGGTAATATAGAATATCTCACATTTGGTAACATTATTCATGTAATGCGAATACCTGTTAAGCTTGACGTAGAGATTGACTGCTGCGCGGTAAGTATCGAAGGCCATCTGTTCGCGACCATCTTCCTCAAGCATCGCACAAGCATCCAAGTACATCCTGACTGCAATTTCCGGCCTCTCATCTTCCACTGCCCTGCAGAGAACACTATGTAAGCTACCCAATCACGCTAAAAGAAATTCAGTGAACGTATACATTAGGATTGATCCAGTCAGAATGACGATAGATACCGGGCACCTCTGCTAAGCACATCAGCACTTGGCTGTACTTTCCCGCAATGCAGAAAAAGCTCGCTAGCTCTTCTGTATGAATCAACGGCTTCATCAATAAGACCAAGCTCTTTTGCTAGTCGACCTGCCGACTCCATGTGCTTTCCTGCAGTCCACGGTCTGGCACAATCCAGCAGGTTAAGGGCAACCTTCCACAGAGACGGAAAAAAAATAAGCCTCAGGATGCTCATAGACTTGATTTCTACAGAAGCAGTGCCTCAATTTTCACTGTAGCAACTGCAGCCTCCTACTTCAGAAACCCTAAACCAAATTGATGATCGTTTCAAGGAGAAACCCCTAAAGACTTACAGCATCTGTAACTGGTTAACAACTGGAACTGTCATTGTGGCAATACAATTACACTTCTATACTTCAACTGGCAATTCTGAACCCTTATATTTACATCGAGAGCTTGCCCACCCGTAAGATTGTCTAAGGCAAGTTTAAGATCATTTCTCAATACGGTACACTCCTCAATATTGCGTGCTTTCCACTTTAAAGAGTAATGTAAAGAGGAGGATACGATGATAGTCTTTCTTGACCTGTGGCAGCTTTTTCGTAGCATAACTTCGCTGTATCGGGTACCTTTGCCAACTTAAATGAAGTTGCTGTCACTCACATACGAAGTACGAGCAATATGGACATCAGGAAATTCATTTGGAATAAAGGACGTTGATACAAAGACGTGGCTTAGAAC
Organism: Physcomitrellopsis africana; assembly: GCA_036785485.1. Taxonomy (NCBI): domain Eukaryota; kingdom Viridiplantae; phylum Streptophyta; class Bryopsida; order Funariales; family Funariaceae; genus Physcomitrellopsis; species Physcomitrellopsis africana. The sequence continues at coordinate 202,992 of JAWRVF010000334.1, forward strand.
ACAAATTAGCCTCATTTTCTCTAGTTTCTGCAACAAGACTCGACAGCAGCTCATGCGAGCGGGAATTTATCGATCTTACGAGCTTCCATACGCAAATCTACAAGTCGTACAAACCCCTTAAAGCACAGAACATACATTCCGGTAGACGAATACCAGATGGTGGATGCACATTTAAAATCTGACAGCATTAGGTTGTCGCAAATTTTACTCCATTATAACTTATTCTACATACAGTTCACCTCCAACTGAACAAACGCGTAAGTGGAGCATACCAGAGGAAGTGACAGATCCGGAACTCACTTCAGAGAAAAAGATGATCAAATTCCAGTGTTCTGTTCAAATCGGTCGTGATGAACAAGATTAGTAATACATGAGAAGGAGGGAGAAGCAGAACCTGCTTGCTCGTATAGGGGTGTGGCGGCGACCCAGTCAGACGACCAATTAAAGAGGCTAAGTTTAGTCCTGCGAAAGCAGACAAGCGAGAACGACACGAAGTGAGTACAGGCAAGGGGAGATGCGGGGAGAGGCAGAGGGAAAGGGGAGGGGTGAGGAAATCACAGTTTTTCGGCTTTGCGGAGGAGGTCATGGGCTTGGAGCAGGCGAGGATCTTGAGACGACAGCGCGGGGGAGGAGGAGGAGGAGGCAGAGTGATTGAGGGAGTCGGCCATGGTGCAAAGCAGGAGAGCGTGGAGAAGGCAAGCGAAGAGCAAGAGATGGAGAAGGAGAGGAGCGAGCAAGTGGCAAGAGGAGGGGGGGGCTGCATCAAGAGCGGGGCAGGGCAGGGCACACCACAATAGGCAGCATAGCAGAGCACAAAAGAGAAAAGGGTCGATCGCAAGTGCCCCTAGGAAGAGGAAGTTAGCGAACCCAAAAGATCTCCAGCCAGAGCATTGGTCGGCACTGGCACGGGCGGGGGGGGGGAGTCGTCTCACTCCGGAGTTCGTTATCGCACAACAAGATGGGAGGGGGCGTCATCTGCGATGGGGACTGAGCGCCACCATGCCTTCGTCTCCCTGTGCCCTTATCGTGTGAGACTTTCCCCTTGTTGTGTTCTTGAGGCGCCGGATGTTCCTCCTTTTCTCAATCCTTATCACTGTTCACCTTGCCCCCATTGTTGGAGGTATATTGTAGAATATGGGGTGTCATGGGCAATTTTTTTGCCCATTGTTTCAAACTTTTGGACAGCTTTGATTTTTGAAGTGTTTATTTTAATTTATTATTAATATAGTATCATTTTATTAGTTTTAAATCTTTTGTGACCATCTATCACAATGAAAATTAGAAGAGAAGATGCAATTGCAACCAGAAAGGGAAGGTGGGGGAGGGGGTGTATAGAGCCATGTCTTTAATGCTCTATTTGCCAAGAGATAGTATGCAATTGGAGTATTTTATTTTTGATTTTGTGTTTAATGTTTTTATACTTGTATATGATATGATGTTGTGAAAGTAAGACTTATCTTTATTGTACCACATTGATTTGAATACATATCATTGATTAATATCATAATATATCTAAATATATTTTTCTATATATGCAGTAATAAAATTAATATGATAACTATTATATTTTATTTACTACATAATAATTGCTATTATTGAAGAAAAAAGATATTTGATTCTTATAATCAAAATATTCAAATTTATTCTCATATTAATAATATTATTAAAAGATAATTTATATATATATATATATATATATATATATGATAATTTTTAAAAAAATAAAAATCTTATTTTTATCTATTAAAAAATAGTATATAAAAATATAAAAATAATATATAAAATTTATATATAAGATCTTATATATAAGATCTTATATTATCTATTAAAAAAATTTATATAAGATTTATATAAAATTTATATAAAATTTATATATAAGATCTTATATTATCTATTAAAAAAACTAATTTAAATATTATTATTAAAAAAATAAATTACTAATTATATTTATTTTAATAATTTCTATATCTTAAAGATAATTAAACTTTAATGAGATTGATGTTATCAAGGACATAAATCATGATAAGACTATAAGGAGATAATACACTCATGTATTATTAAAAAAAATAAAAATAAAATAAAATAAGAGATAGTTATAAAATAGAAAAGAAATAGAATGGTTTTTGCCATTTACAAAGAACTTAGAGAGTCTTGAACTAAGACTAAAAACATTAAAAAGGTGTTAACAAGAAAATGATGGTTTCAATCATATATTAGCTACAAAGAAGGTCTTATAGTAGCTTCCTATGGATTGCAAGGCTTGTGATTCAAGTGTCAAGCTATGGATTGCTTCTAATATAACTTCCTAAAAATACAAAACTTATAAGATAAGTGTAGAATAGATAATAATTTTATGATTTATGATTCATAATTGGTAGGATTAAAAATAGGCAAAAAGTCGATGAATGGCCAGTTTAGAAGGTAGAATAGATGAGGAAGTTAGAAAAAATAGTTATCATCGGTTGTGTAGCAGTTAACATAGTCCAAGTAAGTATAAATTGATTCAGTGTGGAGGAGTTGGGGCCAGACTATGATGGTGCTGAGCCGGGGTAAGCTTGGTGCTACCTCTTATTGTTTCTTTTGTAGGAGAAGGATAATAGATAGGTTCTGACTATTGTAAAGTGCAGTGCTGTAATAAAGAAAAGAATTGATTTATAATAATAGATTGAAGGTGTACTGGTATGCTGAAATACCAGCAGAGAAATATAAGTGGAAAACTGGAAGTGGAGGATTGGAGATGTTTTGTGAAGAATGAGTATAAATATAAGAAAACTATAATACATTGAGTATTGAATTAAGGGTGATCCATGAGAAGAAGTCTGTAGAGTTTGAATTAAGTGAAATAATTTACTGGGAATGATAGTCAAATTTGAAATATCCCTATATTGAAATATGGGATAATTATATGCTGTGTTTGGAGATATCGCAGTATTGCATATTCTTGTTATAAGAAAGGAGAGGAGAAGAGGCAGTGAATATTTAAGCTGAGTTACTGCTTGCGATATTTTAATTGTTAATAGAGTTATTGGTAGCATGAAGGAGACATTATAATAGAATTAGAGATGTTTTATTGTATTTGGAGGTGGTTAGTTGTGTGACCCTAACAGTTTTAATTTAATGCGGTTAATCTTTCCCTGTGTTCAAATCTCCCTCTACAAGTTTACCTCTAGGCAGTATTGGTGGAATAAGCAAAATGATAGAACCACATTTTGGCACCGTTGCCAGGGATTGACAATAGTATTGAGTGTTAGGAATTAACTGCCAAATGTGTAGTTAAATTAGAGATAAGAAGCAGTATCAATAATAGATGATGAAAGATTATAGTTAATAAGAATGAGAACATTGCTCTGAGAAAAATACGTCAATCGAAAGGAAGACAAGAGAGAGTGCAAGTAAAAAATTTATTGCGAGATGAGCAAAAACGGAAGTTAAAAAAGAAGCATCGACAGAGTTGGATTAAACCATGGTTGCATGCCTGTCGGCACATCCGAGCATACCTAAAATATGAAAGATCTTTAATATTTCAAACATATATATCGTTATAAAAATTGCCAAGAGCACTCGCGGATAATTCAACGAATAGCCCAATGTATCTCTTGAATCCATTAACGGAAAGAGAATAGAGCACAGAAGAATTGGGTACTCCATTGGATACTTTCCCAATAGTGGATACATCCGATTCTAGCAAGACTAGTTCTTCAGAAGGGCATGTATTTCTTGCCAGTAAAGGCCAATTTAGTGTGTTTCAAAATCCATTGTTTTCACCTCAACTTCAATTAATAAAATTATTTGTAAATATTAATAGCAAATTGTGGAGGCCTGGAAGTCCAGAAAAGACAATTGGAGGAGTCAACGTTTATTTCAACAAGGAAGTGAGTAGAATATTGTCACCTTCAATGGCGGCGGGGGATCTAGGAGTACCAATTGCGATACAAATGGATGCGGTGGGTGATCACACAACTAGCGTAGTTCCATTACCTACCTTTAGGGGTCTGCTAGGAGCCAATCCAGAACAACACTTGTCTCAATTCCTGACTACATGTATAGCCAATAATGGTAGAACTGAAGATATTTGGTTAAGATGGTTGTCAGTGACCTTGAAAGACACGGCATTTGAATAGTATAATCGCCAACCCATAGAACAATTACCTAATTGGGAGGCATTAAAAAATATATTTTTGACTCATTTTTGACCAATAAGATTTAAAAAACATCTTAGGAAAAGATTAATTAATAGTAGATTGGTACCAAGAAAAGCAATGCAATCATATTATGGCCGAGTAGCAAATATCCTTTGTAAATGGCCAAATAACCAAATACCGGATTCGTTTGTTATGTCTATATTGATTAACGGACTATATCCACCAGAATTGAAGATGTTTGTAAAGGAGGCCCAACCTGTGACTATAGCTGCCTCACTTGACCGAGCTAAGATATGGGAAGAATATTATTATGACCAATTCTTAATTACAGGAGTCATGATGATTCCACCTCAAAGAAGGTATCAGATGCCAACCTGGAATGAAACAATGGACGATTACCCAAGAATAATTGATTAAAGTACAAATCTTTGTGCTAATCCACAGGGGACAGTGAATGCTGTTCCATTGTAGGCTGTACTATCAATAATTGCAGTTTCGTATTTTCCATACTCTCCATATCAAAAACCAATATCTATAAAAGAATTATCTAATGAACTAGTATCAAAGGATCCAAATGAGACTTTGTTATTAACTTTGACAAAGAAGATGGACAAGTTCGTTGTTAATTTGGCAAAGGATAAAGCAAAGAGTCATAAACCGACTAATATGCGCCTCAATATTTGATACAGTAATTATAAGGGACAAGGCCATTTGGTAACAAAAATATTCTTCACCACCCCAAATGACTATGCAATGTACATTTTGTGGAGATAAATATATAACCACCAATTGTTGGAATTTAAGAAAGCAACAATAATTCACAAATCAGACCATGATTCAACCAACTTTGTGGGATGTTAATCAAATTCAGATAGAAAATAGGTTTGGCTAGAACGAGAATCATCCTATTAAACAAAATAGAAATTTCTATAATTTTCAAAATTTTGAATATAGCCAAGAAGGTGACCCCAATTCTCAAGCTTTTATGCAAAATCAGCAAGAACACTCCCAATATCCACCCGTTCAGAATCCGATTCCAGTACCAATTGGTCGGCCGGGATCTTTTATCTATCCAACCTAGAATAAGCCTAACCGATACATACCAATCGAAATGCCCAATATTCCTGATGGAAGTAGAAGAAGACTACTTCGTTGTTATCATTGTAGGCAGATAGGACATTATGCTAGTGAATGTCCCAATCCAAGAGCTAGTGATGATTATGCTCCAATATGTAGAAATTGTAAGCAATCTGGACATACTTACTAGCAGTGCAATGCTCCGTTTAATGTTAATAACCGAGATCAGCGTATCTAGCTGCAAAATAAGATGGAGGATAATATTTGAGTTCCACAAGATTCTCTAGTAAATCGGGTGGAATGCGTTGTCGTGGTGAGAGTCTTAGCCCTAAGAAATACTGGGTCTTTTTTGCCTCTAATTTCTCAAATGCAAGATGAGATTCATAAAGTTCATAAAATTGAAGAATTTATATAAAAACATACTTTATTAATCTTAACATATTCTGCCTTTAGAAAACCGCCCTCAATTTTTCTCATAAATCCTAGGATATCATATCAATTGAAACAAAATTTAGACACAAGGTACTTAAAAGAGTAAAGAAGCAAACCCCATAAACCTTTTGATTATAGCTCATGTGGTTAGAGAGAACCATGTTGTCAAAGTAATCCCTCCATGCTGCCTTTGATTCTAGACCCCCTTTGCTTCACACCTTCATTGCTCTTCATTAAAGAAGACCTAAGTGCTGAAATTTGGTAGACTTATAGCTTATCTCATGTTGTAAACACCTTCCAAATATTGCTCCAAGAGCCTTCTCCAAACTTGAGTTATAGGTTCCATCCTTCTTCTTTAATTTTGCCTTCTAACAACTCTAGATCTGACCACAATTTTCCTCATAACTCCTCGAATATAACTCCAATAGCAATCAATTTTTTAACAACTTAATAGACTCATATATCTACAAACCCCAACAAATTTTACTCAAAATACTACTCTGATCACAAAGATATGCTCCCTCAAACTTCACTGATTTGGAGATAGACCTCCTGTCACTTTGAAAGAGCATAACATTTTATTTATAAGACTAATGAGTATCAAACTTACACTCATCTCTTCCTTAACTTACATAGATCATGTCTATCAAATTTCACACTCAAATTCGTCTCCTAAATCTCTTTATACCCAAAAAAACCCACACACATGCACTGCCCATACAAACCCTCAACCCTACCTTCACTCTATTTCTCTTTTCATTCAAACCGGTTACAATTTCACTCATAACTCTTTGCTCAGAGGTCATATTGACTTGAGATTTTGACACAAAGTAGTTAACTCTATAAGAAACAAAAACCCAACAAATTTTGTTGCTAAAGTCCAAGTGGTTTCCAAGAACCAAGGCCCGAAATTTTATAACCCTCACTGCCCTAGTCTTAAACACCTACAACTTTCACGACTCATATCTCCCTTGATACTTAATGAAAAGACATGAGAATTATTTCTATGAGTTCTTTATCTTGTCTACTACAAACCCACAAAAACTCGCATCTTAAATCCTCTCCAAGCTTCCTCTATACACATAAATGTATACTGCCTATCAAAAAAATCCTATGCCTTCCAAAAAAACTCTCCTCCTTCTTCTTCACGACCCTTCCTTGTCATCTCCCTCCTAGTCTTCTTTATCCTCTTGGTCAAAACGACCTCTTAGCCCATGTCTTTTCCACTTCCTCAACCTTTTCTTTTTTACTAACTTGAAGAAATTTCACTTTTCAAGGTAAATTTCCATTGTATCTTCTTACTACTAATTTTCTATCAACCTTTCTTCTAATCTTAATCGTTTTATTTTAATGCATTCTTTTATATTTTTCATACTATGTTTTGATTTACAACACGACAACGTCCATATAGCACTTACTTAGGCCCAGTAAAAAAAAAAAGATCCAATTCAAAAATTGGAAGTATCAATTGTGGCAGACCAATGTAATTCATTGAAGGATATTCCAAATCTAACACCAGTATCGAAGGTATTACCAACAATTGGATCCAATTCGTCTGTGCAACTTGATGATGTCCTTAGCTCCAAGGTATTGGTTCAACCAAAACCAATACCAATATTTGTAAAGTTTTGGGAGCCACCTTATTCATTAAAAGATCCTTTCATAGATAAGAATTCCGACAAAGTCCATTCAATAGTTCCAGTTCTGAACTCCGTAAGAAAATTATCTCAAGGGATCAAATTGAAACCCATGAAAAAGAAGAGGGCCTTGAGAATCATTGCCAATATGAAACTATATGATATTATAAAAGATTTGGATGAAATTAAACCTTCTCTTATAATGAAGCAATTGTTAGCAATTGTACTAGAATGTTGTTTTACATTCAATTCCTCGTTAATACAACGTAGAGTTCGTAATAAAAAAATTCATGAGGTTAGTTTGAATTTTGATCCGAGAGCACTAACTATCGATGTATCAATTGATGGTGTTCTCATTCCTAGAGTTCAAGTCGATGGTGGCTCTAGTGTGAACTTAATGAATGCCAATACAATGGAGGAGTTGGATTTAAAACAATTAGTACCCATGACATTGGTATTGAGAATGGCAGATCATAGCAGGGTGAAACTAATAGATATCTTATACAGTATTAATATTGTAATCGCGGGAATTATATATGAAATTGATTATATTATTTTTTAATTAGAGAGTTTCACTTTATCATATCCAATTTTATTAGGTCAGTCGTGGCTATATCAAGCCAAAGCTAGGAACGATTGGGGCCAAGGAACGTTGTCGTAATACATGCAATTTTGCTCGAGAATGCTCCAGGCACCTAGTTGTGGAAGACAAAAAGGAAATACACAACAACAAGATCCTAACAACTCTAATAGAATCTTAAACAACTTCTATTAAATCTTAACAATACTAATCAAATTTTGATCCAATCTTTAAGCAATTACAAAAGAAGAGTAAATGAATCATATATTAATCATAATAGAAAATAATATATAAAATACTAAATTTAGAAAATACTAAAAATAGAATCTTAAAACCCTAAGTCATATCTTATTCAAATCCTAGGTCAAATTCTAGTCAAAACATAAGTAAAATCTTGGTCAAACCTTGATCAAATCCTAGTCAAATCCTAAGTCAAATCCTCGTCAAATCTTGATCAAATCTTAATCAAACCCTAAGTCAAATCTTGGTCAAACCTTGATCGAATCCTAGTCAAATCCTAAATCAAACCTTGGTCAAACCTTGATCAAATCCTAGTCAAATCCTAAGTCAAATCCTAAGTCAAAATTTAGTCAAAATCCTAAGTCAAATCCTAGTCAAATCCTAAACTCTAAATCAAAACCTAAGCAAACCCTAAATCCTAAACCAAACCCTGATAAAATCTTAAACCAAATTCTAACCAATTTAAATCAACCCTAGGAAAAATTAGAACCTCAATATTTGCTGATTAGATCATTGATCTTATTTAAAACTTTGTATACCTTTCAACCTCTTAGTCAACAATAAGCACAACAATTTTGAAGGAAATCGAACTTACCAAATAGAAGAAAAATCCCAAAAACTTCTTGGGTGTTGGTCGGCCTCCTTCTCCAACCTTGAAGCTGATCTTCCAGTACTGATTTCTTCTTTTTCACCATTCAATCAATCTCAAATCACTCATGTGTATAGAAAAACACGTCTTTTATCCACACAAATAAAATTTACTCCAATCCAACTAGCAGATTGCTCAAGATCTCAAAAACCCTAACTGACCCTCAAAACTTAATTTCCGAGACCTTGACCCATATAAATCTCAATTACGTACAACTAAACTATTAGATTCAACTCAAATTTATAGCACACATTAACAACAACAATACCCAAAAATCCACAAATTTCTAGTTATAAGTCTGCTACAAAACTTTTGAAATTGCCTAAAACATCAACCCTATTTTATTTCACAAAATCCCAAAATGCCAAAATAACCCTGACTTTGTAAAGCTATTACAAAATCATTTTTTCTCCAAATCACTCAAAACCAATTTTTATACAAAATCTCTCAAGTCCACTCTCTAATTCCAATCTTTGATTTGCAAAAGCCTCCTGGATCCACCGTAGGCACGTGGTTTTGTGCCTCAGAGTCTGATTTTGATCCTAGCTCATAATTGGTCCTTTTCGGGTATCTATTTCAAGATTCTTGTAGTAAGTTTTTTTGAAACTTCTTCTTAACTCCCTCCTATATATGCCTATATCATTTTATTTCCCAATCTACTTTATTTTGCCTTACTTATGGCCCTACAAAGTAAATAGAAGCTCATTTATAAAAAAGGCAGCATTAACACTCATTAGTTTTTTTTCTTTTTTATTATTACCTATTTTTCTAGGATAATTTGCTAAAATATTTTAAACTAAGATCTTCTATAATATACTATTTCCACATTCTTTCACCTAATAGTCACGTTACATCACAACAACGTTAACTATTGGGAAGGGTAGTGACAAGATGGTTTTATAAATGTATCCAGTTTAATATCATGGGTAGTCTCAAATTATGGGCACAAAAGTAACATCTGATAATGATGGCCAATCTGAGATAGAATATGATGAAGTTAATAATACAATACAAGTTGGTAAGGATCCAATTCACATGCAAAAGCAGGGCGTGTTATATTAGTATGGAGGATCCGAGGAATATTTATGGTATCAAGAGGATGCAGTGAATTTTGACGATGTCATTGCGAATTGGATGAATAAAGTTGATAAATGAAGTTGTAAATGAAGTTGTAAATCACATGGTAAATGAAGTTGGTATATTGAAACCAGAATTGGGTACTGCCAATGTGAAAGATCATATGAAGGATTCAGAGTAGGAGAGGCAAATCAAATTGAAGGTTGATACGGAACCTATATACCAATCCATTAATTTGAGCTCCAATGAAACATCTCAGATTATCAAAGTATACACCGGTATAGAACTGAGAAATTGAAAAGATTTCTTTTTATATTATAAATCTACTTTTTCTTTAGTCGTATGCGGATTTAAAAAATATTCGTGTCAAAGTTTGTGAGCATCGAATTACCTTAGAGGAGGATGCTATACCAGTTTGTCAAAGACAACACCACTTTAATCCAAAATATTCTCTCATGGTTAAAGAGGAAATAGATAAACTTTTAGACGTGGGTTTCATATATCCAATCCCATTGTGAATCCCACCAATGGATCTTAATTAGTGGATTGGTTAAAAATATAGTCTTAAGTCATTTAATTATATAAATATAATGGCTAGAGAATCTTTTTGATTATTTAAATATTTATTAGAATTTAGAAGTATTTATAAATATAAAAGTCTTATTAGAAGAAAAGTTACAAAAATGGAATCTTAGAAAGTCTTGGAGGCAATTATTTTAGTTTGTTTAATATTTTTACTTATTATTAAGTATTAAGAGTTAGTTATTGAAACCAATGTTTACATTGGCCTTCTAATTACATGTATTACTCATTAAAAACCTATAAATGTTACTTAGTAGGTAGAAGAAGCATGAGGAAGAAATCTCATGTCTTTTTAATTATTTTTGTAGAAAATAGGATTTTGAGTTGATTTTTATTGATTTTATTATTATAAAAAATTTCCAAGGTAGAATAAAATAGTCTTAAATTGATATTATCATTTTAGAAATATTATAGAGACTTTTATAATTTATTTAGAATTTATTTAGAATTTTTAGAGCAATTTTGAAGACTTTGGTAAAAATGAGTTTTACCACCTTGGGAGCCATTATAAAGAAATGGAGCAAGATTTAAAGCCCATACAAGGTTCCTAGGCTAATAGGATATTTTTGAACACCATGGTGAAGTCAAAAATGCAAAATTATTAGTTCTACTAGTATAAAATAGGAGGACCAACAGCTAGTGTAGTCCTTATAGGAAGGGAGGTGTACAAGTTCCACATGGGTTGTGGCACCTTGGATGTAGGTAGGAGGATAAGACTAAGGCCTCGTGGCCCCTCTAGGACACCTATATACACTACTTGTGAGCCTTGGTGAGGTTCGAATCCATGATCTTGTAACAAGTTATCCTTGAGGTAAAAATTTCTACTTAATTTTTTCCATTATTTATCTTCCAACTTTGAATTATCATAACTTACTCAAAATAATTTAGATTTACATGTTTTTTACATCATTGGAAAGATAAAAAAAATTATCTATTTAAAAATTCAATTTCTATTTTTTACTTTTATTTTTTATTAGGTAAAAATCTAGTGAACAAACTGTGACTAGTTTTGTAGTGTGCAATTATTTAATTGCACATATTTTACTTGCTTTGTGTTGTTCTTCTCCTTCATTATTGTTTATTGCTCCTCATACTTCACACCACCATTTATAAGCAACTCTTAATTGAGACCACCTTATAACTTGGATTGAGAAGTGAATTTTATCCTCACACTCGTATAGTGAATGGGTTTCACCAATTGTGATGGTGCCAAAGAAGAATGGAAAATTCCAAATATGTCAAGATTTTTGTAAATTAAACGTGGCTACCAAGAAAGATTATTTTTTTTTACCTTTTATGGATAGTATATTAGACGCAATAGTTGGGCATGAATGTTATTCCTTTTGGACGGATTTTTGGGTTATAATCAAATAAAAATTGCAAAAGAGGACCAGTTGAAGACCACTTTTACTGCAGATTGGGACACATTTGCTTATAAAGTGATGCCATTTGAGTTATGTAATGCCTTAGCCACATTTCAAAGGATAATGATGCAAGCATTTCAAGACTATTTATGATTGTCAATGGAAATATTTTTAGATGATTTTTGCACCATTAGTACGACAGCAAACCATTCGGAATGTCTTGATAAATGTTTGGACCAATCTGATAAATATGGGATATCTTTGAATTCCAAGAAGTGACAATTTGGCTTATCATCGAGAAAACTTTTGGGACACATTATTTTTTTGGCTGATATCGCTACTGATCCAAATATAGTTACTCAAATATTGGCTTTATCAAAGCCAAAAACAATGTCTGGTGTTCATGGTTTTGTAGGCCATGTTAGCTATTATAGGTGATTCATTCATTTATTTGTAATAATATATCAATCGTTAATAAATCTCTTAAAAAAATTGCCATTAGATGAATCTAGTCCAATTTATAAAGTAGCTAAGAACTTAACTACATAAGCTTCTTTGACTTGGCAGTGTAGGATGTAGTTCTTTCTTTTTTATCTCTAATCTAATCTAAATTGTTTCTTTCTACTTGTTAGGTTTTCTTCTATTTTATCTTAGATCTACTTTACCTTTATTTTCTTCTCTCTTAGATGTGAACTTAAATGTTGTGGGCTGAAATTAGAAGAGAAGTTGGTAGAAAAATGGTAGTAAGAAGATAGAATAGAAATTTACCTCAAAAAGTGAGATTTCTTCAAATTAATCCAAAATAAAAGGTTAAAGAGGTGGGAAGACATGGGCTGAAGTGTCTCTTTGACCAAGGAAAGAAGAGAGACTGGGCGGAGATGACAAGGAGGGGTCGTGAGAGAGAACAGAGGAGAATTTTTTTTGAAGGTGCATAGGATTTTTGGATAGATAGTGTATATTTTGGTATGTAGAGGGAGCTTAGAGAGTATTTTAAATGCAATTTTTTGTAGGTTTGTAGTAGACAAGATAAAAAACATATAGAAATAATTCTCATATCTTTTGGTTAAATATCAAGGGAGATATGAGTCATCAAAGTTGCAAGTGTTTAAGACTAGGGCAATGACGGTTACTAAATTTTGGGCCTTGGCTCTTGGGAACAACTTAGACTCTAGAGGCAAAATTTGTTGGATTTTATTCCTTATAGAATTAATTACTTTGTCTCAAAATCTCAAGTCAATATGATCTTTGAGCAAAGAGTTATGAGTGAATTTGTAACCAGATTTGCATGAAAAGAGAAATAGAGTGAAGGCAGGATTGGGGTTTGTATGGATAATGTGTGTATGTGGGTTTTTTGGATGTAAATAGAATTAAGAGACAAATTTGAGTGTAAAATTTGATAGATATGATCTATACAAGTTAGAAAAGAGATGAAAGCAAGTTTGATACTCATTTGTTTTATGAATAAAATATTATGCTCTTTCAAAGTGATAGGAGTCTATCTCTAAGTCAGTGAAGTTTGAGGGAGCATATCTTTGTGATCAGAGTATCATTTTGAGTAAAATTTATTGGAGTTTGTAGATATATGAGTCTATTAAGTTATTTAAAAAATTGATTGCTATTGGAGTTATGTTTAAAGAATTATGAGAAAATTTGTTGTTAGATCTAAAGTTGTTAGAAGACAAAATTAAAGAAAAAGGATAGAGTCTATAACTCTAGTTCAAAGAGAAATTTTGGAGCAAAAACTTAAGGATATTTAAAACATAAAATAAGCAATAAGCCTATCAAATTTTAGTACTTAGGTCTTTGTTAATAAGGAGCAATGAAGGTATGAAGCAAAGGGGGTCTAGAATCAAAGGCAGCATAGAGGGATTACTTTGACAACATGGTTCTCTCTAACCACATGAGTTATAATCAAAAGGTTTATGGGGTTTGCTTCTTTACTTCTTTATATACTTTGTATCCAAATTTTTGCTTCAATTGATATGATATCTTAGGATTTATGAGCAAAATTGAGGGCAGGTTTCTAAAGGCAGAATATGTTAGGGTTAATAAAGTATGTTTTTATGTAATTTCTTCAATTTTATGAACTTTATGAATCTCATCTTACACTTTAAAAACTAGAGGCACAAAGACCTAGTGTTTCTTGGAACTAAGATTAATTGTTAACAGAGGTATTGGTAGTAACAGAGTTAATTGTTAACAGAGCTACAAAAAATCTCAAAAAATAAGTTCCAAAGTCTTGTTAAATCAAACTAATCCATAGCTAGGAAGTCTTAGCAAGATTAAAGAATGCATAGTTGTATTAATTCTTTTGAAATATACAAACATTCTTCAAAATATATAAGGTTTTTCTCAAGCTTAAATTTATTAGCATTTTTATTATAGCAATTCTTGATATCAAAGGCCAAAGCATCATTAGTATTGCAACATACACCTCATCAAGGAAATTAAAATCAATAGGTGCCTATATAACAATGGTACAAAAATAAAATTACTCCAACTTTAACAAAGTTGTATATTGTTGATTAAATATTGCCTCTCTTGCCCTTAGTATAAGATATGATTTCCTTGATAAAGCATCAGACAATCCTTGTTGCTTCCTATGTTGATAAAAGATGATAAGATTAAATCAAGATAATGATATATTTCATCGACCTTAGCGGCGATTAAAAACTCAAATTAATATAAAATATTTTAGATTCTTGTAGTATATATATACAATCACAAGATGCATTACTCTTTCAAAAAAAATGATACCATTCTTGAAAAGAATGCATAATAACAAGAAGCTTCTTATTATAGATTTTATAATTAATTTTGACAGAAATTTTTTTTTGAGAATAAAATACAACAGGATGGAGTTTATTGCTTATATCCATTTATGAAAGTACAACCTTTAGTGCAAAATTTGAAGCATCATTTTCTATATAGAATGCTTTTGTAAAGTTTGCATGCATTAAGATTGAGGTTGTTGTAAACACCATCTTGAGGTCTTGGAATACCTTCTCTACTTAAGGCCTCCATTCTAACTTGTCTTTATATATCAATTGAGTAAGAGGGGTGGCAACTTGAGAATAATTTTTGATAAAGATCTGATAGAAGTTAATAAATACAAGAAAATATTGTATATCTCTCATAGTCTTTGAAATAGCCCATTATATAATTGCCTCCATTTTCTTGAGATCCATCATCAAATCTTCAATAGGTATAATGTATCTCAAAAATTCCATCTTTGGTTGATAAAATATATATTTTTTTAGCTTGGCATATAAATCTATATCTTGTTGCTTTTGTAATATCAACTTTACATGTCTTTTGTGTTCTTTTAGATTTTTTAAATAAATGAAGATATCATCAAGATGAATCATCACAAATTTTTCTAGCTGCTTTTAAACAATATCATTTATTAAATGCTAAAAGATATCAGATGCATTTGTTAATCCAAAGGTTATGATATTATATCCGAAATATCTATTTCTTATCCAAAATGTGATCTTTTATTTGTTTCCTTCCTTGATTCCTACCAAGTTGTATACTCTACAAAGATCTATTGTAATATAGATCTTGGCTTGGCTAAGTTTTTTTAAAAATCCTAAAATTAATGGTAGTGGATAATAATTTTTCACCATTATCTTATTCAATCTCTAGTAATCAATGCATATACGTAAGGAACCATTTTTCTTCATCACAAAGAATATATGTATATTTGTTAGAGACTTTGAATACTTGATGAAGTTCTTTGTAAGATTTTCATCAATATAATCGTTTAATGTCGAAAGCTCATTTTGAGAAAGATTATAAATTAGGCCAAAAGGTAATTATGTTCTTTTTTGAAGATCTATGGTATAATTATATGATTAGTGCTCTGATAATATATCAATATTTTTTTTTGGAAAACATCTTAAATTTTTTTATTCTGCTCTAAAATACTTATTAATGAAGTCATATCTTCTTTAGTTGGAATCGCATAAATAAAAAATGGTATACCTTCTTTGGCCAATCTTATAAAAGCTTTAATTCTAACAAATAAAGACTTATCAATTTGTGACTTTTTATAAAGTTTTCTTATAGAAATTTTTATAAAAAATATTATTTTTTGTGACTTCCAATCTATAAATGGATTTTATTTTTTTAACCAAGATAATCTAAGAATAAAAAGATTTGAAGGAATTCTAATAATATTAATCACAATTTGATTGCTATAATCTTTAAACGACACTTCTATATGTGTGATTTTATAAGTGACACTATCAAAGGATAAAGATTGTCTATCTATTACTCCTATATAAACAAGTTTGAATTTCTATAGTAGAGGAATTTTATGAAGCTTAACAAATGCCTCATTTAAAAAATAAGTGAATGCCTCCAAATCCAATAAGGCAATCATCTAAAGCTTCTAAGTGCCAAAATACAAAGGAATTGTGAAACAATGAGTAAGTTGAGTATAAAGAGAGGAACTTGAATAATTTTGCAATGTTGAATTGTCCAGCTGCACAGTCCCTACTATGGCTGAATATCTTCATTTTCTTGAATGATTGCATTTATGATTTTGGTGATGTGCCAATTTTATTTTTTTAGACAAGTGTCAATCTTATAGCCTTCCTTGCCACATCACAAGTATAGACCTTCTTCTATCTGATGGTTCTTTTTTTGTGAACTAAAAGGTTTAAAATATAGTGCATCAAGTTGCATATCTTCTACTTCTAAATGTGAATTGAAAATGATTGTCAATGTAGCATAAGTATGTTGAATTGCATATTATTTTGCTAAAGCCTATGAATGTTGATCTTGATTATATTAGAATAATCAATTATTATATTTTACGACTTGGCTAATGGCTTCATTGAGCGATTATGGATCCAAAAGCAATAATAATAAATCCTTCATATTATC
The DNA here is from genome assembly GCA_036785485.1 of Physcomitrellopsis africana. Taxonomy (NCBI): domain Eukaryota; kingdom Viridiplantae; phylum Streptophyta; class Bryopsida; order Funariales; family Funariaceae; genus Physcomitrellopsis; species Physcomitrellopsis africana. The sequence continues at coordinate 219,665 of JAWRVF010000334.1, forward strand.
TCTTAACTTCCAATAGAATTGACTCATTAAGGCTTCTTTGTCTTAATTGATGTTGCACACTAGTTGTTAAAAATTGGATGCATAGATTGATGCAAAGCATGCTTCTTGTTACAATATTTAGATCTTAGATATTCTTCAACAAGCTTTATCATATTATCCAAATGCTTCTGCAAATACTTCTATAAAAATTTCAAAATTATTCAAAATAGATGATTTCTTTTAGAACAAGAATAAAAACTACAAAAATGTTTGTCTCATAAGCAAGGTGCTAACCAATCTAATCCGTTATTCTTTTGTTAGATAAATATTAAGATGTAGAATTGTTATCAATCTAATTTGATTGACAAATTTTCAAAATTTCAAATATGTATCATTATATTTTTTTAGAAGACTAACTTGAAGCTCTTTATTTTATTGAATAAGTAGATTTTTTTAGTGTAGCATAGGTAGTATTGCATCCTCAAGTATAAAAGTTAAAGGTGGATGTAGTCTAGATTGTGGTATTCCAAATGTTACATTGTTATGAAGTTTTGTAATAATTCCTTCAATCTCCGTAGTTTTAGCAGATAAAATAGTAAGAGAACTTATAATGGCATTTAACTTAGACTTGAAAGATTTGATTATATTAATATCTTGACTTGTAGATATTCTAAGAGAAAAAAAAATGAATCTATAAGCAGACAATATCAATTTAGAAGAAGATAATCGACAATCTTTAAAATACTTTAAGGTCTTCAAGGAGAGTGGTGATTTATTCTCTCATAAGAAGAATAAAGTTCCAATATTGTAATGAAAAAAATATCAATTTAAAAGAGGATAATCCTCAATCTTGAAAGTATTGATATACTTTCAAGAAGAAAGATAATCCACTTTTTAATAAAAAAGATCCAACTCTGATATTTAAGATGAAGGCACTGTTGACAAATTATCAAAGATATAAGAACATAAAGTAAGAGACTTGAATTAGAACAAGGTTTCAAGAAGAAACTAACAAGAACTTGAATTAATTAAATGAGTACACAAACAATATTAAGAAATGTGAGCTAGAACTCTAAGAGATGCGATGTTAAAACTAAAGAATTCTTCAACCTTGACTGCCATATATATCCCTATTTAGGATGCTCTTTGAGTAGCCTCTATCAAACTAAGAAGCTTTTTGAGTAGCTTCTACCAATTAAGAAGCTTCTTGAGCTCTTTCTATCAACTTGGAAGCTTCTTAAGCTCTTTCTACCAACTTGGATACTTCTTAAGCTCCTTCCACTAACTATGAAGCTTCTTGAGCTACTTTCATCAACTAAGAAGCTTTTCAACTGATTTTTACTAACTCAAAAATATCTATAATTTTTTGTAAATTTCCAAAGTGTATATCCCTAACATAAGATACATTTCTTTTTTGCAAAAATGACACCATTTTTTAAAAGAATCTACAATAGCAAAGAAATTTTTATTATAGATTTTATAATTAATTTTGGCAATAAAAAACTTTTAAAAATAAAATATAGAAGATGGAGTTTATAATCTATCCATTTGTGAAAATATAGCCCCTAATGCAAAATCTGAAGCATCGATTACCAACGTGGAATATTTTTATAAAATTTGGATGTATTAAGATTGGAGCTATAGTAAATATTATCTTGAAACCTTAAAATGCCTTCTTTACTTAAGGTGCCTATTCCAACTTGTCTTTACATGTCAATTGAATAAATGGGGCAATAATTTAAAAATAATTTTTAATGAAGATCTGATAGAAATTGACAAATCCAAAAAAGTATTGTATGCCTCTTCTAATCTTTGAAATTTCCCATTGCTTAATTGCTTCCACCTTCTTGGGATTCATCATCAAAGCTTTAGTAGATATGATATATTCCAAAAATTCTATCTTTGATTGATGAAATATATATTTTCTTAGCTTAACATATGTACTTGCATCTTGTTTTTTTTAATATCAATTTTATATGCTCTTTATATTCTTCTATTTTTTTCAAGTAGATAAAGATATCACTAAAATAGATCACTATAAACTTATTTAGATGCTCTCAAAAGATGTCATTCATTAAATACTGAAAGATAGTAGATGCATTTGTTAATCCAAAATGCATGATGGCATCTAACTTGGATTCAAAAGATTTAATCAAACTAATGTCTTGACTTCCAACCATTCTAAGAAAAAAAAAAATCTATAGAAAAATAATATTAGTTTAGAGGTGGATAATCCACAATTTCTAAAATATCTTAAGATCTTTAAAGAGAGGGATGATTTATTTTCTCACAAGAGAGATAAAACTCCAATATTGTAATGAAGAAAATATTAGTTTAGAAGAAGATAATTTGCAATCTCTAAAGCACTAATATACCTTCAAGAAGAAAAATAATCCACTCTCTAATAAGAAGGATCCAACTTTAATATTTAAGGTGAGGGTAGTCTTGACAAACTATCAAAGATATGAGAATCTAACACAAGAAATTTGAATAAAAAAGAAGTTTCAAGAAGAAACCAATAAGGATTTGAATTATCTAGATGAATACATGAATAATACTAAAAAAGGTAAGTTAGAACTCTAAGAATTGTGTTATTGGAACTAAAGAACTTTTCAACCTTGACTCCAAAATATATTACTGTCTACAAAGCTTTTTGAACAACTTCTACCAAGTTGGAAGCTTCTCGAGCAACTTTTATCAACTTGGTAGCTTTTCAAGCTGATTTTATTAATTTGGAAGCTTCTGGAGCTCTTTCTACTAACTTATGAGCTTCACGAGCTCTTTTTTCTAATTATAAAGCTTTTCAAGTAACTTTTATTACTTAGAAAACCTCTAGAATATTCTAGAAGGTTTTATGAACTTCCAAAGTATATATCATTAACAAGTAGTTGTAAATCTGTTCTTAATTTGATCAAATGTAATTTAAGAACAGATTTACAACTACTTGTTAATTTACAACTACTTATTAATCTGTGTAGTTGTAAATCTGTTCTTAAATTAATAAAATTCAATTCTTTTTTTTTATTTAAAAAATAAATAGATTATAATATATCTTCAAAGATATTATTGTGCTTTTAAAGGTTATGGATTAATCACCTTTAAATTAATATTTTTGTTTCTTAATATTGAATTTTTTTCAAAAAAGTGGACTATCACTCTTTTTGTAGAAATTTTTATTTGATATTAGAAGTTACAAATTATCCACCTCTAAATTAACTTGTTATTTATTAATATTATTTGTTCTTTATATAAAAAGTTATATATATACTATAAATATTACATTGAATTGAATTTTATTAATTTGCATAGACTTTGGCTTTATTAAATAGATTTTTGAAAATTTGGATATTACTTTTATTACTTGATTTGTTCTTTTTCAATCAAATCTTTATTCTTGGCATCTTTTAAAAAATTAATTATTACATAATATTACTTTAATAATAAATTATTTAAATAAATTTAATTTTGGCATTATCAATAATAAATCTGTGGCATCTTCTTTTAAACTATATCTAAATTAATTGATAAGAGTATTATTTTTCTAATCCATATTGCAAGGAAGTTGTTAGAATTCAATAGCATAGATAACAGCTGTATATGATCTTTATTACAAAGACTAGAGTTTTATTTATATTACTCTTTTTTTATTATTTTATTCCAAAGTAGCTATAAATACTTCTAAAAATAAGTTTGGTTTATACAAAATTTGTGAATCCTTCTCCATAAAAGGTACAAATTAATATAAAACACTTTCAAATAAAAACGTATCTATAAATCCTACTTGAATACTTCTTTCAAGGTATTGAAAAATATGTAACTTTAAAAAGAACTCAACATATTGTAGAAATCATCAAAAATTTGATCTTATTCCATCAAACTTCTTTGACATATTAATCTTTGATTCTTTCATAATTGTAGTAGCAAGATTTTTAGGATTTATTTGTAATATTTATCTACTTATAATTTCTTCTCTTAATTACATAATTTTTTGACATAATATTAGATCTCATTTTTTACTTTTTCTATAAGTGAAGCAATAATGCTTCTATAATTGAGATTGCTAATATATAAGATTTTTGTTTAGAGACTATTAAAAAGCTTGTGAAGATCTACAATTGTTGCAACTATATTTTCACTTCTATCAATTGTAGCATCTATATTTTATTTTCTTTCTATTTAAATTAAAAAGAATACTAAAAATTTTACAAGTCAAATCAGAGGAAAAAAATCCAAAACCTCTAATACCAAATGAAATTTTTTACAAAAAGAGATAGTCCACTTTCTTTAAAAAAAAGAATCGATGTTAAAAAAAAAAATAAAGTTTAAAGGTAGATAGTTTGTAATCTTTAAAAGTAAATTAATATTTATTAAGAAGTAGTATAATCAATTTAATTTTTTAAAAAATAAACTGTAACAAGTTAATAATCTTATCAAAATTTCATAAATAAATAGACATAAATCTAAATAAAACATGTAATAAGTTAATAATCTTATCAAAATTAGAAAAATAAATAATGTAGTCATCTTTAAGAAGGAATTAAGAATAGATTTTAGCAAAATTTATCTCAAAATTTTAAAAATTAATATTCAAAGAGGATTAGTTATGAATGTAGGTCTAAATCACATCTTAAGACACAAAATCATATATCTATGGCAAATAGAGAGTTCTTTGGTAAATCAAAAAATAAGATTTGAAAGCAAATTGTAGGAGATTTATTTGAGCATTAGTTGTGAATAATTTGAATAGATATTAATTTTTATTAGAGCTTTGCAAAGTCAAGGTTATTTTGAGTAACTTTGGTTTCTATGAAATAAAAAGTAGTTTATATTTTTAAATTTTTTTAAAGTTTGACAATAGATCTACAAGTAAAATTTTATAGATTTGTAATTGTAGTTGTGGTAAGGACATGCTATAAATTTGAAATTGATCAAATAGTTAGATTAAGATCTATAAATATATAGAAAATTATATATATGAGTAGTACATTTAATTTTTTATATATTTATAAATTTTAGAAGCAATTAAATGGTGCAAAAAGGAGATATTGGCACTAAAAGATTGCTGTCAAGGTTGGAGAAGGAGGCTGGTCTTTACTGGAGCAGAGTTTTGGATTTATCTTCTATTTGATAAGTTAGATCTTCTTCAAATTTTTTGTACTTATTGCTAACTTAATTGTTCAAAAATGTGTAAATTTTGAATCAAAATCAATAGTTCAATCATTAATTATTGGAATTTCAATGTGCTATTGGATTTATTAGGATTTGATTAGAATTTGGTTAGAATTTTATTAGAGTTTGATTAGGATTTGTTAGGATTTATTTATGATTTGATTAGAATTTGATTAGGATTTGATTAGGAATTGATTAGGATTTGACTAAGATTTGATTAAGATTTGATTATAATTTCTATTTTTAATATTTTAAAAAAACTTTTATTTTAATATTTTTTTGAATTTTTATTGTAGTATTTTTTTAGAAATTCTTCAAGATTTCTTTGTATTTTTTTTTATAATTAATTAAAAATATAATTAAACTTTTTTAATGATTGAATATACTTATTAATCTTTAATTATAATTTATATATACTTCTAATTGAAGTGTTAAGACTTAATGTTGCAATTTTCTTTTCATCTTCCATAGTCAAGTGCTTGGTATATTTTCAAGCAAGACTTCATGTAATACAATAATGTGACATATTTATAAAAGTCTAAATATCTAATCTATGTATAAGAAACTTTCTTAAAGCTTCTTAAGAAAGATATTATCTTATCAACATGTTTTTACTTACTTCTACTTACTTCTATTTATTTCTATGTACTTAAGAAATATAGACATTTGTTATACCAACTCTCTTTAACAAGCATATCAACTTTCAATGTCACAATGAATTAAATTATATTTTTTTTGTATCAATAAACTAAGTGACCAGTCTACAAAGTCCTTTAACGTCCTTATTGGCACCAACTTGCTTTTGATCCACTCTATCATTTTATTGTCAAGATAACCTAATTTTCTACCTAGAATTCATATAAAGATTAAAATTTTTATATAATTGTCTATTGGATTACTATATAAAATAACTATAAGATCAAATTTTGTCAGTATTACAATAATGATCCAATTCAATCTAATCAACCTATAAAATCTCAAAAAATTCAACTCATCTACCAACTTAGACAACTATGAGACCTTCAATACATAAAACTAAATTCAATTTTCCAACTCTCCTTGTTACATCTTCTATTTACACCTCCACTTTCTTGATAATATGACATTCAAATTCTTAGCCAATTTAACAAAATTTACAAGAAATGTTGGCCAATCCTTCCAATCCAATTGCCATGCCACTTTCAAATGTTTAGCTAGCATTCCTATCTTCTTAATAACACTATTCTAAACTTTATACCAACTTGACCAAGTTTACAAGAGATATTGGCCAATTTGCACAATTTGGTCACCATGCCACCTCTAAATATCTAATCAACATCCTTAAGTATAAATTAGAAAATTCTTATATTTAGGTCATAATAACCTCTACCATTGATTGTTAATATGGACACTTTTATTGTTGGGCCAAAACAACCTCCATTATTGATTATCAATTTGAATACTTTTACTCCTAAGCTAGAGCAACCTCCATCAAAGGTTGTTCTAGCTACCAAAATTATACAAAATATCAAGGACCTCACTTCAATTAAAAAAAAAACATTCATGTATTGTTATAGCCATATTTTATTTTTAAAGCCCTATGTATGTTTTTGAAAAATATAAATCAACATGCAATTGCTTGGCATGCAAATCTAAATCCAATAATAATTCTATTTTTTTTGTAAGTAGAGCCATTTTTTCTAAAGGCTATTTTTTATCTTCAAAAATATTTCAAAATCTTAAGTTTTAAAGTAGAAAATTTCTTCAATATAGTTTACAATCTTATCCTCAACCATGCCAATTTTTTAGTATTTAAAAAAAAAAACATTATATTATTTGCATTGTCATATTGTAACATAGCTATAAGATGAAAGTGCAAAAAAAAACATATATTATAGAGGAGCTTAATTAAAGACTAAGTAATAAAATTATTTAAAAATATATACATCTATATATATATATATATATATATATATATATATATATATAAGATAGGAATGTAATAAAAATATTTAATATTAATATTATTTTTTATACAAAGAGCTATTTATTTTGTAGAGCCATATACAAAATAAAAAAAAGATAGATTAACAAAAATAATATTATAGGCATCTTTAAATCAAAGTAAAGAATAATTTTGGCAAATATTACTTAAAAAAATCTTGCATTGATTTTTGGAGAAGGCCAATTGTGAACTAGGATCAAAACTAAATCATAAGGCATAAACCACAAGCCTATGGCAAATAAAAGGTTCTTTTGTTGATCAAAGAGCAAGATTAGAGAACAAATTTGATAGAATTTCTTTAATCATTGGTTTCAAAGGGTTTGAGTGTATAATAACTTTGTGAGAGCTATGCAAAGTTAGGATATTTTTTGGATGACTTTGACTATTAAAAAATAAAATGGATTCATTTTTTAGAGAATTTTATAAATATTATATTAGATCTACATATAAAAATTTATATATTTTTAAATATAGTTGTATTGAATATATATTGTGAATTTTAGATTAATTAAATAATTAAATCAAAGGTTATTAAAATTCAAACGGAATAGGATATCAAAAATTGGATTTTAAAGGTTAGTAAGTGTTTCTATGATTTTGAGCAATCTACCAATTAGATTAAAATGGTTCTTTTATAAATTAATAGTTGATTTAATTTCTAATATTTATGTAAAATTTTAGAATTTATAATTAGTGTTAAAAAGAGCTATTGATGCTAGAAGATTAACATCAAGGTTGGAGAAGGAAGATGGCCAACACCCAAACAAATTAAGAGCTATTTCTCTCAATTTGTAACTTTAATTTTCTTCTAATTTTTATAAGCTTAATTTTAATTAAAAAATAAAATTTTTTATAGATTTTGAATAAAGATCAATAATTAATTTAAAAATTATTAAGATTTTAAATTTATTATAGGATTTGATTAAAATTTGATTAAGATTTTTTAGGATTTATTTAAGATTTTATTAAAATTATTATGATTTAATTAAGATTCAATTAGGATTTGATTAGGATTTATTTAGAATTTAAAATTATTTTAGAATTTGATAAAATTTTAATTAGGATTTATTAAAAATTCAATTAGAATTTATTTAAGATTTTATTAGGATTATTAGATTTTTAATTAATTATAAAATATAAATTTACCTTCTATAGCCAAATACTTGGTACATTTTCAAACAAGATGATATGTAATACTATAGCACCTAGTGACAACAAGTTAATACAATTTAATTTAAGATTTATACAAGCGACCTTAAAAATGCACTTTGAATGCTCTCTTATTATGACACAAAGTGCATATTCAAAAATTTTCTTTTCTAAAAGACTTATTGTAAATTGGCTATAGCAACCAATAAACCTTAAGTAATGGCTAAGTGTGAGTTATCAAATTAACTCATTAGTTGTTTTAGGATAAAAGAATGCATTTAGAGTGCCAAAATTATAATTGTAAAGTAAAGATGTGTTTAGATGATGCTAAATAAAGGAGAATAGTGTTAGTGAGAAAAAAATAAGATCTTAATAAGTATTGGAGGAAATTATCTTAGTTAATTTAGTATTTTTGTTAATTATAAGAATTAGCATTTAATTATTGAGACCAATGTCTACATTGGCCTTCTATCTTTATATACCACTTATTAAAAATATATAAATGTTACTTAGTAGGTAGACAAAGTATGAGAAATAAATCTCATGTCTTTATAATTATTTATGTAGAAAATAAGATTTTTAGTTGATTTAAATTAATTTTATTTTTCTAAAAAATCACCAAGATAGAATAAAATAGTTTTAAATTAGTATTATTATTTTAGAAATATTATAAGAATTTTTAGAATCTATTCAAAATTTATTTAGAATTTTTTAGGAAATTTTAGAATAATTTTGAAGACTTTGATAAAAATGAGTTTTACCACTTGGGAGCCATTATGAAGAATTGGAATAAGGTTTGAAGGCCATACAAGGTTCGCACGCTAATTGGATGTTTTTGAACACCATGGTGAAGTCAAAATTATAAAAAAATGAATTTTACTAGTAGAAAATAGGAGGACCAATAGCTAGTATAGTCCTTATAGGAAGGGAGGTGTACAAGTCTCATATGGGTTGTGGCACCTTGGATGTAGGTAGGAAGTTAAGACTAAGGCCTTGTAGCCTCTCTAAAAAATCCATATACACTTCTTGTGAGCCTTGGTGAGGTTTGAACTTATGATCTCTTAAACAAGTTATCTTTGAGATAAAACTTTTCTATTTAATTTTTTTATTATTTATCTTCTATATTTGGATTATCATAATTTATTCATAATAACTCGAATTTATATATTTTTTATATTATTGAAAAGATAAAAAATTATTTATTCAAAAATATAATTTTTATTTTTTACTTTTATTTTTTATTAGATGAATATATAGTAAACAGATTGTGACACAGTTTTGAATTATGTACTTGCTTGATATCCTTTACTTCCTTTGTTTTGTGGTTATTATTCTTGTTGTATTTGCTATTTGTTTCCTGCACTTCACACCACCAATTACAAGCAACTCTTAAGTGAGGCCATCTTGTAACTTGGATTGAGGGGTGAAAATTTACCCTCACATTTTGGTGCATTTGCCGAGAGGTGGTGCTTCTAATTGTGTGGGTGATTGTGGAGTGAGTTAATGATGGTTGATCCTTTTTGTGGACTTTTTAAGCGAGTATTTTAATCCTATTTTCTATCATTGATAAATCTTCTACCTTTCTTCATTATTGTTGTAAACAAATTTTTTATCATTTATAGTCAAAAAAAAAAAAAAAAAAAAAAAGTTTTTAAATAGAAAGTGATTTGTTCTTGGATTTTTATCAATCAATTTTTATATAATTATTATTTGTATTTGGAATTTTATGGAATTGTGTATCTTCATGTTAGCTTTTTAAAAAACTATCACATATTTGATTGGGATCAAATTTGAATTTTTGGTGAATTTTTGAGTAGAAATGGATCCACTATCTTGAATGGTTGCTCCTATGAGTGATTTGCTCTTGGGTTTTCATCAATCAGTTTTTATGTATTAGTTAGTTGACCTTAAAATATTATAAAGTTATGTAACTTGTTATTAGCTTTTTAAAAAACTATCACATATTTGATTTGGATCAAAATTGGATTTTTGGTGAATATTTTATTAGAAGAGGTTTGACTACCTTGAATGTTTGCCCCTAAGAGTGACTTGCTCTCGGATTTTTATCAATCAATTTTTATGTATTTATTAGTTGACTTTGAAATTTAAAGAGATTGAATATCTTATTATTAGCTTTCTAAAGAATATTTTTATATTTGATTTTGATCGAAATTGAATTTTGGATGAATTTTTTATTAGAAGAAGGTTCATTGTTTTGGGAGTTTGCTCCCAACAGTGATTTGCTATTGGATTTTCATCAATCAGTTTTATTTTGTTCGTTATTTGACTTTGAATTTTAGTGAAGATATTAACATTTTTGTTAGCTTTCTAAAAAATTATTACACATTAGATTTGAAAAACAATTGAATTTTTAGTGATTTTTTTATTAAAAGGGGATTTATTGCCTTGGTAGTTTTGTGTACTCCTTATTTGAAAAGGTATTTTTTAGTGCCTATTGACTATTTTCAATTGAATTTTTTGTTTTGTTTTTTTTTTTTTTTTGGAATAAAAATACTTCAAAGATAAGCTTAGAATGGTGCAATTTTCATTGATTTTTCATCAATACTCAATTTGTGGCAATTTTTGGAGTGGGGCTCATTTTCAAAGGTATTATCACTTACTTCCTTATGAGTTTCTTGTTGAGGGCCTATTTCTAGTGGTTGAGGGATTTAATCACCCTCTCAATTCCTTATATTCTATCTTTTTACAAAAAACAAAAGATTGATTATTTGAATAAGCAATCCTTTATTTTATCCTTGTAAATCTTCTTCTAGGCGGCCTTTCTTTAATGATAGAGGGATTTAATTATTCTCTCCACCTGCCATACCCATTTCTTTATAGATATAGGATAGAAAAGATTTTCCAATAGTAGTTTAGACACGTTACTTCACTTACAATATAAAAAAAAAGAAAAGAAGAGAAGAACAATTATCCAAGACACCATACTTCTAAGATAAGCTTTCAATTAAGTAATTTGGTTGAATTTTCATTTCATTAAACTAATACAAGTTGTGGATTGAGGGATGAAGGACATAATATAAGAAGTAGCACTAAGAAGCTAAGTTTCAAGTAAGTTCCTTGGCTCTTGTCAATTTATTTTAATTCTTTTAAATTTAGCAGATACTCGTAAAAATAAAAAGCTGAAGTTAGGAGTTGGGAGGTAGACTTTGAAAGGAAGATGTGAGGGAGATAAGTCTTCAATCTCTCTTAAACATATGGATATAAGAGATAGATAGAACCTTTAACCCAATCCTTTTAAATCCTAATCTTTATTAAAACGTTTAGCTTCGATCAAGTAGGAGGATATTAAATATTTATTAGCCTTCAGTAACAAGTGTTAAGTTGTTTGGAGATGCAATAAGGTGAGTTCTCCTTCAAAGTATTATGAATTGATTGCAAAGAATTTTTTTTTAACATAATCTTTATTATTAACTATTATAGTGGATAATTTCTTAATAACTTTTATGTGAAGAAAAAAAAAAAAAACACAGCTCAAGCTCCGTGGCATCCTAGTATGGAATTTTTCTTTACATTATTGTTGGTTAGGATCAATCTCACATAGGATCGTACTGCATAGTAAGTAAAATTGAGAAAAATATTGCTTGAGGTGATATTCAAGCAATCATTCTTTATTTGTTTATATTTTGTTTCTTTTTCCTGTTAGAAGGTATTTTAATAAAATATGGATTGCACATGGATGACAAAAATACTTTTTAAATTAATTTTTTAGAGATTGGTATATTAAAATTATGAGTCTAGGTAAACGTTGTCGTATTACAATCCATTTATATAGTGAAAAGTATAGATAAGAATAATTTATATTTAATATTTGATTATCTTGATTCAATAAGAACTAAGGATATTTAAGGAAGGATTTATGAAAGCCTCTTAGATTATTTTCTTGTTTTAATAGCTAATAGATAAAAGTTAGTTATTAAATTTTTCTTCTAGGTTGTACAAAATCTAATCATCAATCTTCGAATATCTCGACCCCCTATCCTTGGTGGCCATTTTTGTAGCTGGAGGTCTGATTTTGACCTTGTCTCATACACAGCTGATTCTTGTACATAAGCTCATTCTTCTAGTGTGTGATTGATTGAGTGCTCTAAGACTAAGTAAAAAATTGTGGCAATCTAATGGTGCATTTGGGATTTATTTAGTCTTTAATACAAAAATGTACCAGAAATTCATAGTTTAGGGTTGATTGGAGTTTGTGCAATATTTTAAGATCTATCAATTGGATCAAGGAGAAAATTGGCACAATGTTAGAAGAATTAAAGATAGAACTATATACCAAATTTTAACTAAAGTTAATAGTTACAAAAGGAGAAATTTATATTGGAGCTTCTGTATTAACTTTCAAACTAGCGGCTAAGTGACATTATTGCAAGTTTTGATCAATTTTCCACAATTTGTAAGTTGGATTGAATTAAAACTTTTTGAGCATATAGAAGGCTTATGTTTGCATTTGTATGCAAAGTTTTATACTAAGTTGATAATTAGATTAAAAATCATAGCTTATTAAAATTCACTAATTGAAGTTAAGACTTATAAAAAGACTCTTAGTTGCTTGATTGTAACAAGTAATAAGCAATTGGAGTTTATATGTAGAAGAAGTTATCAACAAGAGTGTTTTTAAGCACTTTATATTGATTCAAGTACTCTTGACATGATATTCAAATCATACTTTTTGTATACAAACAAAACTTGTTAAGGGTCATTGGATATATGTGCCCGGTGCATTTCCAAATAGGACAACACATTATATAACATAAGTGGTGAATCCGATCTGAAAGTTTGGGATAGAAGATTGGAGTTTATTTTGGTTATTTGGAATTAATGGCATAAGAATAGAAGAAGATGGATTTTGGAATTATTGATGGAGCTTTGGGTGGTGCTTCAAGTAGATCTTTAAGTGGAGCTTCAAATAGATTTTCTTCTGGTGGTCAAGGTATGTATCTAGATCTGAACACTCCAAATATGTTTCAATCTTTTACATTATTTATGTAATAGCAACAATGCAAAGATTGCAAGGATGCTTTGGTAATCAAAGCATTGCAAGTAGTGGTTAATAAAGTCGACCAGTTTGATGGAAATGACATCTCTAAATACTTAAGATAATTTATGCAGGAAATAGAATTAAATTGAGTTTCCAAAAATGACATGATTTTATTATTTGAACTTGCTACAATGTTGGAGATAAGAGAATATGTGAAATTAATTATAGAATTCTTGAGAGAGATTCTCTTATGCATTGAAAGATGAATATTTCTTAGAAGACTTTGATTGAGTCACTAAAAAATCATTTTTGGAATAAATTGAGCGCCCTAACAAGAAATTACAAGCTACCAAATTATTAAGAGAGTTTGAGAGACAATATTCTCGATTATTGAAAGTAAAAAAGCTAACCTTGGGACCAAATAAGGTTGAGTTATTTCTTCAAGCAACTATTGGAAAATTGTAAGAAAGGTTAGAGATTCTTCTTGAGCATAAAAAAGAGGATGAAGGATTGATAATAAAATGGAAAGAAATCAAAGATGCAATGGGGTTGCTTGCAAGAAGGGAAAAGAGAAAGGATAGGGTTGGTATCCAAAGAATGGTGCAGGTACCTAAAACTTAAGTGCCTACTTTGCGATCAATAGTACCTATTATTCAACCTTCAATAACTACATCAAAGAAAAAAGATGTGAGGATTGAAGAACTTATACAGGGGATGCGGGATCTTCAAATTAAATTTGCAAGGCTTGAAGAGAAGACTTCTACAATGAATCCAAAAGCCACTTTTAACTAAGGATGTGTACAAAGTATATCTAATTTGATGATGATTTTCATTCTCGAAAGGATTGTGGTGAATTCAATGAAATGGTACAATAAGGCATTGTTTTTTGAAAAGATGGAAAGGTAGCATTAAAGGATACTGGTGATTTTCTTCCAACTAACTTTGATAAAGGAGGTATGAAAGCATTGATTAAGGATTATTTAAAAGCAAATAGAATTATAATAATAGAAATTATAAGTTATGGTACTAGAGTGGATGACAATAGCAAGCAAGAATTTTTTGAAAATATTGAATCAAGTGGGATTTGGTCTTCTGCCATTTCCACAATGTATAAGAAGAAGATGCCACAAGAAGCTTAATTGAAGACTGTTGTAATAATTCATGGAACTATGGATTGGGAGGATTCTGTGGAAGCTTTATCAGTACATGCTTATATTGCTAAGAGTCAATATGAAGCTTTGGTAGAAGAAAAGATAAGACAAGATTCTAATGACACAAGAAAAGTGAACTCTTCCAAAAGACAGATTTGGAGAAATAAGGCTTGTGAAATGGCTTTGCAAGAATTACCAACAAAAGATGCTTCAATATCATTGAAGAAAAAATCAAAAGATTTAAGAAAAAAAGATAAGTCCACAATTTATAAACTTTTCTCTAATATTGAAGCAGCAATAGATTTAAAGGGCGTGCTTGAAGAATGTGTATTCAATGCTAAAATTGAATTTATATTGAAAGAGATATTAGATATTGCAAAGAAAAAATTCCATGATATTATTATTGATAGTATTAAGCGAAAGACGCAATCAATGGGTGAAGTTGGATCAAATCATGTTATTGATGTATATATATGTGAGGATGAAGAAGATGAAATTGGCAATTGTTGCAAACAATCAACAAGTGGAGAAAGGAGTTATAATCAAAAAGTACATTTTGATAATCCAAGTGATAAGAAGAAAAAAATTTTGAGTTATTATATTCGAAAGCATTAAGGTAGAGCAATTATAGAGGCATTAGTAAAGATTGGAGATATGAATGAGCCAGTTGTTGCCTTGATTGACCATGGTTCAAAAATAAATCTTATGTCTAAGGATTTTTACATAAAATAAAAGTATCCAATTGATATGGAGCATGGATGGGTAATATAAGTAGGTAATAATATATGAGGTGAGTTATATAGTGCTTGCCCAAATATGAAGATTTGGATTGATGATGTTATAATGGAGCAAAATTTTTTTATTCAAGATACAACAACTTATCCTCTTATATTGGGACAACCGTATATTATTGCAATTTGAACGGAAATAAAAGTACTTGATGATAGATCAGCTTATGTATGGATTTGTAGTGAAGATGAGAGAAGAGCAATATAATTTTTGACTATTTCTTTAAATCATGAACACAATCGAGACAAATTGAGAAAAAAACCATTGCCAAGAGTTGTTGAAGAATTAATGGATTTTTGAATAATACCACTATAAAGCACGATTATAAAAGTATAGAAGAAGAGGTACTCTCGCGAGATATATGTGCCTTTGATACAAGTTTTATTGATATTTTTGAAAATAAAAATACTATATATATAAAAATTATAGATTAAAAAAGAAAAAAAGAAAAAAAAAGAAGAAGTATAATATTGAAAAGGAATTATATGAATTAAAAATATTAAAAGATAATGAAAGGATTTTTGGTATTTATGAAAAAAATAGATTGGATGATTCTTTAGAAATGATTGCATTAATTGGAATAGGGGATGATGATAAGGTTGTGCAAATTCATTCTAAAGAAATTTACTCTATACTTGAATCTTTTCAAGCACCAGAGGTTATAGTTGAAACAAAATATAAAACAGTAGACAAGAACTTTAAATTTATTGTCGGACCTTTGCCAGAAGATTCTAAAGAACAAATGAAAAAAGTATCGAGAGAAAAGAGCTTAAGAGATCTAAGGAATATTGGACATAAATTTATTAAAGAGACTTTTGAAAAAATGAAGATTGGATCTGATAGTTCCTTATTGCTAGGAGAAATTGAGTACTTCAAAGAAATGTTATCAAAATGAGATAAATGATTTGCCTTTGAATCTTATGAAATTGGATGTGTAGATCCAAATATTGTGACTCCTATGATTATTTTCACTATACTGCATGTACTTTGAAATTTGAGGCTAATTCCAATACCAACGGCATATTTGCTAAGTTTAATAGAATTATTAAAAGAAAAAATAAACATGAAGATTTTAAAACCTTCATTTACAACATATTCTAGTTGATGGTTTATAGCGCCTAAAAAAAATGGAATATTATGATTTATTTAAGATATGCAACCATTAAATGTAGTGGCTATCAAGAATACAGGAATTGGACCAATAGTGGATGAATTTGCTGAAGCATTTGCAGGAAGGGCAATCTATTCAATAGATGATTTGGATTCAAGTTATGACCAATTTCAACTTACAATGGAAAGTAGAGACATGATAAAAATAAAAATACCAGTGGGATTAATTAGAATGTATATTCTTTCTCAAGGTGCTACTAACTTGATTACACATATCATAGGTGGGATAAACAAGGTCTTAAGAGATTTTAATTGTTAAAAGACTATGCCTTTTTTAGATGATGTTCCTATAAAAAGGTGCAAGAAAGAAGACAAGGGTGAAACTTTAGATAAAAGAAGGTGTCGCAAGTATATTATTAATCATATACAAGATTGTAAAATAATATTAACTCGGCTTAAGAAAGTTCATCTTACGTTATTGGGTGCAAAGTTTATGTTTGGAATACAAAAAATTATAATTATTGGACATTTATGTAGATTTTATGGAAGGAAATCAGATCCAACCAAAGTTGATGCAATTGGAAGAATGAAAAAAGATTGCAGTTCTTTAACTGAGGTGCAAAGGTTTTTGGATGCATGTATATTTTATTATATTTGAATTTCTTACTACGCTTATATAGCAGATCCATTGTATGAATTATTATACAAGGATTATCAATTTAAATGGAAAGAAAAGCTTATCAAAGCAATGCAAAGATTAAAAGATTTATTAACATCACCTCCAAAATTAAGAAAAATTGATTATAAGTGCAATAGACTAGTGATTCTTATAGTGGATATTAGTCCAATTGCTATTGGATGGGCTATAGGTCAAGATGATTCAAATGGATATAGATTTGTAGTTTAATTTGGCACTAAGGTTTTAAGTACTCACCAACGTGCATATTCACAAGTGAAAAGAGAATTATGAGAAGTTGTTTCAACTATAAAAGCTGAAAAGGATTACTTAATTGGAATAGTGATAGTGATTGAAACAAATTGTTTGCCTTTGCTTGGGATGATTATTAACTATACAGCATCGGATATTGTAATGTTGAGGTGGATTACTTATATCAAATCATTAAATCTATAATTTAGACATGTTGAGGAAAAAGATAATTTGAAAGTAGATATGCTATCTCAAGCAAGATATGATGGAGAGGATGAGATGATTGAAGATATTTATAATGTGGATACAAAATTTTATTTAGTTTCACAATTAAACAAAGAAGATATGTTATTTCATCAAGAAAATTATAAAGAAAAATTATTGGATATTGGATATTATTTGAATATATTAACCAAGCATACTAATTAGTTTATTAAAAAATTTAAACAAATCAAGAAGAATGCATATAAGTTCATATTACAAGGTGGATTTCTATAGAAGAGGCCAAAATTAAATGTTGGAATGCTGCAACGAGTTGTAGGTACGAAAGAAGATCAACAAAAATTACTCAAAGAATTTCATGATAGTCCATGGGTATGGCATAGGCGTATTTGGGCTACTTTTGCTAAATTGAAAGAACGATATTCATGGAAAAATATATATCAAGATGTGGCTTCATTTGTACAATCTTGTATAACTTGTCAAATGTATTCAAATATACGTCATCGAGATGGTCTATATCCGGCATATCCTTTAGCTATTTATTTTAAATAGGTTGTGGATTTGATTATTATGCTAATAGAACTATGACAAATGAGATATTTAATTTTGGCTCATAAAGATTTATCGAACCAAATGGAAGGCAAGGCATTAAGAATAAAGTCTATAGAATGAATCTATAGATTTTTACTTGAGGATGTTATTTGGCACTATGGATGTGTGGAAAAGATCACTGTAAATCATGGAAAAATAGATGCACATGAAGCATGCAAATTCTTTAAGAGATGTGGAATTAAATTATCATTAATTATTACTTATAGTCCGAAGCATAATACAAAGAGTGAATGTGGACACCTACTAATTATAAAAGCCTTGTTTAGAATTTATAATGGAAGAGTGAAAGAATGGCCTCAACTTCTATCTTATATATTATAAGCTGATCAAATAACATATAGTTCAGTGACAAGATATATGCCAGTAGAACTAATGATGGATCAAAAACCAATTATGCCAATTGATGAACATGTGCTAACTTAGAATATGCTACCTTAGGAAGATAAATTAACAAAAAAAGAGTTGTTGGCTATTAGAATTTGGCAACTTGAATAAAGATTAGAAGATGTGAAATTGGCATTAAAACAATTACAAGAGTATTGTTCTCGTTTGTCTCACTTATTCTATCAATATTACCCAGAGTAAATCTGTAAAAGAGGATTCAAACACAAGGAGAGACCATCCGCATTGAGTTAGACTATTAGGATTACACAACTAACCACCTTCTGAACATTAGAGTCCAATGCACATGCACATGCTTTTTTTAAAATACTGCCATTCATCCTATTGATTCTGCTATTTTGCAACTAAAGATAAACTTCATGACACAATCCTCTACCAATTCTCCTATTATAATCTTCTATCTTCTTTCGAACTCATAACAACAATCGACAATGTTGCACCATTTCCATAGACTGCATACACCCACTTCTCTCTCCAATCATTGGAAATAATTCCTCATCTAGAACGTCTCTCGAAACAAATTGTTTCTCTAATATTCTCCACCACTCAACTCTTACAGTCAATACGGCATGACAATCTCATCCACAATCAAACTTCATTGACATATCCAGTCTTCAACCTCCAATTCTCTACAAAGAACTCATACATCAAACAATTATAATTTCTTACTCATCCATATATATAAATTTTTTTATTTTATTATTGTACTTCATCATTGACATGGTATAATCCTTCAGAATAGAATCCGGATCCTCCACTATAGCCTAACAGAAGAAAAGAGAGAGGTAGTACCAAGCTTTTCCCGGCTCAGGACTATCACAGTCTGGCCCCGATTTGTACGTTCCAAATCAATTTATATTTACCGCAATCTGTGTTAACTGCTACACAACCGATGATAACTACTTTTTTTAACTTTCTCATCTATTCTGCCTTCTAAATTGGCCATTCATCGGCTTCCTACCTATTCTTAATCCTACAAACTATGTATTGTAAAACCTAAAATTCCTATCCATTCTACAAAGAGGCAAGGCTAAAGAATAAGGCTCAATTTGATAAACAACATCGCTTGAGGCCTAAAGTAATTGAAGAAAGTGATTGGGTACTTGTTTATGATAGTAGTTTAAATAATCAGCATAGTATCTTATGGAAGTTTTCAAAACATTGGTTTGGGCCATATGTAGTAGTAATAATTTATGATAACGCCACATATTCATTGAAAGAATTGGATGGTACAAGGTTGAAGATATCTATTACTAGAAAGCAAGTGAAGGTTTCCAAAAGACGAAATGGAGAAATAAATATGGAGGATCATGTTGAAGATATCAATAACTTTAAAGAAAATAATTATATTGAAATGGATGATGAAGAAGAACTTGGTGCAAAAAATGAAGAAATGATATGATGCCAACTATGAATCAAGATAATTAAGTATTTGGCGCATACTGGAAGATGCGTAGATTCAAAGGGGGTGGATGTTGTGTTGTAATCCTTTTATATAATAAAAAGTATAGATAAGAGTAATTTATATTTAATACTTAATTATCTTGATTCAATAGTTAATATGGTTGATAGTAGGATTTAGTTGAGAATAGGATTAAGCTTAAAAATCCTTAGAATTAGTTGGATTGATATCCAAGGATCAATTGTGTATGAGACAGAGTTGAAATCAGACCTCTAGCTACAAAAATGGCTACCAAGGGCAGGGTGTCAGGACATTTAGAGATTGGTCACTAAAATTAAAAAGCTAGTTTGAAGCTCATTACAAGGATGTTAAGCTTGTTGCCATAAGATTTTGGAGGACTTAATAATTGCTATTCAAAGTCAAGGTTTGTATAGGAGATTATGTTTCTATGCAATAAAATTAGAACCAGCACTTGTAGCTATTCTATGCAATTGGTGCAACATCTATAGTTAAAATTTTGATAGTATGTGATTGATTAAGTGCTCTAAGACTAAGTAAAAAATTGTGGCAATCTAATGGTGCATTTGGGATTTATTTAGTTTTTAATGTACCAAAAATTTATAATTTAGGATTAATTGGGATTTCTGCAATATCTTAGATCTATCAATTGGATCAAGGAGAAAATTGGCACAATGTTAGAAGACTTAAAGATAGTACTATATATCAAATTTTAATTGAAGTTAATAGTTACCAAAGGAGAAATTTCTGTTGGGGCTTCTGTATTAACTTTCAAGCTAGCGGCTAAGTGACATTATTGCAAGTTTTGATCAATTTTCCACAATTTGTAAGTTGGATTGAATTAAAACTTTTTGAGCATATAAAAGGCTTGTGTTTGCATTTGTATGCAAAGTTTTATACTAAGTTGATAATTAGATTAAAAATCATAGCTTATTAAAATTCACTAATTAAAGTTAAGACTTATAAAGAGACTCTTAGTTGCTTGATTGTAACAAGTAATAAGCAATTGGAGTTTATATGTAGAAGAAGTTATCAACAAGAGTGTTTTTAAGCACTTTATATTGATTCAAGTACTCTTGACATGATATTCAAATCATACTTTTTGTATACAAACAAAACTTGTTAAAGGTCATTGGGTATATGTGAACTGCAACTTCACCCTCCATAGCCAAATGCCCAGTGCATTTCCAAATAGGACAACACGTTATACGACAATGTTATGTCTATAGTCATGCTAGATACATTGTTCTATTAGATCTAGACAATCTAAATTAATTCTACCTATATAAAATTCAAAAATAATTTTTAAAAATTCCACTTCAAAATTTAGAAGAATTGAAGTCCAACAATTGAATAATCAAGACATATCTACAACGTCACAAGATATATTTATATTCAATCTATTGGAACTAAATCCTAACCAAGTGATAAGAAGATAAAATAGACTTAAAATCCTTTAATCTTGTTTTAGAAGTATATCAAGAAGAAAAAGAGTCAAGATCTAATTCTCCTTCAATAAATCATGATAGAGAAGCCTCTCTCAATTCCATATCCATAAATCCCTTGATCTAGCCAAAAGATTTGCCCATTGTAATTCTAGAGGAATTGCAAGCAGCTCCTATGCCTCACAATCTTCCATTCTTTAAAGAAACTAGAAATAATGATCCAAGAGCACATGTAGAAAGATTCATGGAACTTCTCACAACATATTTAATAATCAATCCTGGATGTTATTTTATATGGTTTTTGAAAACGTTAAAAGATGGAGCTTATGAATGTTATAGAAACCATCCCCGTCAAATCTTTAAAAATTGGAACATACTCATGAGAGCATTTTTAGAGAAGTTTTGATTAGAGGTGGATCAAACTAATGTCTTCACGGCCCTTTTTTCTTTGAAACAAGAAAAAAGGGAGGAGATTAATAAATATATTTAGTAATTTGAATTAATAATAAATTAATTTATAGAAACCCTTTTCATAGAAAATATTCTTATCCACTAATTTATCCAAGGATTCAATAAAGAAGATATGATTAGAAAAATCCTCAAAAAAATGCCAAAAAACTTAGAGGATGCCAAAAAGATAGCATGCATGATTGAAGATATTGATAAACAATAAGAAATGATGTAGAGGAAAGAAGACTATAGAATTCCAAGTTTTATATCAATTTATGCTTAAAATATGGATAAGTCTCAAGGATACTCTTATAGAACTATGAAAAATCAATTCCAACCTATAAACCATTATCCTACACTATTAGAAGTTAGATTACTATCTAGCTTCTCAAAATTAGCATATCTACAGGCTAGAAAAAGATGGAAGGAAGAATTTTAAAATAAAGTCTCTTAAAATCAAAGAAGATTCTAGATTGAGCTGGGTCAACACCTAAAAATCATACAAGAACAAATGACCTTATTAATCAAGGGCCAAAATCCAAACCAAGTTCTATCTCCCATAGAATTTGGTAGACACACTTCAAGGTTGTGATATATTTAATGTAATCAATCGGAACACACTAGCTAGCTTTGTTCAGATCCACAAAATTATTAACATAATCTTGGATAGCAACTATCTTACATCCCCCTTCATAAAAACCAAGTCAATGTAGGATCTAGTTCTCATCTACAGAGCCATAAATATTGTAATCAAGGTTTTAAAAACCAACCAAGATCAAGGCAAGAAATACATCACCTTTGTGTCAAAAGATACATACTTGGTAGTTGTTGGATAGAAAATAAAATTATTTGTAGGAATTGTGGAAGAAACCACCCTACAAGAGTGTGTAGGCAAATTAATAAGGTGGTTTTTTAAAATTTTTCATAAGCAAATTATCATCAGCAAACTTAAGATCATTTGAGAGAGAAAAGAAATCAAAATTTTGACAATACTTTAAAACCTTCAAATCTATTATATGACCATAGCAATAAATATCAAAACCAATATCCCTTCTTAGATTTAAATACTAATCAAGGATTCATTCTCCCACATAGTGGTTACTCTCAATATGGCCAATAATATGAAGGTCAAGGCTTTGAAGATGTAAGATTTGTAAACGAGATCAACAATGGAATGATTTGAAGAACAAGCTTCTATTTCTTCTATAATAATCTAGCCTATACTTCTTGAGTCAACTTGATTATACATGAATTGCTCCAATTTAAGGTGCAAATACCACCTATGATGCCAACCTTGGCAATTATGATAAAGTTTAGGTACTCTAGTCCTTTCCCTCCTACTTTAATTGATAAAAAAAATAATTTAGAAGATTCTCCTTACTTTTCAAATTTAAACGAAGCCACAAAGGAGGCAATGGCTAATATTAGAGATTTTAAGAAATTATCTCAAGTCCTTGAATTTAACTTAAATAGATTGTTAGGGACCTTAAAGAAAGATATTGAAACAAAAGAATTTTCTTTTAAAGAAGAGTGGAAAAGACCTAAAATTTTTAAATTTGAATTTAATACTTCAATTCCACTTAAAGGCAAGGATTAAGTCAAGTCATATGATTTATGGGAGGATTTAAAGTAAATTAAGGCATATATTATAATTGCTTAATTATTAGAGGTTTTTTCTTTAGTAAGAAGGAGCTTTAAAATAAGCCTTCTTGTTAAAAGATGGCAACAATCTAAAGTAAAAATCCTAGCTCATGTTAGAACAATTCAAGTAGCTTAAGAGGTGAAGGCAATTGAATAAGAAGTTTCTATAGTAAATAAAATCATACCTTATACTATTATAGATGGAGGTAGTAGTTTGAATATTATGCCAATAAAAACTATGGAAAAATTAGGACTTAATATCATTGATCCTTCTCCATTTGTAATTAATATGATTAATAAAAGCCAAGAGACATCTCTAGGATAAATTAGGATTATAAGATGATGACGAGAGATAAAGAATATTCTTTTATTTTTCATGTGATTCATATGAATCCTAACAAATATTCATATCTATTACTTCTAGGTAGACCTTGATTAAAGACAGCTAACATAAAAATTGATTGGGGAGGTAAGAAGCTTTATATCATCTATGGGCCATTAGAAAATTTGACTAAAATCTTTATTCAATCTCAAGGATTGTCTTCAGCCAAAACCTCATCTCATTCTTCAAAAGATGAGATTCTAAATTTCCAACCCCATAAGGAGTTCAAAAAGAAGATTAAATTTGTTGATTTAATAGCAAGCAAGGGGATTTATTCAAATATGGTTGAATCAATTCCATTAGGATGTATAGATGCTAGACTTTATGATTAGAAAGATGATAGAGAGTTTATTTAGTGATTAAAAAATGATCTTATTTTAAGTGAAGATGAAGTTATAAGTGTTAATTTCATAGATGGTTTAGCCACTTGGCAAAATCATGAAGAAGAAATAGATTTAGTAATCCTAATAGATGTCATTAAATATGAAGATGCCTTTGGAATGAATTTTGATGGCAATCAAGTTCATGAGTTAGACAAATTAATAGAAAAAAGCAACCTTATTCCACCTTTACAATTTAAACAAACTTTTAATGGTCTTATAGGTAGAAATGATGTAATCAACTATCTATAAATATCAAATGATTGGTATAGAGGATCCACAAAGCAATTTCATATGCATGACCTTGATTATAAATTGATGGATGTTTCTTTAGAGAATGAAGATCCAAAACTAATCAAAGTTGGAGTTCAATTGATAGAAGATAATTTGTTAAGCTATAAATCATTAAATATGGAATTTAAGAATGTATTTACTTGATCTTATAAAGATCTCACAGGCATACCTCTAAAAATAGCTCAACATTATATTCCACTATTTTCTAATTCAATTCCTATGAGACAAAAGAAAAAAAGAATAAAGCTCAACTTGTAACTACTTATCAAAGCCAAACTAGAATTTTTTTTTTAAGTTGGATTTATTCAACCCATAGAAATTATAGATTAGATCTCACTTATGGTGTTAGTTAAGAAAAAAAATGGGAAACTTTGAGTATGCATAGATTATAGGAAGTTTAACAAGTACACTCAAAAAGATCACTTTTCCCTCTCATTTATAAATACTATCTGAAAAAAAGTGGTTGCGCAGGAATTATATACATTTATGGATGGATATTCAAATTACAAACAAATTTCTATAGTCCTATAGTATTACCACAAATAGCCTTTATTACACTTTGGAGTACCTTCATCTATGTGGTT
Source organism: Physcomitrellopsis africana (assembly GCA_036785485.1). Classification (NCBI taxonomy): domain Eukaryota; kingdom Viridiplantae; phylum Streptophyta; class Bryopsida; order Funariales; family Funariaceae; genus Physcomitrellopsis; species Physcomitrellopsis africana. The sequence continues at coordinate 244,755 of JAWRVF010000334.1, forward strand.
ATGTCTTTTGGACTTTGTAATGCACCTTCAGTACTTCAAAGAGCAATGTCATATGCCTTCTTAGACTTGTTATATAAATCAATGATAGTATTTATTGATGATTTTAGCACCCAGTCTTTTAAGATAATACATCATGATTATATAAAGTCTTATCTTCAAAGGTGTAGAAGAGCTAAGATTACTTTAAATCCTAATAAAATATTCTTAGTAGTTAAAAGAAGAGTTCTACTTAAATATATAGCCTCAAAAAATGGTAGGAAACCAGGCCTAGAGAAGGTCAAGGTAATTATGGAATTAAAGCCTCTTTCAATAGTCAATGAGGTACAAAGAATCTTGGGGCATATTGAATGGTATTGAGAAGTGATACATGACTATACTACCATCTCTATGCCTATTATCACACTTTAGCAAAAAGATGTGAAGTTTGAGTAGAGCAAAAAATGCCAAGAAGAATTTGATATTATTAAAAGAAAGCTTAGTACATATCATATTTTAAGACTACCAAATTAGTCATTATCTTTTTATGTGCTTTGTGATGCTTCATCCATGGCAGTAGAAAGTATCTTATATCAAGCAAATGAAGAAGGAGGCAATGACTATCCTATAGCCTTTGCAAGGAAAAAATTAAATCATGTAGAGAAAAATTACACTACCACGGAACGCAAATGTCTTGCCATGGTTTTTTCTATCAAAAAATTTAGACACTACCTCCTTTTGAATTCAATAGTATTTTTTATAGACCACATGGCAATCAAGTACCTTGTTAATAAGGCAAAATTGAATGATAGACTGACAAGGTGGATGCTTCTTTTAGAAGAATTTGATTATACAATAGAATATAAGCCACGAAGGATATATATGCAAGCTGATCACTTATCCAGGTTGTCAAAATATATGGGCAAAGATCCAATTAATGATACTTTAATAGATGAAAGTCTATTTGTTGTTTCAAATATCCCTACTTGGTATGAATTGATTACCAAATTTTTAACCATTCAAACCTTTCCTTCTTATTTATCTAAAATAGAATGTCATAAAGTTCAAATTAATAATAGATATTTTTCTATAATTGGAGGCAAATTATATTGACACAAAATAGATGGGATATTAAAAAATTGTATGATGGAAAAAGAAATTCCTATAATTTTATTGGCATGCCATAATAGTGTATATGAGGGTCATTTTTTAGGGGCATTGACAAGACAAAAGATCTTTAAAATTGGCTATTATTGGCCTATTTTATTCCAAAATAACCACAATTATACTAAAATATATGATGTATGTCAAAGATATATTAGAAATGACCTCTGAATTCATGTGTCTTTACTTTTAGTTCTATTTGAAAAATAGAAAATAGATTATATTAAAAAAGTCTATCTTAATTCTACAAGTGGAATGAAGCACATATTTGTAGCAACCGAGAACCTTATCAAGTAGGCTGAGGCAAAGATAATAAAAATCAATAATACTAAATAAGCAGCCAAGTTTTTTCATGATCAGATTATTACTAGGTTTAGATGTCTAAAAATCCTAATTAGTGATAGAGACAAACATTTCTTAAATGAAATGATAGAAGACTTGACCTCATGGTTTAAAATTTATCATAAGAAGACTATCTCTTATCACCCTCAAACTAATGGGCATACAAAGAGGGTGAATCAAACTTTGATTAATATCCATAGAAAAACCATGACGACTTCTAAACGGAATTGAGATATTAAGCTTCTAAAAACTTTATAGACTTATAGGTTCATGTTTAAGATGACCACTCAAGCTACTCCATTTTTTTTAGTTTATGGCATAGAAGCCATTTTATCAATAGAATTTGAAATCCCTTCTCTTTGAATTGCCTTGGCAGAAAGATTATCAACTAAATAATCTTTGATGGATAGATTGGAATATCTAGAAAGTCTAGATGAGACCAAAAAATAGAATATTCAATATATACAGGTTGTATAAAGAAGAAAAAAATTATTTTTAACAAACAACAGAAGATCATAACTCTTAGGGCTGACATATTGGTTCTTTTATAAGATGCTAGGAGATTAGATTTTCCAAGAAAATTTGATGCCTTATGGTTGGATCCTTATGAAGTTAAAAAAGTCTTTTCAAACAATTCAATTTGGTTGCAAACACTAAATGGAGAAGATTTTCCTACTAGAATTTTTAGGAATAGATATAATAAATATAGAGTGTGATTTATAGCTTACATCAAAAAAAAAAAAAAAAAAAAAAAAAAAAAAAAAAATTAGAATGTTAAAACTTGTGATTTTGTATTTGATAAACATCTAAGAAGAGTTGCAATGTTGGTCATAAAAGAAGTAATTATTGAAGCATCGTAGATTTGAATCCAGTGTCATATTACATGTTATTTTGTTTGGGAATGCATCGGGCACCTGATTGTAGAAGGTGAAATTATAGTTCATAAATCTTCAAGAACCTTTAATAGGTTTCATCCATATAAGAAGAATATGATTCAAATTTCAATTTTAAAGTACTTAAGTTAATATAAAGTGCTTAAAAATACTCTTTTTGATAATTCCAATTATATATAAAATTGAATTGCTTTGTTACTTGTCACAATTAAGCAACTTAGATTTCTCTTTACAAGTTTTAACCTTAGTCAGTAAACTTTATTAAGCTATAATGCTTAACTTGACTATCAACTTAGTGTGAAATTTTGCACACAAATGCAAATATAAATCTTCTATATGCTCAAAAAGCTTGAGCCCAATCCAACTTATAAATTGTTAAAAATTAACCAAAAATCACACTGATGTCATATAACTGCTAACTTAGAAGTTGATGCAGATATTCCAATAGCAATTTTTCCTTCTCCAACTATTAATTTCAACTAAAATTTGTTATATAGTGTGCCTTTGAAGTCTTCTAATATTATGCTGAATTTCACCTTGATTCAACTAATAGATCTTCAAATATTATAGAAACTCTGAACAACCTTAAATTGCCAATTTTTGGTACCTCTTCATATTAGAGATCAAATAAATCTTGATTGCATAGTTAGATTATTACAAATATTTATTCAATCTTAGTACACTCATTCATCTACATATTATCAAATTTTTAATTATATATGTCACATCAGTTATACATAATAGCCGAGAGTGTTGGTCCTAATTTTATTACATAAAAACTTAATTTCTAATACAAATCTTAGTTTTAGATAGCAATTGTTAAGTCTTTTCAAATGCTATAGAAATAAGCCTAAAATCTTTGAAATGAGCTTAAAGCTAGCTTTCCAATCCTAATTGCTAATTTCCAAATGACCCAATATCTTGTCTTTGGTGGTTATTTTTGTGGCTAGAGAATGGATTTCGACCTTGTCTCATATATGGTCGACCTCCGAATATCAATCCAACTTATTCTAAGGATTTTTAAGCTTGATTCTATCCTCAAATTAATCTTAGTATCAACTATATTAACTATTTATCTCTTCTATCCTATTTTTATTAACTTATGGCTTTTTAAAAATAGTGAAAGAGTTTTTGTAATCTAGAAGGAAAGTTTAATAACTAACTTTTATCTATTAGCTATTAAAATAAGAAATTAATCTAAGAGGCTTTCATAAACTTTTTTTAAAGTATCTTAAATTTCTATTGAATCAAGATAATTGAATATTAAAAAAATCATTCTTGTTTATATTTTTCACTACATGAATGTGTTACAACACGACATCCACCTCCTTTGAACCTATGCATCCTCCGATATGTATCAAATGAACCATATGTTATAGTTGGCATCACAATATCTCTTCATTTTCTGCACCAAGTTCTTCATCATCATATTCATCATCCATTTTAATATAATTATCTTTTTCAGAGTCATTGATATCTTCAACATGATCTTTTATATTTATTTCTCCATCTTGTCTTTTAAAAACCTTCACTTGCTTCTCAATAATACTTATTTTCAACCTTGTACCATCCAACTTCTTTGATGAATATGTGATATTATTATTGACTATTATTAGTATATATAATAAAAACCAACATTTTAGAAACTTCTGTAAAGTACTATGCTGGTTATGCAAACTACTATCATAAACAAGTATCCAATCACCTTCTTCAATTGCTCTAGCCTTCAATTGATATTGTTTATCAAACCAACCCTTATTCTTTAGCCTTACCTCTTGTAATCATTTTAATACTAACTTTACATCTTCTAATCTTTATTCAAGTTGCCAAATTCTAATATTTAATAATTCTTCTCTTGTTAATCTATCTTTTCAAGGTACCATATTCCAAGTTGGTATATGTTCTTTAATTGGCATAATAGATTTTTCACTTATCATGAATTCTATTGGCATATATCCTATCACTAAATTATATATTGTTTGATCAATATATAATGCATAACATAGAATTCAAGGCCATTCTTTTACAAGCTTCATGAGCATCTAATTCTCCATAATCTGTAGTGATCTTTTCCATACATCCATAGTGATAAATAATATCTTCAAATAAAAATCTGTAGATTCATTTTATAGATTTTGTTTTTAATGCCTTGCCTTCCACTTAGTTTCATAAATCTTCATGAGCCAAACTAAATATCTCATTTATTATAATTCCATTGGTATTATAATCAAATCCACAACCCATTAAAAATGAATAGCTAAAAGATATATTGGATGTAGATGTCAAGGACACAAACTAAAATAGATGTATAAATTAGTAAAAACTATATCAAAAGAAAATACCAAGATAGAAATAAAGAAGTATGTATATTCAAGAAGAAACTAGAATGATTATTGCCAAAGACTAGAAAATACATGAGACTCTTGAATTAGACTAGAAGCAAGAAAGGAGTTGATAAGAGTGAAGAAGGCTTCACTCTTGTCTCTATAAATATTATCTATCTAAGAGCTATATGGCGACATTCTATAGGATTTCTTACACGTGTCTAATTTGTAAGATATATGTCAAACTTGCAAGACAAGTTTCTTACATGTGCGCTACGTACTTAGCTTGTTCTACAAGCTACCAATATGTGTGACATATGGCTAGTTTGTTCCACAAGCTTCCAACATGTGCGACACGTCACTAGCTTGTTGACCAAGTTTCTAATCTATTAATCACCTATAGACATGTATAAAGGTGATTCCATATCTATGAAGCTTCTAAGAAGCTTTTCTATAAGATATTATTAAATTAATTTATTTTATCTATTTCTATTAATTAGATAATTATTAGATTAAATTATATATTTGTGACAGTAGACCATTTTGATGATATATATTTAAATATATTTGATAAGTTATACAAGATTTCACAAATGAAGCTATATCTTGATACATATTCTTCCACCAATATCGTTCCTTCAATTTAACAAAAGTAGTCCAAATTCCTCTATGCCCTGCCTATAGACTATCATGAAATTCTTTGAATAGTTTTTCTTGATTTTCTTTGGTACCTACTACTAGTTGCAACATTCCAATATTTGATTTTGATCTCTTCCGTAGAAATCTTCCTTGTAATATAAACTTGTATGTTTTTTTTTTTATTTGTTTAAATTTTTCAATAGACCAATTAATATGCTTAGCTAATGTACTCAAATAATGTCCAATATCCAATAATTCTCTTTTATAATTTTCTTCATGAAATGACTTATCTTCTTTATTTAATTGTGAAACTGAATTAAACTTTGTACCCACATCACCAATATCCTCAATCATCTCATTTTCTCCATCATATTTTGCTTGAGATAGTATATCTGCTAATGGATTGTCTTTTCTTGCAACATGTCTAAACTCTGAATTTAATGGCTTGATATAAGCAATCCATCTCAACATTGTAATATCCGGTGTTGTATAGTTAATAATCATCCCAAGTAAAGGCAAACAATCTGTTTCAATCACCACCATTAAGTAATCCATTTCAGCTTTCATTGTTGAAACAACTCCCCATAATTTCTTTTTTATTTATAAATATACACATTGGCCAATACTTAGAACTTTAGCTCAAAATCAAATTGCAAATCTATATCCATTTGAATCATCTTGACCTACAGTCCATCCAATAGCAATTGGACTAGTATCCAATGTAAGAATCATTGGTGTATTGCACTTATAATCAATTTTTCTCAATATTGGAGGTGATATTAATAAATCCTTCAATCTTTGCATTGCTTTAATATGTTTTTTTTTCATTTAAACCTATAATCCTTGCATAATAATTCATACAATGGATCTATTATATAACCATAGTAAGAAATCCAAATATGATAAAATATACATACATCCAAAAACTTTTGCACCTTTGTTAAAGAACTACAATCTTCTTTTATTCTTCCAATTGCATCAACCTTGGTTGGATCCGGTTTCCTTCCATAAAATCCACATAAATGTCTAACAATTACAATTTTTTGTACTCCAAACATGAATTTTGTATCCGATAACGTAAGATGAACTTCTTCAAGCCGAGTCAATATCTTTTTACAATCTTATATATGATGAATAACATACTTGCAATATCCTTTCTTATCTAAAGTTTCATCCTTTTTTTTTTCCTTGCACCCTTTTATAGGAATATCATGTAAAAAAAGGCATAGTCTTCTCAAGAATAAAATCTTTTAATACCTTGTTCATCCCATTCATTATATGTGCTACTGAATAAATAGAATCTTGAGGAAGAATACACATTCTAACTAGTCCAAGTGGTGTTCTCATAGTTATCATGTCTCTATTCTCTATTGCAAGTTGAAATTGGTCATAGCCTAAATACAAATGATCCATTGAATAGATTGCCCTTCCTACAAATGCTTCAGTAAATTCATCCACTATTGGTCCAATTCTTGCATTCCTAATAGTCACTACATTTACTGGTTGTATATCTTAAATAAATTGTAATGATCCATTTTTCTTAAGTACTATAAACTATCAATTAGAATATGGTATAAAAGAGGGCTCTAAAATCTTCATCCTTATCTTTTTTTTCAATAATTCTACTAAATTTGGCAAATAACTTAGTAAAGAAGATATATTCAATACCAAATAATTTTTAATCAGTGCCTTCATACTTCCTTTATTAAAGTTAGTTTGAAAAAAATCACCTATATGTTTTAATGCCACCTTTCCATCTTTCCAAAAAATAATGTCTTGTTGTACCATTTTATTGAATTCACCACAATCCTTTTGAAAATGACAATCATCATTACACCAAATACATCTTTGCACATATCCTTGCTTAAATATAGCTTTTGAATTCATTATAGAAGTCTTCTCTTTAAGCCTTACAAATTTAATTTGAAGATTCCACATTCTACATATAAAATCTTTGATTCCTATATCTTCTTTCTTTGATGTAGTCATTGAAGGTTGGACAACAAGAATTGTTAATCGTGAAGTATGTACTTGAATTTTAGATACTTGCACAATTCTTTGAATATCAACCCTATCCTTTCTCCTTTCCCTTTCTGCATTAAAATTCTACTGCATTTTCAACTTTTTTTTATTTTGTTGTCAATCCTTCATCCTCTTCTTTATTCTCAAGAAGAATTTCTAACCTTTCTTACAATTTTCCATCAACTGCTTGAAGAAATAATTCAACCTTGTACAGTCTCAAGATTACCTTTTCCACTTTCAATAATTAAGAATAGTGCCTTTCAAACTTCCTTAATAATTCAATAGCTTATAATTTTTTATTAGGACGCTCAATCCATTCTAAAAATGATTTCTTAATAACCCAATTAGAGTCTTTTAAGAAATATTCATCTTTCAATGTATGAGAGAATGTCTTCCAAGAACTTCTAAATTGTTCTATAATTGATATTACATCTTCTCTTATCTCCAACATTGTAGCAAGCTCAAATAATAAAATCATATCTTTTTTTGAAACTTAATTCAATTCCATTTTTTGCACATAACATCTTAAATATTTAAAAATATCCCTTCTATTCAACTGATCAATCTTATTAATCACTCCTTGCAATGCTTTAATTGCCAAAGCCTCCTTGCAATTTTTGCCCTATTGTTGTTGCATAAACAATGTAAATACTTGGAATATATTTATAATATTTGGATCCACATACACACTTTATCTACCAAAAGAAAATCCACTTGAAGCTCCACTTGAAGATCCACTTGAAGCGCCATTCAAAGATCCATCAAAAACTCCAAATTCAATATTCTTGCCTTCTTGTGCCATCAATTTCATATCCATAAATCATGTCTATATCTTCATTATTTGGTAACCTTCTTGCTCCTTGTGGAGGTACAGTGAGTTGATACATTACAAGCATCAATTCTCTCATTTGCTCTTGCATTTGTGCCATTGCAGTCTTTATTATGGCAAGCTCGGCCATGATAACACTTCAAAAAATATCTAACACCACTCGAGATAAAAAGCAGGGAGAACAAAGAAAATACTAGGAATAATATCAGTTTAAAAAAGGGTAATCCGCAACTTCTAATATGCTTGTGTCTTATCGAGAGAAAGGGGTAATCCACTCTTAATCAAGACAAGACAAAGCTATGATATTATAAGTGTATTCTTGTCAATCTGTCAAGGACATGAACTAGAAAAAGATACATAATCTAATGGAAATTGTATCAAAGAAAAGTCACAAAATAGGAATAAGAAAGTATGTATATTCAAAGAAAATTGGAATGGCTATTGTCAAAAACTGGAAACATGAAGACTCTTAAAACTAGACTAGAACCAGGAAATGAGTTGACAAGAGTGAAGAGGGCTTCACTCTTGCCTCTATATATACTATCTAACTAAGAACTTCATGACGGTGTTGTGGCAAAAGTCCGCTTTCGGTAGACACAAGGTTCCACTTTACAATCAAGTTGGATCCAATATGCACAAACTTTCTTAAATTTCTCTTTTACAGTCACAAAACCATGTGTATAAAAAATCAACAAACTAGAAGCTTAAAAATTTATAAATCAAAATCCAATTGTTTAAATAAGTTCAAACTTTGGAAGCATAGAGTTCACTTGTTTAATCATCTTCACAAAATTTTTCAACCATGAATTCATTACTGATCACTAGATATCATCAAATATATTAGCAAGTAATTTTATAAGTAAAAACCAAACCAAAAACTTGAAAATTCATAATTTGAGATCTAGCCATTTAAATAAGAACAAAATTTGGGATCACATAACTTATACCTTTGATCTTTGTCACATAAATTTTGAGCTATGAATTCATTGCCGATCGTTAGATATCTCTAAATCCTTGGCAAATACTTTTAAAAGTCAAATCTCAATCAAAAACTTAAAAATTCATAATATAAGATCCAACTATTCAAATAAGCTCAAATTCTGGGAAAACATGACTCATACCTTTGATCTTTGTCACATAAATTTTGAGCTATGAATTCGTTGTTGATTGTTAGATATCACCAAATCCTTGGCAAATACTTTTGAAAGTCAAAACCCTAGACACCTGAGAATAAAATTTGCCATTACTCTCTAATCAAAGTCTCAATTGATATGAGATTTTAGACATAGACTCTCTATAATATAAGTGATATGTACACCAAAAATGAGCTTCAAATTCATCTTGAAACTCAAATTCTAGCTTAAAGCAAACCCTTCTATTTATCTAACTTCTTTAAAATCCTAGTTTAGTTTGTTGATTTTAACTAGCCATATCTCACTTATTCTAGAATAATTTCTATCAATTCTTGGATGTAAAATATATAGCTTGAAGTCTAGTTTCTAATCCAATTTCTCGATTTCTTGCTAGTATCTTAAAACTCCTAATATATCCAGAAAAGTGACAGTATATGTCATATTAGTAGCCTAAGTTCAAACAAGCATATCTCTCACATCTAAGCTCCGAATCATGCGTTTCTACCATCTAAACTCATGCCAAGAAGAAGCTCTCTCTGAATACTCCCTTGGATTTGCCAAAAAAACCCTTTCTTCTTCTCTTCCGAGCTCGTCAAAGAAGTCATAGGCAAGGTCTTCAAAGTCCAAGTCAACAATTAATAGTTTAAAGTTATAAAAACCCCTAATCTAATCCTCCAAATCAGCACTATTAATGGTAGCTAACTATTGACATCCAAACCTCTATTTATCTTTGGTAAAATCCTAAATTCAACTTCAAAGTCAAAACTCCTTATATCTACAAATATAATCCCGAATCTACTAAAATCTAAGATTGGAAAAAAGATAAAAGAAATAAAAGAAGTTTTCAAGGCTAAATCAAAATTAAAGTTAGAATTAAAGATAAAGTAAAATTGTAGCCAAAGAAAAAGAAAAAAAGTGAGAAATTTTTTCTAAATTATATAAAAACTTAGATTGGTAAGAAGAAAGAAAGAACTTAATAAAAATTTAAAGAAAAGATAGTTAAGTTAGGTTTCTATATATGGATGTATTTACTTCACGACATCCACCCTCTCTAAACTTGTACATCCTCTGATATGTGCCACCATTCACCCTTCATCCTATTCATCTTTATCTTGAATTTCTTTATCTTCTTGGTTCCATTGTTCGTCAGACACGTACATTTCAAAGTCTTCAGATAGACAATTATTATTTCTTCTTCAGAAAGCTTTCACTCGTTTTCTTGCTATTAGAATTTGGATGGATGCTCCATCTAATTCTCAAAGTGAGTAAGTTCCATTGTCATGTGCAGTTACAACAATATATAGTCCAAACCATCTCCAAGAAAACTTTCTTTGCGTACTATGTTGGTGGTCCAAAGTATTGTCATAAACCATTATCCAATCACCTTCTAAGATTGGTTTCAAATGCAATCGATGAGGTCAATCAAATCTTGTTTTGTTTTCCAATCTTGCTACTTTCAACCTATCTAGTGCCAATTGGTGGTCTTTTGATAGTCTCTCAATTTGTTGGATCTGGAGTTGCAAAAGTCTTTCACGAGATATGCCATCTTTCCAAGATAAAAATAACGACGTAGGCATAGATTCTTCTGCTGGCATAATGGGCTTTTGACCTAACATTAATTCAACCGGCATGTATCCTGTTACCGTACTATGGGTGGTTCTATCGGCCCATAAAACAAATGGTAGTAGCCTTGGCCATTCCTTTGAATTGCCTTTATAAGCTTTAACTAATGCATGTATGATTGGTGGGTGGCCTCTTTCACTCTTCCCATTTGCTTCTGGATTATATATAGTGGTTAATTTTAGCTTCACTCTATATCTTTCAAAAAAGCTTTTAGCTTCAGCAGCATCTAATTTCTCTCTGTCAGCCCTCATTCCTCCAATACATCCATAGCGACTAAAAATATCCTCAAGGATAAATTGACATATTCCAGCTATTTGTTTGGTTCTTAAAGCTCTGTTTTTAACATAGTTTAATAACTCCTCTCGTGCCAGAACTAAATATTTCATATTCCATAATCTAACTGGCATAATCACCAAATCAATTATCCATTGGAAGTGAATGGAAAGAGGGAAAGTTGGGTGAAATTCATCACGATATCTGATTTTGGATTGAAATCGGCATTCAAGACACGATCCCACAAAATTCTCTACATCTTTATAAAGACCTGTTAAGGACAAGAACTTGATGAAATCAAATGGAGAAGTGAGACTTCTCTTATAAAATAGAAATAAGAAAGCATGTATTCAATTGAAACTGTAATGGCTATTGTCAAAAGACAAGACAACTAGAGACTCTTGAAACTAGATTAGAAGCAAGAAAGGAGTTGACAAGAGTGAAGAAGGCTTCACTCTTGTCTCTATATATACTATCTAACTAGAAGCTACGTGGCGATATTCTATAAGACCTCCAATATGTGTTGACTTTGAAGGCCACTTGCCTTAGCTTGCAAGGCAAGTTTTTTTACATGTGCGCCACATAATTAGCTTGAAGGATAAGCTATTAACATGTGTGGCACATGGTTAACTTATTGACCAAGTTTTTAAGCAAGAAATCAACTATGGACACCTATACGGTCAAAGCAGCGTCTATGAAGCTTCTAGGAAGTTTTTCTAGAAGATATTATAGAATTATTTAATTTTTACCTACTTTTATCTAGTTCTATTTAATTATATAGGTAACTATGTGTATGTCCGTGACATTACCCCTCCTTTTAGGCACAAGTTCTACGAGGAGCAGTGGTTACATGTTGAGGAAGTCTAAGATGCGTCGGATTGTATTTGCCACATACTCTAATCTTTGTTTTCTTTGAAGGTAATTAATGGATCTTCTCAGCCATCGATAATGTCCCATTCTGGGGCGGGAAGACCACCCTATTATTTGATCATTGTTGTGACCTTCATAACTTCCTTCGAATAATACGTTTGGAACACCATCAAGAGTTGTTCCTACTTCTAATAAAATCACCAAACATCGGGAGTCTCTTCCAAGGTCGGGATACCAAACACGTTGTATCTCGCCATCTATTCGAAGAAGAACATGTCATTCTTGAAGATCTTCATCTCGGTTGCATCGTCTTGAAGGTTGTGACAATCGCAACGTCTCATCCGGCAAGTCAGCAAATGAAGGCTCTTGAGTCGAATCCGCTGGTTGTTGCTTCTCTATTTCCTCAACACCACAAATACAAAGAAGTTACAAACAAGGTTAGTAAGTTGAATGTTATCTTGCCTAGATCTTGTTTCTTTTATAGGAGAGGTCTTCATCTTGGTTTTGATGGATGTCGTTGATGAAAGGTCTCCACCTTCCTTGTTGCATTTGCAAGATTCTTTGCCGGTTCCCATGTGCGCTCACTAATATTTTATCCGCGCCAATGAATAAGATATTCCAACCTATTTCGGCACCGCCTCGAATCTAAGACTTCTTCCACTTCAAATTCTTCATTGTTATCCACTTCTATAGGAGGCGGTGGCATTTATTTTCTTCCTTGTATATTTGTTGTCTTATATGGCTCAAGTAGAGACACATAGAATACAGGATGAATCTTCATAGACTTCAGTAGCTTTAATTGATAAGCGACTGGATTGACTTGTTCACAAATTGAGAATGGTCCAAGCCTACGATAGTCCAACTTATCACAAGGACGAATAGTCTTGTTACTTCGACAAAGTAGCCATACCTTATCACCAACATGGAATTGAGGTTGTTGCTTGCGATAGACATCTGCATTGGTTTTTTTTTGTTCCTGAGCTTCTTTTAATTGCACCTTCATTGTTGCATGTAGCTCTGCCAACTGATTTGCCAAATCTTTTGCCGCAAGATTATCAGCTTTTGAAAAGTCAAAAATATCAAGTCGTGGGTGATAACCATAATTGGCAAAGAAATGTGTTTGTTGAATAGAAGAATGTATCGAATTATTATAAGCAAACTCTGCCAATGGCAAAAGAGTTGTCCAATCGTCTTGATGGTAATTGATGGTACATCTCAAATATTGCTCTAAGACTTGGTTCACTCGTTCCGTAATGTACACATCCAAACCAGATCTAAAGGAGTCTTCATTGTGGTTAAATCCCTGCTCTCTGTTGCCAATTGAAATTGATTATAGCTTGAATACAAATCTCCAATTGAATAAATGGCATAGCCTGCAAAAGCCTCAACCACCTCATCTACAATTGGACTGGAATCTTTATTTCTAATAATAACTCAGTTAGCGGATTGCATATCTTGAATAAATCTTAATACCCTTGTTTTCTTTGGCACCGTGAACCAACGATTGGAATATGGCCCCATAGAAGGTTCAACGATTTCCATTTCCATTTTTTCCTTGAGCAACTCAATTAATTTTGATAGTTGAGCTCTTGGAACCGAAATGGGTTTAAAGTCCTATGGTATATGTGGAACTATAAAGATCACCATTGGTGCCACTATGTTTGGATGGACACATCCTATTTCATTAGATTTTGATACAAAAGACTTTCCATGTTTAGAAAGCATATTCAAAAAAAGTTTTCTTTCAAGTTCGGTCAAGAATTCATCCCCTCCAATCTTCAATTTCTTGAGTATTTCTTCCGTAAACCGATGTCCGATCCCTTCTAGATTCCTTAGCCTTGGTTCCATTTCAGCTTGTTTTACATGATCTTTGGAATCTTCAGGCAATTGTGTTGCCACAGGCTTAATTTTCTTTGCCACTGATTTGTACTTTGTATTCACTTGTGCTTCAATTCCAAATATGCAATTGTTAGCTTCTTTAGCAGGATTTTTAACAAATTGTTTTATTTCTTTATAAAGAGCTTGATCATGAATTTCCACCACAATATCATTGTTGTTTCTTGTATCCATTCCTTAATTTAAACCTTTTAACAATTGTAGAATATTTCTTACAAACCCTGTTTCTACCACCATCCTTGAAATAGCCTCATCTTCCAAAAGCACTCCTTTCATCTTTAGATTTTTTTTAATTTTTCTTAATTTAGCTCTATATTTAGAGTCTAATATATCAATACTTTGAAAACTTGAAATACCACATTTAATCAAATCCAAAATTCCACAATCATTTTTCTGTATATTGGAGAAAGTAGTTGTAAACAAGATACATGCACCCATGGATCTCCATGCTCCACGTTGTCGCGTTGCGTGAACTTCTATCTAGGAATACACCGGGTATCTAGCTGTAGAGAATTTTACTTAATATTTATTGGCTAAATTCTAATGAGTTATTTTTTCTTAATAAGAAGGATAAATACACACAATAATATAAGAAAAAGATTTTGTATGATTAAAACCTCTTATTTTTAAGTAGGTTTGTACATAAGTTTTCTCTATGATATGTAGAAAATCCTTAAAAATCTTTTAAAGACTCATCTATATACCAAAATCATATCATGGCTCTATACATCCACCTTTTACACCTCCATAAAGTCTTGGCTCCCAAAAACACCTTTAGTATGCACAAAAGTCCAAATTTGCAACAAAAACCCTTAAAAATATATTTTCCCGCAAAGGATGTTTATCTTTCCAAACTTTAGAAAATCATATCTTCTGATCCAGCCATTTAGTTTTCTTCAAACTTTCAGACAAGGTAGAATTCACCTTTGAGCTTTACCACAAAAAACATTCAACCAAAAATATACTTCCGATTGATTGATATCTCAAAATCCCTAGCAGGTGCTTAAAACCCTAGCTCAGAGACATCTCAGCACTATTTTCTCTATATCTCACAAAATCAAAACCTTAATGCCAAAAAAAATTTCACATAGTCTTGTGACAAAAACATATATACTCCTGAAAATTTTTAGCCAAAAATCTATCAAATTGATTAAGATATAGCTCAAAATGTGACTGCTAGTTAAGCACAGTCACTTACTGCCTTTAGCTTATAAGCACTCACTTCAACTCACAATATCTCCTTGATGCTTGCTTGGATTTTATCAGTTTGTATAAGAAAAGTGTAGCCAAGAAAGTGCGCTTTCCAACCCTAGTCGCCGATCTTTGATTGCTCTATGTATGCGCGAGATATACCCAAAAGAGTGACAATAGGTCCAAAATTGACACCCTAAATTTGAGCGCCTATAACTTCTTCATTAAAAGTCCAAATCATGTAAGATTTGCACCTAAACCATACCCAAAAACCTAAACCTGATGATCCTAGCCTCTGATGTTTGATCCCATTCGAAAAACAAACCCAAACTCCTAATAAACCCTCGGGCAGCCTCCTTGAAGCCCATTGGACATGATTTTTGGCCAATTAGAATAGAGATTTTTATCATCTACCTCTATTTATCCACATGGATGGCCAAACTACCCTTTTTAAACTAAAAACCATTTTCTAACCCTTCTTCTTATAAGATTTATATACTTGGTGTTTTAAGCATCAAATAAAAGAAGTAAATAAGATCTTAAGGATCACCAACGTCTAATATAGGTGACTTAAGATATATACAAGTTACTATCAATATAAAATTAACTTCAAAAGTCACTACTAAAAGGAAAATAAGGTTGTATAAATCTTAATTATAATCCTTTTAATAGATCCTTTCTAAACTAACAACCTAATCATATCCTATAATCAATAAAATCTACTGATATGACTTTCATTTTGCTAAGTAGTAAATTGTACATTAAATATACATGTATAATTTTTTCACATAGTAGCCAAACCAAAACACCACAACGTTGTCGGGTAGAGAGAATTTGCCTTGGGAAAACGCCGGGTTCTTAGCTGCTACTAGAACTAGCAAGGAACATGAGAGGAAGCCGTGCAAGTATGTTCTATACTTGCACAATATTTATTCAAGCTTTCAAGTTATACTTGTATTATACTTGTACAAATCTTATACAAATATAAAGTATAAATACTTGAATAATACTTGTATAAATACTTATATAATACTTGTATAAATCCTTGGTATAATACTTGTATAAATATTTATACAAATATTATATATAATACTTGTAGAATACTTGTAGAATACTTGTATAAATACAAGTATATATACTTGTATAAAAGGTATAAGCAAAGTATGTATGTATTCAAGTATACCTCAAAATACAACCGCATATGAGGAATACAAGTTATACAACAAGCTGAAACTAAATAAATCACTAAAAATTCATCCAAAGTTCGAATCAAGCGTGCTTATAGCCTATAGAAAGCCAATAATCCATTATAAAACATATCCAAATTTCACAAATAGATGACTTACCATTTAAAAGTTATGGCTAAAAGAAGTAGGCGCTAAAATTTCCAAGCAAATGTAAAGGCAGCAAAGCTCTTCTTCACTTCAGCCTTTGTTGTGATCACTTTCCTTCTTCAAATTGGACATGCAATACCTTTTTAGAAAGCTCACTCCATCATCTAGCTTGTTTTAAAATTTCGCATACATGCCTCTCAAACTCCAGATTTTGTAGCTAGTCGATTCTACTCTTCAAACCCTAGCAACAATTTTCCCTCTTTGACACTTCACGGCTCATAAAACTTTCATCAAAGCTACAAATGTATTGATTTTTGTTTTTGTGGAAAGCTTATACAAGCTTCTATAAGCACCTAAAATATCAAAAAGATTGAAGAGATTTTCCGACTTAGGTGGTTGAACAAAGTCTCTGCCCCTCTTCATCGGATGGCAGCAAACCCTTTCCTACTCTCAAGCTTACAACTTTTGCTCTCCAACTCCAAATGCTACAAGAGATGTCTTGATAGAAAGCTAGCACAATTTCCCACACTTTCTATAAATTTCACTAAGAAAGAGTTGAAATCAAACTTGCGGTGGCAGCTCGAAGTTTCTGCCCCTCTTCGTCGGGTGGCAGCAAACCTCACTCTACTAAAACAAGCATAACTTTTTGTTCACAACTTCAATACAAGCAAGTGAGTAGGTTATAGAATCCTCACAACTCGAAGAACACACCCACCAATTTTCACTACAAACACTTCTATCTCCTCGGAGCTATCTCTCTCCAAATTTCACCACTCAAAAATTGCCTCCTCTCTCGGTCTAGCAAGAGGAGTATATCTCCCTTTCTTTCCATATTAGACTATGAGATGTCCACATGGGCAGCCAAATCCTATTGGATGGGCCTTATTCAGCCCATGCTCTTCTTTCTTATCCCTCACAAGGTCCAATCTACTTCAAAAGTCAACAAGAAAGGTAAA
Organism: Physcomitrellopsis africana; assembly: GCA_036785485.1. Lineage (NCBI taxonomy): Eukaryota > Viridiplantae > Streptophyta > Bryopsida > Funariales > Funariaceae > Physcomitrellopsis > Physcomitrellopsis africana. The sequence continues at coordinate 262,220 of JAWRVF010000334.1, forward strand.
ACAACCTTTATTTTTCTTCTAATTACAAAAGAGTCTATTCTGGGATATAAATAAGGTAGGAACAAAACAAATAGCCATCTTAATTCACTAATTAAGTGGCTATAATAAATCCTCTCCTTAAAATATCTTCTAAATATTACTAATAATTTCGGCATATCTATGATATATAGCAGATTTTTAATATTTTTATGGTCCACGCAAAAGTGGGCAGCGGTCTTGCGATCACGACAAGCGATAGAACAAAGAGCGAAATCTTGGAAAGTCTCTTCAATGTCTAGAGGTACTTCTCGCAGTTGATCTCGATGTCTTTCATGCTCTGGCTTCACTGTGAGATATTGCACTGAATTTCTTCCATCACAACTCCGAATTCTAGCATAATGTGATCCATCGTCTAATACCTTAGTTTCTATTCTTGAAGCTATTATATATGATTGTCCAAGTATAATTGGATATGTACTTTGGACTTGTACAAAGAAATTCTGATCTACCTCCACATTTCCAATTTTTGTTTTAACTGTTGGGCATGCACCATAAAGACCCCTTCTTTTGTTGTTTGCCGCCCTCAATACCCATCCATGGTTGGTATCTACAGGCCATTTTCTTTTTTCATAAACAACCTTTGATATTATATTAATTTCAGATCCATAATCCACAAGAACATGTATTGCTTCTTCTAAATTTCCAAATTTAATTTGGGTTTCTATTGTAGCCCTTGCCCCGTATGGATGAGCATACATTGTTTTTTTTTCATTCACACTTCTTTCATCTGTAGCTGATAAACATGCGTACACTCTTGTCTCATCTTTTTCTCTCACTTTATTTTTTTTTGTTGCAAGATAAATTTGTTCTTCAATCTCACAATCATCTTCAACTCTTGATTTCTTAATTCTTTCATTTTTGATAGTAATCTTTTCTAATTGCGTTGTCGTGTTGGAGCACGTTTATATAGTGAAAGGTATAGATAAGAGCAATTTATATTTAATACTTGATTATCTTAATTCAATAGGAACTTAAGATACTTAAGAAAGGGATTTTGGAAGCCTCTTAGATTATTTTCTTATTTTAATAGCTAACAGATAAAAATTAGTTGTTAAAGCTTTCTTCTAGGCTATACAAACTCTTTTACTGATTTTGAAAAGCCATAAGTTAATTAGAATAGGATAGAAAAGGAAAATAGTTATTATGGTTGGTATTAGGATTAAATTAAAAATAGGATTTAACTTAAAAATCCTTAAATTTAATTGAATTGATACCCAAGGAAAGACCGGATATGAGACAGGGTCAAAATCAGACCTCTAGGGACAAAAACGACCGCCGAAGGCAAGGAAAGGGGACATTTGAAGATCGGCAATTAGAATTGGATAGCTAGCTTAAAAAGGGTTCCAAGGGCATTTAGCTTGAAACCATAGGATTTTGGAGGACTTAGCAATCGCTATTCAAAGTTAGGGTTTGTATTGGTGATTTGGGTTTTTATATAAGACAATGATGGCTTGCAATGTTGAGTGATTCGTAAAATCTGTAAAGCATCTACAATTCAAAATTTGATATTGTCTGGATTGTTGGGTGTGCTAAGTGTATATGAAGTTTTGTATTAATATAGCAATGCAATCAGGAGATATTTGAGTCTTGATACAAAGGGTTGTCGGAATTTGGCAGATTAGGGTTGGATAGGGTTTCTATAATAACTAAAGATCTACTAATTAGATCAACGGAATTTTTGGTATGCTAATAGAAGACTTGTAGGTTGAGTTACACACCAAGTTTGAGCTGAAGTTAATAGTGAATAAGGAGAAATCACCATTGGAATTTCTACATCAATCTTCAAGTTGGCGGCCGAGCTTCATCACTGTGCTTTTTTGGGTGTTTTCTTGCAATCTGTAAGTTGGATTGAACTAAGTTTTTCTAAGCATGTAAAAGGCTTATACTAGCATGTGTGTGTAAAATTTCACACTAAGTGGATGGTTCGATTAAAAATTATAGCTTATTGAAGCTCAATGATTAGAGTTAGGACTTATAAACAAAAATAAAAATTGCTTAATTATAAAGGAAATAAGGTAATTGGGATATATGTAAGATTGATTTTATTAAGAGGAGTGTTTTTAAACACTTTTGAATTGAATCTCGAATTATATTCCTTATATATGGGTGAAACATATTAAGATTTCTTGAGTATTGGCAAACAGTATTTTACCTTCTACAGCCAAGTGCCCGGTGCATTCCCAACCGAGACAATACGTAATACGACAGCGTTTGAAGTTTAGGAAAAAATATGCTTAGTACCTTCATTTCCAAATCCACATCCAAATCATCATCTAGGCTTTGCTCTTAGATATCATAAGTATTATTTGTAAGTTCTTCATTGTAACTTTCTTTAGACCCAAAATCACATATAGTAGAGAATACATGAGCAATCTCATCACCCTCTTCTTCAATTATGCAAGTCTCATTTGCACTAGCTATGACTGTTTCGGTTGTCATTTGACATTTTTTTTTTATTACGTCAATTATGAGTTCATGAAAATCTTTCTTTTCTATTCCCAAGCCTTCTTTCAATGTGAATTCAATCTTAGCATCAAGAATTCTCTCTTCCAAAATTCCTTTCATATCTATTGATGTTTCTATATCAGAACAAAGTTTATAAGTAGGGCCTTTGATCTTACCTCGTCCCGCTTCTTCTTTTTTTTTTCCCTAGCTTGCTTCCATTCTCTCCTCCCATTTGTCCTTAGGCAACGATGTATCTTTTGGATTTGAAATTGAAGGTGTAAATCCTAATGGACGGTTGATACCTTGAACAAAATCCTCTTTTTTCTTCTCACCTTCATTACTTTTGCGAGTCTACCTTTTATTTATAAGCTCTCCATCTTTTTTTTCTTCTGTATTTCTTCCTCTCTTCACCTCTACCCAAACATCTTGGTTGCCATCCTTCTCTTTGTTTCTATACAGAAAAGCTTTGATGCTTATAGTGTCAACAGGATCATCTCACCCAGTTCTTTGTCTGATAGCCTAGGCCCCTCGTATCATAGCCTCACGTGTTGTATGAAATGGAATTTCAATATTATTTTGCCATGCAACAATTTGATAAGAATTGACATTACTTCATCTACAATTTGTAGCTGCATCTTTAATTCTTCCTTCTTTGAAAATGAATTTTCCATCCTTTAAAGCTCCGGCATACTCTGTACAATTATTCCGGCTATGATTAGTGTCATCACACCAAATGCACCTCATTATATAATTTTTTTTTTTCCTTTTGGTGGCTGTGAAGAACTACTACTTTGACCTTTTTTCAACTCACTCATTTCCACCCTTAATTCTTTTCTTTGATTAATTCCTCAAGAATACCTTCATCTATTGTTTTGCTCTTTCCAATAACTGTAGATGGAGTGGATTGCACCGATGGTGTATTTTGAATCAATGAAGTGATTGGTTCTTTTGAGATGCCTATTGGAATGGCTTCTGCATATGCTCCCATTTCCCTACAACTCACCCTTTGTTGTTTGGCTAGTAAAATGATGGATTCCTCCATTCTTCTCCAAATTGTGGTGAAGTCACCTTTTGCATCTTTGTCTCCCAAAAGTACAAGCAATCTATCTTCTAAAGCTTCATCAACTGCTTGTAAAAATAGCTCAACCTTTCGACCATCTAAAAACATCCGATCTGACATAGAAAGTTGGCCATATTTCTTTTTAAATGCTTTGAGTAACTCATTTGGTCCTATCATCTTTCCTGGGCATTGTTCCACCCAATCTAGGAAAAACCGCTTAGTCATCCTATCAATGTCTTCATCAAAGAACTCGTTTTTCATCCATTCTTTAAATCTCATCCATGTGATTGCATTAGTAGTTGTTCTTGTATGATGCACTCGATCTCGAATCTCTGATACCACAGCCAAATCAAAAGTCTCTAACATTCTAGCTTGTGAAACTTGATGGGTCTCTATTTCACAAACATAGGCTTTAAGAAATTTAGTGACATCTTTGCCATCAAATTCGCCTACCTTGTCAATGACTCCCCGAAGTGCCTTTGTAGATCCATGTCCATTCGAATTAGATCATTGTTGCTCCACCAACATGGTGACTGCCATCAGAAGATCCATGGCTCCAACCGTTCCTTGTCCTTCTCGTAAATTTGTCCCTGAATTTATATCCTCCATGATTCTTAATCCAACTGATTGCCCCTAAAGCAGCTCTCAGTGGAAGCACCAATATGTCATGGCAAAAGTCCGCTTCGGGTAGACGCAAGGTTCCTCTTTACAATCAAGTTGGATCCAATATGCACAAACTTTCTTAAATTTCTCTTTTACAGTCACAAAACCATGTGTATAAAAAATCAACAAACTAGAAGCTTAAAAATTTATAAATCAAAATCCAATTGTTTAAATAAGTTCAAACTTTGGAAGCATAGAGTTCACTTGTTTAATCATCTTCACAAAATTTTTCAACCATGAATTCATTACTGATCACTAGATATCATCAAATATATTAGCAAGTAATTTTATAAGTAAAAACCAAACCAAAAACTTGAAAATTCATAATTTGAGATCTAGCCATTTAAATAAGAACAAAATTTGGGATCACATAACTTATACCTTTGATCTTTGTCACATAAATTTTGAGCTATGAATTCATTGCCGATCGTTAGATATCTCTAAATCCTTGGCAAATACTTTTAAAAGTCAAATCTCAATCAAAAACTTAAAAATTCATAATATAAGATCCAACTATTCAAATAAGCTCAAATTCTGGGAAAACATGACTCATACCTTTGATCTTTGTCACATAAATTTTGAGCTATGAATTCGTTGTTGATTGTTAGATATCACCAAATCCTTGGCAAATACTTTTGAAAGTCAAAACCCTAGACACCTGAGAATAAAATTTGCCATTACTCTCTAATCAAAGTCTCAATTGATATGAGATTTTAGACATAGACTCTCTATAATATAAGTGATATGTACACCAAAAATGAGCTTCAAATTCATCTTGAAACTCAAATTCTAGCTTAAAGCAAACCCTTCTATTTATCTAACTTCTTTAAAATCCTAGTTTAGTTTGTTGATTTTAACTAGCCATATCTCACTTATTCTAGAATAATTTCTATCAATTCTTGGATGTAAAATATATAGCTTGAAGTCTAGTTTCTAATCCAATTTCTCGATTTCTTGCTAGTATCTTAAAACTCCTAATATATCCAGAAAAGTGACAGTATATGTCATATTAGTAGCCTAAGTTCAAACAAGCATATCTCTCACATCTAAGCTCCGAATCATGCGTTTCTACCATCTAAACTCATGCCAAGAAGAAGCTCTCTCTGAATACTCCCTTGGATTTGCCAAAAAAACCCTTTCTTCTTCTCTTCCGAGCTCGTCAAAGAAGTCATAGGCAAGGTCTTCAAAGTCCAAGTCAACAATTAATAGTTTAAAGTTATAAAAACCCCTAATCTAATCCTCCAAATCAGCACTATTAATGGTAGCTAACTATTGACATCCAAACCTCTATTTATCTTTGGTAAAATCCTAAATTCAACTTCAAAGTCAAAACTCCTTATATCTACAAATATAATCCCGAATCTACTAAAATCTAAGATTGGAAAAAAGATAAAAGAAATAAAAGAAGTTTTCAAGGCTAAATCAAAATTAAAGTTAGAATTAAAGATAAAGTAAAATTGTAGCCAAAGAAAAAGAAAAAAAGTGAGAAATTTTTTCTAAATTATATAAAAACTTAGATTGGTAAGAAGAAAGAAAGAACTTAATAAAAATTTAAAGAAAAGATAGTTAAGTTAGGTTTCTATATATGGATGTATTTACTTCACAACATTGATATTCTATAGGACCTCATGCATATGTCTCATTTGTAAGACACTTGTCAAACTTGCACGAGAAGTTTCTTACATGTGCGCCACGTACTTGGCTTGTTCTGCAAGCTATCAACATGTGTGACACATGGCTAGCTTGTTCTACAAGTAGACTATTTTATTGACAGTAACAATTTTTGCCATATTTTAAGTTTTTGAATGAATTTTTGTCTAAAACTTTTTTAAAAAATATATTATTATGTTAAAAAGCTATATATCAAATTTTTATAGCATTTGGACTTTTGATTTGTGAAATATCAAGAATTTAGTACATAGGTGTTTTTAAACAAGGGTTTGAAGCTACTATTAGGATTTTGGTAATATCCAAAGATTGGTATAGAATTGACAATTGAAAGTTGTGGTGGTAGTTTTTAAAAATACACCAATATTTCATATAAATTTTGAATAGATTTAGATGATTAGATTAAAAATTATGATATATTGAAGTTCAAGAAAAAATTTATTCTTTATAGATGAATGAAGGTTTTAGAATATTTTCTTATTTTTTGAGTGATTTGAGGAAATAAGACTTATATATTGGATGTAATAGTTCTATGAAGAAGACTTTTATATAAATTTGAGAGTTTTGTTATGCTTAATCTTGGTTGAGTAATTAGTGACAATCAAAAGCTCAATGATTGATTGAGGCAAATTCTCTCTACCATGACAATGTTCACCTAGACTTATAATTTTAATATAAAAATCACTAAAAATTAACTTAAAAATTTTTGGCCATCCACCTGCATTGTATTTAAAGTACCTTACAATAAAGAAGGGAAACAAAATAGAAGCAAGTAAAGAAAGAATAATTGCTTGAGTATTACCTTAAGTAATATTTTTTCTAATTTTACTTATTATACAATATGATCCTATGTGGAAGTGATTTTAATTAATAATAATGTGAAAAAAAATTCTATATTAGAATGGCAAGGAATCCAAGCTTTTTTTTTTTTTTATTTCCTTACACAAAAGTTATTAGAAAATTATCTACTACAATGGTTAATAACAAAGGTTATATTACAAAAAAAATTCTTTATAATCAATATACACTACTTTGAAGAAGAATTCACCTTGTTGCATTTCTAGCCAACTTCATACTTGTTAATAAAGACTAATAAATATATAATGCCTTTTTATTCAATCTGAGCTAAAAATTCCAATAAAAATTAGGATTTAAAATTAATAGATTAAAGGTTCTATCTAACCTCTATATCCATGTCTACAAGAGAGATTGAAGACTTATCTCTCTTGCATCTTCTTCTCAGATTCTACCCTCAAACTCTTACTTCCCGCTCTTTGTTTTTATATATATTTGCTAAACTTAAAAGAATTGAAATAAATTGACAAGAGCCAAGAAACTTACTTGAAACTTAACTTTCTAATGCCACTTCTTATCTTGTGTTTCTTACTCCTCAATTAACAATTTGTATTAGTTTAATGAAATAAAAACTCAATCAAATTGCTTAAGTGAAGGCTTATCTTAGAAGTATGGTATCTTGAGTGATTGCTCTTTTGTCTTTTTTTTCTTTTTTTTCTTGTGTTGTGAGTAGAGTAACTTATCTAATCTACTATTGAAAAATCTTTTCTATATTATACTTGTGAAGAGAAGGGATATGGTGGATGGAGAAAATGATTAAATCCCTCTACCACTAAAGAACGGCCATCCACAAAAAGATTTACAAAGATAAAGTAAAGGATTGCTTATTCAAAAAACCAATCTTTTGTTCCTTGTGAAAAGATGGGATACGAGGGATAGAAAGGGCAATTAAATCCCTTAACTATTAGAGATGGGCCTTTGATAAGAAATTTATAAGAGAAGTGATAAAACCTTTGAAGATGAGCTTCACCTCTCAATTATATTTCACCTAAGGTATCAACCCTTCTCCACTCCAAAAATTGTTACGAATTGAGTATTATTGAAAATTCAATAAATATTATATCACTCTAAGTTTATCTTTTAAACATTTCTTCTTCAAAAAAATTCATTCGAAAATAGTCAATAGGCACTAAAAAATACCTTTTCAAACAAAGAGTACACAAAATTGCGAAGGCAGTGAATCCCTTCTAATCAAAAACTTACTTAAAATTCAATTTTGGTCCAAATCAAACATATAATAGCTTTTGAAGAAGATAACATTAAGATACATAACCTCACAAAATTTCAAAGTCAAATATAAAATACATAAAAATTGATTGATAAAAACCCGAGAGCAAATCACTCTTGGAAGCAACTTCTAAAGTAGTGAATCCTCTTCTAATCAATAATTCACCAAAAATTCAATTTTGATCCAAATTAAATGTATAATAATTATTTAGAAATCTAAAAATAAGATATATAATTTTAAAAAATTTAAAAATCAACTAACAAAAAAATAAAAATTGATTGATGAAAATCCAAGATGAAATCACACTTAGGAGCAAACTTTCAAGGCAGTGAATCCTCTTTTTATCAAAAATTCACCAAAAATCCAATTTTGATACAAATCAAATATATAATAGCTCTATAAGAAACTAACAAGAAGATTTATAATTTTATAAAATTTCAAAATCAATTAAAAAACACATAGAAATTGATTGATGGAAACCTTAGAGCAAATTATTTTCTATTTAATTTTTTTACTTATTTTATTTTATTTTTAATTATAAATGATAAAAGATATGTTTATGATAATAATAAAGAGAGATAGAAGATTTACTAATGATGGAGAATAGAATTAAAATACTTGCTCAAAAAGTCAACAAAAAAGATCAATCACCATTAATTAACTCCACATTCACCCACACAATTTAAAGCACCACCTTTAGGCAAATGCACCAAAATGTGAAGGTAAAATTCACCCCTCAATCCAAATTATAAGATAGCTTCACTTAAGAATTGCTTCTAATTGGTGGTGTGAAGTGCAAGAAGCAATTAATAAGAACAACAAGAAAAACAACCACAAAACAAGTGAAGTAAATGGTATCAAGTAAGTGCACAATTCAAAACTAGTTCATAATGTATTTACTATATTTGTATTTAATAAAAAATAAAAATAAAAAATAAAAATTATATTTTTGAATAAATAATTTTTTATCTTTCCAATGATATAAAAGATATATAAATCCGAATTATTATGAATAAGTTATAATAATCCAAAGATAGAAGATAAATAATAAAAAAATAAAATGGAAAATTTTTACTTCAAGGATAACTTACTTAAGTGATCAATAGTTTGAACCTCACCAAGGCTCACAAGTAGTGTATAAGGGTGTCTTAAAGAGGCCACAAGGCCTTAGTCAATTCCTCCTACTTACATCCAAGGTGCTACAATCCATATGGGACTTATGTACCTCCCTTCCTATAAGGACTATATTAGGTGCTCGCCCTCCTATTTTCTACTAATAAAACTCATTTCTTTATATTTTTGACTTCACCATGGTGTTCAAAAATATCCAATTAGCCTAAGAACCTTGTATGGCCTTCAAATTTTGCTCCATTTCTTCATAATGGCTCCTAAGGTAAAATAACTCATTTTTATCAAAGTCTTCAAAATTGTTCTAAAATTTCCTAAAAAATTCTAAATAAATTCTAAATTTTTTTATAATATTTTAAAGATGATAATATCAATTTAAGACCATTTTATTCTACCTTGATGATTTTTTATAATAACAAAATCAATTTAAATCAACTAAAAATCATATTTTTTACATAAATAATTAAAAAGACATGAGGTTTATTTCTCATGCTTCTTCTATCTACTAAGTAACATTTACATATTTTTAATAAATAGTACATAGAAATAAAAGGCCAATTTAGATATTAGTCTCAATAATTAAATACTAATTTTTATAATTAAGAAAAAATACTAAATCAACTAAGATAACTACCTCCAAGACTTACTAAGATTCTATTTTTTTCTCACTAATATTATTTTCTTTTATTTAGCATCTTCTAAACACATCTTTATTTTACAATAGTAGTTTTGGCACTCTGAATATAGTCTTTTATCCTAAAACAACTAATGAGTTAATTTGATGACTCATATTCCTCACCAACTAAGACAAATAGGTCCAAATATCTTTTTAAATCAAAAGAATTATATAGCATCTTGTCATATTTATGGAAAACCTCATTGAATAAGTCAATGTTGGATTGAAAATAGAATAGTATTTTCTAAGTATAGAGGATCTTATCCTATAGATTGTTGAAAAAGATTTAATGAGGTTATTCTTTTAAATTCATCTTCAAAAATTATACCAACCAAATTTTAAGAGACATGTAAGGAGTTAGATTTATAAATCCTATCATTACAAATGGTTTATCAAATATGTATCATGACCAATGGTCAAAAATCCCAATCCTTCTATAATAGTTCAAACCAATCAAGGAACGTTACAAGGATTCTTAATATATAACTAAAATTTCAATTAAAACCAACAATTACTATCCTCTCAAGATGTAAGGTATACAATGGCTCAATCTAATGTACCTTTTGCATCAAATTTATTATCTTCTCAATCTAACTTAGTATAACTAGAAAGCAAAAAGATCTTTTTAGACAATAGATATTTACCTTCTTCAATTGTAACCAGAAGTATGAGTGCTAAAAAAACCAATAGATTTAGCATAATGTGAAGAAGATGAAGTATTTATAGATACTTTAGAAGAATCACCTAAGTTTGTGGAATTAAAAAAAACTATCTAAAAAATAGCTAAAGAACTAAAATAAAACAACCAATTGTCTTCTTTAGTTGAACCTAATGAAGAGGAGTATCAATTTGTAGGCAAAAAAGGGCCTTGGACTTTAAGTATTTTTTTTAAACATCTAACAGCTATCAGAATCTTCAACCTTGTAGAATTGTATGATTTATGGCAAGATCTTTATAGGACTAAGGCCAACATTTCTTTTGATTAATTAATTCAAGTAGTACCAATCATTAAAAATAACCTCAAAGAAGAAATAATTATATAAAAAAAAACCAAAAATATAAAAAAAATAGCTAGAACTGAAATTAAAAATATAAATGGAGGTATTACAAAGGAAGAATAAAGGGAGAATTAAGAATATGGACCTATTGAGATAGATGTAAAAATTATAGATAAAATTATTTCTAAGGTCATATTAGATAATGGAAGTAGTATTAATATCATGCTTGAATCCACTATAATTAAGTTAGAATTAAAGATCACTTATAAAGTAATTATAAAAGTTAAATTAGTTAATCAAAGACCTTCTCAATTCCTGGGTCAAATTTGTGATTTACACATGCAAGTAGGAAGTATAGATTATATGATATCATTTTAAGTGATACAATTATATAATAAATTTGATAACTACCCTCTTTTATTAGAGAGAGGATGGTTGAGGCAATCTAAAAGAATTACCAAATAAAGGACTTTTAAGCTTTATTTTATTTTTGAACTTGTGAATAATTGTACAACAACTATGATATCTAGGTACATTAGACTTCAAACTTTGGCCTTCTTACAACAAATATCACTAAATATAAAATCCAATCAAATTAATTTTATCCAATCTAATTCAAATTTAACTATTGTATCAATAATATATATTGGTCTTGGATTATATAAATATGAAGATGAAGATAATTTTGCCAAATGATAAAAAAAAAATCCTTACAAAGAAAAAGACATCTATATCTGATTTATAGATGTAATTGATTGGTTGGAGCTTGAAGACAATTGCCTTGATCTTACAACCTTAGTTGATGATATTTATTTGAATAAAGCCGTTAATTTAGAAATTTATGGAATCCAAGTTGAAGACTTTGATGCTATTATGAAAGAAAAAACCATCATGCCTCTTCTTTTATAATTTAAAAATTACCCCAAGGCATTGAGGCTGGACATGAAGTACCTACTTATCTACTAGCATCTAAAGATTGGTACCATGGATCTATTGATCCAATACATGTGATAGAACAAGATGGGATAAAAATTTCAATTAATCATGATAACAAAGAATTCAAATATATCAAGTTTGGATCCCAATTAGATGAAAAAGAATTAGAAAAATATAAATCCTTGATAATAAAATATTACAATATATTTTCTTGGTCTTATAAAAATTTCAAAAATTTATTCCTAGCATTTGTCAATCCACTATTCGACTTCTTTCAAATATCACAACTGTTAGATAAAAATATAGAAGATTCAATCCTAAGATGCAACTTATTGTAAATGTAGAGTTGGAAAGGCTTCTTTAAGTAAGATTTATAAGGCTTATAGAAATTATGGATTAGTTGTCTCATATTATTTTGGTGAAGAAAAAAGAAAGAAATAAGCTTAGGATTTGCATAGTCTATCAAAATTTAAACAAAAATATTCAAAAAGTCCAATTTCTATTATCTTTTGTTACTTCTATAATAGATGATGTAATAGGGCATGAATTATACAATTCTATGGATGGCTATTCTAGTTATAATCAAGTTTAAAAAGCTCCTAAAGATTAGTATAAGACTGCATTTACATCATCTTAGAGAATTTTTGTATATGTAGTGATACCTTTTGAATTATGCAATATTCTTTCAACCTTTCAAAGGCTCATGACCTATACATTTACAGACCTTCTTCAAAAAACTATGTCAATTTTTATTGATGATTTTAGTTGTTAATCATTAAAGAATGATCACCTTAAAAGCCTTCAATTGTGCTTCCAACATTGTAAAAAAATAGGAATTTCTCTTAATCTTGAGAAAGTTTATTTGGAAATTAAATAAGAGATTTTATTGGATTATGTCATTTAAAAAAAAAAAAAAAAAAAAAAAAAAAAAATTGATTCTAAAAAAGTAAAAATTATTGCAGATCTATCAGCTTCAATAAGTGTAAAAGACATTCAAAAGATTTTGAAATACATAGATTGGTATTGCAACTTAATTGAGTCATATTCTATTCAAGTCTTATCATTAACTAATTTATTGAAGAAAACCACCAAATTTGAATGGACTTCCAAATGTCAAATAAATTTTGATGCAATTAAAACCAAATTACTATTCTATCCTTGTCTACTACTGCCAAATTGGAATTAATCTTTTTATGTTAATTGTGATGCCTCTGAAATTACAATAGGTAGTGTCTTGTGTCAATCAAATAATAAAGGTGTAATCCATCTTCTTGCCTTTGCTAGTAAATAATTAACAAGTGCTGAACAAAACTATTCAATTACAACATGGGAATATTTAGCCATGGTCTTTAATATCAAAAAGTTTTGATACTACCTTTTAATGAACAAAGTCATTTTTTTTGTAGACCATATGGCTCTTAGATATATTATAAACAAATCAAACTTAAATAATAGATTAGCAAAATAGATATTATTTTTAACAAAATTTGATTATACAATGTAATACAAACTAAAGAAATAACACAAACAAGCCAATCATCTTTTATAATAATCTATACCTATAAGCATCCATGATATAGATGATGAATTTTTAATATCCATTTATTCCATGTTATGGTAGCACCTACATGATATGAACATATTACCAAATTTTTGTATACTCAACAATTATCCAATATCTTATCAAAAAATGAACAACAAAAGATTAAAGCGAATAGTACTCATTTTACTCTTATAGCCAAGAAATTATATCGTCGAGGGATTTACAGGATTTTAAGATGTTGTCTTATTTATGACAAAGTACCACTTGTATTAGAAGTTTATCATTCAAGTGCTTATGGTGGATACTTTTTTAATCAATTAATAATTCAAAAATTTCTTAAAATAGGCTATTTTTATCCTACAATGTTTGTCAATTTAGAATCATTTATAAGAATTTGTAATGCTTGCCAAAGATATGCATGCAATGATTTAAATCTTATAATATCTTTCATTTCTTCACTTTGACCTATTTTATTTGAAAAGTGGAATATAGATTATATTAGACCTGTTTATCTTGCATCTTCATATCAAATATAATATAGCTACAGTATATTTGACCAAGTGGACAAAAGCAAAAGGTATAAAGAAGACTGATGCAAAACAAACTGCTATATTTTTATATAAAAATATTATACCTTGCTTTAGTTGTCTAAAAATATTTATAAATAAAAATGGTTCTTATTTTTTAAATGAGACCATTAAAAAAATGACCACATTATTTACCATCAACTATAGAAAGATAACTCTTTATCACCCTCAAACAAATTGTCTTATAGAAAGAATCAATCAAATTCTACTTTGTATATTGAAGAAAATTGTGATAGATTTTAAATGTGATTGAAATCTTAAGCTTAATTCATCTCTTTGGACTTATCAAACTACTTACAAAGTTTCTACACAGTGTTGTGGTAGAAAGATATTGCCTCAAGAAAACACTGGGCTTCTGGATGCAACTAAATACTCAATCAAGATCTAAAATAATAAAACCCTCAAAATTTTATAAAAGTTTTTTTTTTAAGGCTATTACACCTAAAACATAAGCCTTATTTTACAAAAACACTTAACTATATCAAAATATTCTAAACCCTCATTCATCCGTAGGAGGGGAATTTTTCTTAAACTTTATTTACCTATAACTCTTAATTTAACCGTTCAAATCCACTAAAATTTCACATGTAGTATTGGTGTGCTTTTAACAACTACATAATAAATTTCAACGGTCGATTCATTATCAATCCTTAGATATCGTAAAAACCCTAACAGTAGCTTTAAATCCTTGTTTACAAACATTTGTGTACTAAATTCTTCATATCTCACAAATCCAATGTCCAAATGCTATGAAACTTTGATGTATAGCTTTTTAGCACAAAGATTCATCTTCTAAGAAACTTTTAGACAAAAATTCATCTAGAAACTCAAGATATCACAAAACCCATCACTATGAACAAAACGGCCTACTTACTGCCTTGGAATTCAAATTGCTGTCTTTGACTTCTAATATCTCCTTCTTCAAAACTTTTATTGTAGAAATTCTTCTACATGAAGTGTAGAACTTCAAATCACCTCTCTAGCCGCACCTACCGATCTCCAAAAGCTCTCAAACAACTCCTCCAATCCTCAAAAGAGTGACAATAGATACAAATTGCACATCTTAACTTCAAGCACCTACTTCTCTCTCATAAAAACTCCAAATCTCTCAATTTTTACACCAAAATTGTAGCCTAAAAAACAAGCTTTCTAACCCTAGTCTCTGATTTTCCAATGGCCTCCTTGAAGTCGCCAAAACCCTTATTCTTATTGCAGGCAGCCTCCTCAAAGCCTATTGGACATGACCATTGACCAATAGAAATGAAGAATTTCACCCCTTGTCTTCATTCATCCTCATTTTGTCTTCATCCTTCTAAATAGGCCTCTTAGTAGTTTAATTCTTCTTCTTTGGACCCCAATTGCCTCTCAAGGCTTTATACTAAGTATTTAGGATCTATATAATTTAAAAGCCATAATCAAATTAAGTAAAAATCTAAAAAAAAATTCTTATACCAACTCCTTTTAAATTATTTTACTAATAATTTTAACACACATCTAAATCTATAAACATATTATACATTTTGAGTAGATTTAATATATTGTAAGCAATTACAATACAACAACGGTGTCGCGTGGCGTGAACTTCTATCTAAGAATACACCGGGTACCTAGCTGTAGAGAATTTTACTTAATATTTATTGGCTAAACTCTAATGAGTTATTTTTCCTTAATAAGAAGGATAAATACACACAATAATATAAGAAAAAGGTTTTGTATGATTAAAACCTCTTATTTTTAAGTAGGTTTGTACATAAGTTTTCTCTATGATATGTAGAAAATCCTTAAAAACCTTTTAAAGACTCATCTATATACCAAAATCATATCATGGCTCTATACATCCACCTTTTACACCTCCATAAAGTCTTGGCTCCCAAAAACACCTTTAGTATGCACAAAAGTCCAAATTTGCAACAAAAACCCTTAAAAATATATTTTCCCGCAAAGGATGTTTTTCTTTCCAAACTTTAGAAAATCATATCTTCTGATCCAGCCGTTCAGTTTTCTTCAAACTTTCAGGCAAGGTAGAATTCACCTTTAAGCTTTACCACAAAAAAATTCAACCGCAAATATACTTCCGATCGTTCGATATCTCAAAACCCCTAGCAGGTGCTTAAAACCCTAGCTCAGAGACACCTCAGCACTATTTTCTCTATATCTCACAAAATCAAAACCTTAATGCCAAAAAAAATTTCACATAGTCTTGTGACATAAACATATATACTCCTGAACATGTTAAGCCAAAAATCTATCAAATTGATTAAGATATAGCTCAAAATGTAACTGCTAGTTAAGCACAGTCACTTACTGCCTTTAGCTTACAAGCACTTACTTCAACTCACAATATCTCCTTGATGCTTGCTTGGATTTTATAAATCTGTATGTAAAAAGTGTAGCCAAAAAAGTGCGCTTTCCAACCCTAGTCGCCGATCTTTGATTGCTCTATGTATGCGCGAGATATACCCAAAAGAGTGACAATAGGTCCAAAATCAATACCCTAACTTTGAGCGCCTATAACTTCTTCATTAAAAGTCCAAATCATGCAAGATTTGCACCTAAACCATACCCAAAAACCTAAACCTGATGATCCTAGCCCCTGATGTTCGACCCCATTCGAAAAAAAAACCCGAACTCCTAATAAACCCTCGGGCAGCCTCCTTGAAGCCCATTGGGCATGATTTTTGGCCAATTAGAATAGAGATTTTTATCATCTACCTCTATTCATCCACATGGATGGCCAAACTACCCTTTTTACACTAAAAACCTTTTTTTAACCCTTCTTCTTATAAGATTTACATACTTGATGTTTTAAGCACCAAATAAAACAAGTAAATAAGATCTTAAGGATCACCAACGTCTAACATAGGTGACTTAAGATATATACAAGTTACTATCAATATAAAATTAATTTCAAAAGTCACTACTAAAAGGAAAATAAGATTGTATAAATTTTAATTATAATCTTTTTAATAGATCCTTTCTAAATTAGCAACCTAATCATATCCTATAACCAATAAAATCCATTGATATGTCTTTCATTTAGCTAAGTAATAAATTGTACATTAAATATACATGTACAATTTTTTCACATAGTAGCCGAATTACAATACGACAACGGGCTACACCTTTTTCATTGGTGTATCGAATAAAAGTCATTTTGCGTATAGAATTTGTAGTTCTATCCTTATGCATTGCCATTGATGAAAGATTAGATACTTTTAAATCTTTGAAAGAATGGTGTAAATATTAAGAAGGACTGAGTGAAAATCAAAGATTTGTAGCCCAATACATAGAAACTTTTCAAAGGAAAAAAAAATGAGATCTTTGATAAAAAAAAATAAAAAGACATTTATTTACTCCAACAAGTGGATGATAGTTCAAGATGCTAGAAAACTAGACTTTCTAGCTAAATTTGATGTACATTGGACAGAATCATTTATTATCAAAGAGGTCTTTGATAATAATTCAATCTACCTCAAAACATTAGATAGAAAAGACTTTTCTTCACAAACTAGTGGAAGTTATTATAAGAAATACAAGGTATGAATATTGGTTTAAATATCAATATATTTTATTAATTATATAATAATTTTAAGATAATTTATAATAGAATATTATCACGGACATACGATTTACTCTAATAAATTATCTAAGTATTATAGATCAATAAAAGTAGATAAAATAATTTGATTTGATAATATCTGATAACTAAGCTTTTTAGAAGCTTCATAGACACAAAATCATCTTTATATATGTCTATAGGTGATTGGTAGGTTAAAAACTTGGTCAACAAGCTAGGCACATGGCGCACATGTTGATAGCTTGCGGAACAAGCCAAGTACGAGGCGCACATGTGGAAAACTTTTCATGCAAGTTTGACACATGTCTTGCAAATGAGACACGTGTATGAGGTCCTATAGAATATCGCCACGTAATTCTTAATTAGATAGTATTTATAGAGGCAAGAGTGAAGCCCTCTTCACTCTTGTCAATTCCTTTCCTGGTTCTAGTCTAATTTCAAGAATCTGCATGTTTCTTGTCTTTGGCAATAGCCATTATAGTTTTCTTTGAATATACATACTTTCTTATTCCCATTTTGTGATTTTTCTTTGATACAATTTCCATTAGATTATGTATCTTTTTCTAGTTCATGTCCTTGATAGATTGACAAGAATACACTTATAATATCATAGCTTTGTCTTGTCTTGATTAAGAGTGGATTATCCCTTTTTCTCGATAAGACACAAGCATATTAGAAGTTACGATTACCCTCTTCTAAACTGATATTATTCCTAGTATTTTCTTTGTTCTCCCTACTTTTTATCTCGAGTGGGATTAGATATTTTTTGAAGTGTTATTATGGCCGAGCTTGCCGAAATGAAGAGTGCAATGGCATAGATGCAAGAGCAAATAAGAGAATTGATGCTTGCAATGCATCAACTCACTATACCTCCACAAGGAGCAACAAGGTTACCAAATAATGAAAATATAGATATGGTTGGAGTTGCTTCAATATCTACACCAAATCATATAATTCCTCCTACATTGGAACATCGTCCAATCATCAGAGAACCAAAAATTGGTCTACTTGAGAAGTTTGATGGCACAAGATCCAAGTTTTGAAGATTCATCAACCAAGTCCAACTGGTGATTGAATTATAACTGCAAAGTTTTCCAATTCCAGGATTACAAGTCAGATTTATTGGTACACTACTTTCAAGTTCTGCCTTATCTTGGTTTTCATCTTTTCTGGAACGACGTGATCCAATATTAGATAATTTAAAAGCTTTCTTAGCAAAATTTTGATCTATGTATGGAAAATACAATGCAACTTCTGTTGCAACCAACAAGCTTCGTATCCTACGATAAGGCAATCGATCAGTGATATTATATGCTTCATAATTTTGACAACTAGTAATTGATATCAAGTGGAATGATGCTGCACTCATCAGTCAGTTTTTCTATAGATTACAATATAAAGTGAAGAAATTGATGTTGAACTTACCCGATCCTCAAACATTGAGTCAAGCAATAGACTTTGCGGTGAAGTGTGATAATCGACTTTTCAAATTTAGATCTGAAAGTCGTACAAGAGAACCTCAGCGACATTATAATTCAGTGGCAGCACCAATGACTTCTCAATATGTACCTTCAGAAGTCGAAGACATGTAAATTGATGCTATACGTTTCAAGCTGCTTACTGAACAAGAAAAGACTCGATGTCATCAAGAAGGATTATGCTTGTATTGTGGAGAATCTAAACACACTGCTCAAAATTGTCCAAAGAAATGACACAACCACAAGATGAGAAGTACGACTGTCAAAGAAGACAATATGTTGGAAAACGAGTTTGTCCAGCCACAATAAGGACCGTGTAGCTGGGATCTTGTACAATTTCTAATGAAGGTCCTATCGTCTCCTCACAACCATCTCCTTATTTTATAATAGATGTGTATTTAGGACCTAATAATTACAAAGCCTCTGCTTTAATAGATTCGAGAGCCTCGGCTTGTTTTTTAGATGAAGAATTTGCTAAAAGCTATAGAATATAGATAGTACAAAAATCTAAACCCGTATACATAGAAGTCATAGATGGTTGTCCTTTATCTTCTAGAGATGTTACTTATGAAACTCTTCCTCTAGATGTAGTAGTAAATGGCCATAATAGTTGTGTAATTTTTAACATAATTAGATCTCTCTCTATTCCAGTTATTCTAGGTCTATCATGGTTAGAAAAATACAATCTTTAAATAGATTAGATTTCTTATACTCTGAACTTTTCTAAAAGTATAGCTAACAATATAGTTAATCAAGTAAGAAATCATAAGTCTAATAGAATTAAACTTGTGTTTGTAGGTGCAAGAGCTTTCTTGCACGCTGCAGAAGAAGGATCACCTTTTGTCATTTATGCTACACCTATTTCCAACGATGGAAAGACTTCAAGTAGCATTCCAAGTCAGCATCAAGATTATCAAGACGTTTTTGAGAAAAAAAATGCAGATATTCTTCCAAAGCATTGTCCATATGATTGTTCAATCGACCTTAAAAAAAGAACTCATCCACTATTTGGACCAATTTACAGTTTATCACAAGATGAATTGGCTGAACTCAAGGCGTATATTGACAAAAATTTGGCCAAGAATTTCAAACGCCATTCTAAATCTCCAACAGGAGCTCCAATTCTATTTGTGAAGAAAAAAGATGGATCATTGCAGATGAGTGTTGACTATCGAGGACTCAACAAGATCACAATCAAGAACAAATATCCATTATCTCTGATATCAAGACTCCTTGACCAGTTGAATCAAGCTAGGATCTATACAAAAATAGATCTAAGAGGAGCATACAATCTAGTACGCAGCAAAGAAAGAGATGAATAGAAAACTACATTTCAAACTAGGTACGGACATTTTAAATATAATGTCATGTCTTTTGGACTTACGAATGCACCAGCTCCTTTTCAATATCTCATGAATGATGTTTTTTTGTGAGTCTTAGACAATTTTGTCATCTACTACCTAGACGGCATTTTGATCTATTCTAAGAATGTAAAAGAACATAAAATATATATTTGTCAAGTATTACAAAAACTTAGAGATGCGGGATTGTACTCTAAGATGGAAAAGTGTGTATTTCACACTACTCAAGTTGATTTCTTAGGATACATCATTTCAAATGATGGTCTCATGATGGGTCCTAAGAAAGTCCAAACAATCATGAATTGGAAGATTTCAAAGATGGTAAGAGATGTCCAATGTTTTTTGAAATTTGCTAATTATTATCGGATCTTCATCAATAACTTCTCTCGCTTTGCGGCTCCACTTACACATTTGACTTATAAAGACAAACTCCAATGGAATTAAGAAGCACAAGCAGCATTTGAAGCTTTGAAGACATCATTTATTTTTGCACCAATCTTGTATCATGTAGATTTTTCCTATGCATTTTTTATAGAAACAGATGCATCAGACTTTGCCTTGGGTGCGGTTTTGTCACAAATGGGAACAGATGACAAACTTCATCCAGTAGCTTTTCATTCAAGAAAATTCTCAATAGTCGAGATCAATTATGAAATCCACAACAAAGAACTTCTTGCAATCATGGATTCTTTTCAAGAATTACATCATTATCTAGAAGGCGCTTTGAATCCAGTCACCATATATACGGATCACAAAAACCTTGAATATTTCATGTCGGCACGCGTGTTGAATCATCGTCAAGCTTATTGGAGTATGTCTTTGTCAAGATTCAAATTCATTATCACTTATCGGCTAGGAAAACAACAAGGTTTGTTCGATGCCCTTTCTAGACGTTCTTATTTTGCACCAAAAGAAGGAGATGCAGCTTTTGAGCAATAAAAAATGGTTCTCTTGAAACCAGAGTAGTTTTATCTTTGAGCAATAAAATCAACATTGATTGTTGATTCAACTTTTTTCAAGCAAATTCAGTCAAGTATGTCCTCAGACCCTCTTGTTCATGATATCAAGATTAATTCTTTCAAGTCTCATGATTCTTCTAAATTCGAGTTCAAGAACAATCTATTATATTTTGAAGGACGTTTATATGTTCCAAAAGGAGAAGCACGTTTACGTGTTCTTCAAGCACGTCATGATTTTCCAATGGCAGGACATTTTGGATACAACAAGACTTTAGAACTTATATCAAAAGATTTTTGGTGGCTTCAAATGTGGAAGGCAGTCAAAGACTTTGTACAATCATGTGATATCTGCTCAAGATCAAAGACTCCTTGTCATTGACCTTTTGGGCTTCTTCAGCCATTACCTATTCCAAAACAAGCATGGGCTTTTGTTTCTATGGATTTCATCATAGATCTTCCAAGCTCAAGATCTTATGATCCTATATTTGTGATAGTAGATCGATTCACCAAGATGGCATATTTTGTGCCATGCACAAAATCTATCACAAGTGAAGAAATAGCTAAACTTTTCATTGATAATATCTATTGCTATCATGGATTATCTAAGGATATTATATCAGATAGGGGAACTCAATTTGTGTCAAGATTTTAGAAAATCCTTTTCAAGATCTTAAAAGTGGATATAAAGTTATCTTCAGCTTTTCATCTTCAAACTGATGGACAAATAGAGCGCGTGAACCTAGTCTTGGAGCAATATTTAAGGTGTACCATCAACTACCAACAAGATGATTGGATAGCTCTTCTGCCATTGGCAGAATTTATTTATAATAATACGATATATTCTTCTACACAACAAACACCTTTTTTTGTCAATTATGGTTATTACCCACGACTTGATGCTTTTGAATTTTCAAAAGTTGATAATCCAACAACAAAAGATTTGACAAATTGTTCATCAAAGCTACATACAATAATGAAGGTGCAATTAAAAGAAGCTCAAGAACGACAAAAAAAAAATACAGATGTGTATCGCAAGGAATAACCACAATTCAACGTGGAGGACAAGGTATGGTTACTTTATCGCAATATCAAGACTACTTGTCCTTGTGATAAATTGGACTATCGTAGGCTTGGATCTTTTCCTATTTCTGAACAAATCAATCTAGTTGCATATTGATTACACCTACCGGAGTCCATGAAGATCCATCCTGTATTCCATATGTCATTATTCAAGCCATACAAGATAATAGATATACAAGGAAGAAGACAAATGCCACCACCTCCTGTAGAAGTGGACAACGATGAAGAATTTGATGTTGAAGAGATTTTAGATTCAAGGCGGCGTCAAAATCAACTAGAATATCTTGTGCATTAGCACGGATACAATATTAGTGAATGCACATGGGAGCCATTCAAGAATGTAACAAATGCATCAATATAAGTTAATACATTTCATCGACGACATCCATCAAAACTAAGATAAATACTCAAGAAAATCTTTGCTATAAAGCAAGGCAGGTTCTATAGAGGTTTCATCCTACCTTGTATCATTGTTTGTCATTAGATTTGTTTGTGCTAAAGAGATGGAGGATCAACAACCAACGAATTCAGCTTAAGAGCCATCATTTGCTGATTTACCAGACAAGACATCATGACTATCACAACATTCAAGATGATAGAATAAAGATGAAGACCCTCAAGAACGACATGTCCTTCCTTGGATTGATGGCAAAATACAACGTGTTTGATATCACGACCTTGAAAGAGACTCCCGATATTTGGTGATACTTTTAGAGGTAGGAACTACTCTTGATGGTGTTTCTAATATTTTCTTTGAAAAAAGTTATGAAGGCCTCAACAATGATCAAATAACATGGTGGTTCTCTTGCCCTGGTATGGGACATTATCGATGGCTGAAAGGACCTATCAACTACCTTTGAAGGGAACAAAGATCAAAATATGTAGCAAGCACAATTCGACGTATCTTGGACTTCCTCAACATATAATCACCGCTCCTTGTGGAACTCGTCTCTAGAAAGGGGAGTAATGTCACAGATATAAGATTTACTCCTATAAATTATCTAAATAATAATAGACTAATAGAAGTAGGTAAAATAAGTTGATTTGATAATATCTAATAGAGAAGCTTCCTAGAAGCTTTATAGACGTGAAATCACCTTTATACATGTCTATAGGTGATTGGTAGGTTAAAAACTTGGTCAACAAGCTAGCCACATGGCATACATGTTGGTAGCTTGCAGAACAAGCCAAGTACGTGGCGCACATGTGAAAAACTTGTCATGCAAGTTTGACACGTGTCTTGCAAATGAAACACGTGTCGTGCAAATGAGACACGTGTATGAGGTCCTATAGAATATCGCCACGTAATTCTTAGTTAGATAGTATTTATAGAGACAAGAGTGAAGTCCTCTTCACTATGTCAACTCTTTTCTTGGTTTTAGTCTAGTTTCAAGAGTCTTCATGTTTCTAATCTTTGGCAATAGCCATTCCAATTTTCTTTGAATATACATACTTTCTTATTCCCATTTTGTGACTTTTCTTTGATACAGTTTCTATTAGATTATGTATTTTTTTCTAATTCATATCCTTGACAAATATAGATATTGAGTTAGTGACTAAACATGATATTGCTATATGTAGAACTATATTAAGTTGAAAATAAAAAAATTATCTTTTTTCTTTTAGATCAAAGTTTTAGTTTTTTTTTCTTTGTTCACTGTGAGGGTAAAATTCACTCCTCAATCCAAGTTATAAGGTGGCCTCAATTAAGAATTGATTATAACTTGTGGTATGAAGTAAAAGGAGCAATAAACAACAATGAAGGAGAAGAACAACACAAAACAAGTAAAATGTGTGGAATTAAGTAATTGCACAATACAAAACTAGTCACAATTTGTTCACTAGATTTTTACCTAGTATAAAGTAAAAATAAAAAATAAAAATTATAATTTTAAGTAGGTAATTTTTTTATCTTTCCAATGATATAAAAAATATGTAAATCTAAGTTACTATGAGTAAGTTATGATAATTCAAAGTTAGAAGGTAAACAATGGAAAAAGTTAAGTAGAAATTTTTACCTCAAGAGTAACTTGTTACAAGATCGTGGGTTCGAACCTCACCAAGGCTCACAAGTAGTATATATGGGTATCCTAGAGGGGCCACGAGGCCTTAGTCTTATCCTACTACCTACATCCAAGGTGCCACAACCCATGTGGAACTTGTGCACCTCCCTTCCTACAAGGACTACACTAGCTGCTGGCCCTCCTATTTTATACTAGTAGAACTAATAATTTTGCATTTTTGACTTCACCATGGTGTTCAAAAATATCCTAATAGCCTAGGAACCTTGTATGGGCTTCAAATCTTGCTCCATTTCTTTATAATGGCTCCCAAGGTGGTAAAACTCATTTTTACCAAAGTCTTCAAAATTGCTCTAAAAATTCTAAATAAATTCTAAATAAATTCTAAATAAAAAAAATCTCTATAATATTTTTAAGATGATAATATCAATTTAAGACTATTTTATTCTACCTTGGAAATTTTTTATAATAATAAAATCAATAAAAATCAACTCAAAATCCTATTTTCTACAAAAATAATTAAAAAGACATGAGATTTCTTCCTCATGCTTCTTCTACCTACTAAGTAATATTTATAGGTTTTTAATGAGTAATACATATAGTTAGAAGGCCAATGTAAACATTGGTTTCAATAACTAACTCTTAATACTTAATAATAAGTAAAAATACTAAACGAACTAAAATAATTGCCTCCAAGACTTACTAAGATTCCATTTTTGTAACTTTTCTTCTAATAAGACTTTTATATTTATAAATACTTCTAAATTCTAATCAATACTTAAACAGTCAAAAAGACTCTCTAACCATTGTATTTATATAATTAAATGACTTAAGACTATATTTTTAACCAATCCACCAATTAAAATCCATTGGTGGGACTCACATTCACTCTACTTCTTTTGATAGATTATGGAATCCAAGTCATATTTTTTTCTATCAAATTTTCTATAGACCGTGTCAAAAGCAAGAATGGGGTTTTTTCTATTCTCACCAATAGTTCCAAATGGTCATCATATGTAAGTCCTAACAATGAATTTTAATTAGTGGATTAATTAAAATTATAATTTTAAATTATTTAAATATCAAAATAATAAGATTAGTAACTATATTTGATTATTTAAGCATTTATTAGAATTTAAAAGAGTTTAGAAGTTACAAGAAACTTATTAGAAAAAAATCATAAAATTGGAGTCTTAATAAGTCTTAGAGATAATTATCTTAGTTATTTTAGTATTTTTTTTTAATTATAAAAATTAATATTTAGTTATTGAGACCAATATTTATATTGGTCTTCTATTTATATATATATTACATATTAGAAATATATAAATACTAATTAATAGGTAGAAGAAGCATGAAAAATAAACCTCATATTTTTTTAATTATTTATATAAAAAATAGAATTTTTAATTGATTTAAATTGATTTTATTATTATAAAAAATCACCAAGATAGAATAAAATGATCTTAAATTGTTATTATCATCTTAAAAATATCATAAATTTTTTTAAAATTTATTTAGAATTTTTTAGAAATTTTTAGAATAATTTTGAAGACTTTAGATTGTACTTTAGATTTGTGGGTTGTCATACCTTAGATGTAGGTAGGATGATAAGACTAAGGCCTCTTGGCCTTTTTAGGACATCCTTAAACACTACTTGTGAGCCTTGGTGAGGTTCAAACTCATGATCTCTTAAGCAAGTTATCCTTGAGATAAAAAAATTTCACTTAATTGAATTTAACAAGACCTTGGAACAAATTTCTCAAGATTTTTAGTGGCCTCAAATGTAAAAGGTGGTGAAGGGCTTTTTGCTCTCTTATGACATCTATTCAAGGTCCAAAAATCCTCGATATTACTCTTATAGACTCTTACAACCCTTGCTTGTTCTAAAATAGTGATGGTCTTTTTTCTCAATGGATTTCATCATGGATCTACCGCCATCCAATTCATTGGATAGTATCTTTGTGGTGGTTGATTGACTCACAATGATGGCTCATTTTATTCCTTATAAGAAGATTGCTTCTAATAAAGAAACGGCAAGGCTCTTTATTTATAATATATACCAATATCATGGCTTATTAGATGGTATTATATTTGATTGAAGATCCCAATTCATATCTAAGTTTTAGAGATGTCTTTTTGAAATATTGAAGGTGGGCATTAAACTTTCTTTGGCTTTCCATCTTCAAATTGATAGCCAAATAAAATGAGTTAACTAAGTTTTGGAGCAGTATTTATAATGTAGCATCAACTATCAATAAGACAATTGGATCTTGTATCTATTGTTAGTAGATTTTGTATATAATCATATTATTCATGCCTCAATTCAATAAACATTATTTTATTCCAACTATAGATATTACCTAAAGCTTGTTCTATGAAATATGCCAAAAAATAATAATCTAATAATTGAAGGATTTGCAAAGCATCTATTGTAGCACCAAACAACATTAAAGCTTCAATTGCAAGTAGCTCAAGATGGTTACAAGGCATTTGTAAATAAATTTAAAAAATCAATTATTTACTTTTTATATTAAAAATAAGATATGGTTTCTTTGATGGAATATCAAGACCAAGTGGCTATGTAATAAATTGGTCTATTAGAAATTAGGACTATTTTCTATCTAAAAGCAAATTAATCTAATACTATATTGCTTGGAATTACCATCTTCTATGAAGGTACATCTAATTTTTTATGTCTCTCTTTTAGAACCTTATAGAGAGCTATATATTTTGATAAGAATACAACAATCATTATCTAGTATTGAAATAAAAAATCATAAAGAATATAAGATCAAAAATGTGTTGGATTTACGGTGAAGGTGGAATAAATTAGAATATATTATTTATTAGTAGGGCTACGATATTAATGAGCGCATATGAGAACTGGCCAAAAATTTCACCAATGCACATCAAAAGGTACAAGAATTTCATCAAATCTATCATTACAAATCCATGCATATTCAATAATAACTTCTTGGTGAAGATTGGATTTGAAGAATATTCATAAGAGAGGGAGAGTTAAACTAAAATCTTCATTAGTATATAGTCATTTGTTTGAAGATAGAATAAAGTCATAGAAGCAAGTGAATCATCATGCCAAACCTTTAAGTATGGAAAAAATAAGATTCAGAAGATTCACTTACTAGTATGCTTCGAACAAATCAATACAATTTTCACAACCTTTAGTTGAGCAAAGTGAGGATGATACATTTCAACGCCAAGTACAACCTCAGTTGGAGCCATTAGAAATAAGATCCAATCATATAAGTCTTGATTTTAATGCTTGAGCTGTAGTGATATTACTTAAGCTTTGAAAGATGAATCCTTCTAATCTTAAGATCTTATTTGGAAGATATTTTGAAAGCCACAATGAAGATCAAATTCTTGGATGGGATGTTTCAATAATAAAGGTACTAACTTCTTTAAAGACCAATAGAACCTATTGTCCAAGAACAGAGAATTAAATACATAGCTTTATTAGTGTAGCATATTCTTGATTTTTTATGTATATAAAAAAATTAAGCTCTTCTTGGAACTTCTTGCTAGAAAACAAGGTGATATTAAAAACATATGCTTTAGAGGTTCATAGAACCTTCTAAAATATTTTAGAGGTTCTTGAGTTAGTGAAAGTTGGTTGAAAAACTTCTTAGTTGGTGAAAGTAGCTCAAGAAGCTTCATAGTTAGTGGAAGGAGCTCAAGAAGCTTCCAAGTTGGTAGAAAGAACTCAAAAAACTTTCTAGTTGGTAGAAGCTATTCAAAAATCTTCTTAATTTGATGGAAGCTATTGAAGAAGCATTCTAAATATGGATATATATAAAAATCAAGGCTAAAAAATTCTTCAATCTTGATAATACATCTATTGGAATTCTAGCTCAGCTTTCTTGATATTGTTCATGTACTCATCTGATTAATTCAAGTTTTTCTTGGTTTCTTCTTGAAACCTTGTTTTGGTTTAAATCTCTTGATTTGTATTTTTGTGACTTTAATAGAGAGTAGTAATTTAAATATTATATCAATGAGAACTATAAAAAAATAGGACTTAGTATCATTGGCCTTTCTTCTTTTGTGATTAATATAACTAATCAAAGCCAAGACACATCTCTGGGATAAATTAGTGGTTGTAAGATGATGACGGGAGATAAAAAATACTCCCTTATTTTTCATGTGATTTACATGCATGTTAGTAAAAATTCATATCCATTAATTTTAGATAGATCCTAATTAAGGGCAACTAGTGCAAAAATTAATTGAAGAGGTAAAAAGCTTCATATCATCTATGGGCCACTAGAAAATTTCAATAAAACTTTTATTTAATTCTAAGGATTATCTTAAACTAAAACCTCATTTCATTCTTCAAAAGATGAAATTTTGAGTCCACAACCATATAAGGAGTTTAAAAAGAAGGTTAGATTTACTGATTTGGTAGTAAAGGAAGAGATTCACTCAAGTATGATTTAATCAACTTCTATAGGATATATGGGCTTTAGATTATACAAATAAAAAGATGAAGAATTTACTCACTGATTGAAAAATCATCCTATTTCAAGTACGGTGTCGCGTGGCGTGAACTTCTATCTAGGAATACACCGGGTACCTAGCTGTAGAGAATTTTACTTACTATTTATTGGCTAAACTCTAATGAGTTATTTGTCCTTAATAAGAAGGATAAATACACACAATAATATAAGAAAAAGGTTTTGTATGATTAAAACCTCTTATTTTTAAGTAGGTTTGTACATAAGTTTTCTCTATGATATGTAGAAAATCCTTAAAAACCTTTTAAAGACTCATCTATATACCAAAATCATATCATGGCTCTATACATCCACCTTTTACACCTCCATAAAGTCTTGGCTCCCAAAAACACCTTTAGTATGCACAAAAGTCCAAATTTGCAACAAAAACCCTTAAAAATATATTTTCCCGCAAAGGATGTTTATCTTTCCAAACTTTAGAAAATCATATCTTCTGATCCAGCCGTTTAGTTTTCTTCAAACTTTCAGACAAGGTAGAATTCATCTCTAAGCTTTACCACAAAAATATTCAACCAAAAATATACTTCCGATCGTTCGATATCTCAAAACCCCTAGCAGGTGCTTAAAACCCTAGCTCAGAGACACCTCAGCACTATTTTCTCTATATCTCACAAAATCAAAACCTTAATGCCAAAAAAAATTTCACATAGTCTTGTGACATAAACATATATACTCCTGAACATGTTAAGCCAAAAATCTATCAAATTGATTAAGATATAGCTCAAAATGTAACTGCTAGTTAAGCACAGTCACTTACTGCCTTTAGCTTACAAGCACTTACTTCAACTCACAATATCTCCTTGATGCTTGCTTGGATTTTATAAATCTGTATGTAAAAAGTGTAGCCAAAAAAGTGCGCTTTCCAACCCTAGTCGCCGATCTTTGATTGCTCTATGTATGCGCGAGATATACCCAAAAGAGTGACAATAGGTCCAAAATCAATACCCTAACTTTGAGCGCCTATAACTTCTTCATTAAAAGTCCAAATCATGCAAGATTTGCACCTAAACCATATCCAAAAACCTAAACCTGATGATCCTAGCCTCTGATGTTCGACTCCCTCGAAAAACAAACCCTAACTCCTAATAAACCCTCGGGCAGCCTCCTTGAAGCCCATTGGGCATGATTTTTGGCCAATTAGAATAGAGATTTTTATCATCTACCTCTATTCATCCACATGGATGGCCAAACTACCCTTTTTACACTAAAATCCCTTTTCTAATCTTTCTTCTTATAAGATTTATATACTTGATGCTTTAAGCACCAAATAAAAGAAGTAAATAAGATCTTAAGGATCACCAATGTCTAACAAAGGTGATTTAAGATATACACAAGTTACTATCAATATAAAATTAACTTCAAAAGTCACTACTAGAAAGAAAATAAGGTTGTATAAATCTTAATTATAATCCTTTTAATAGATCCTTTCTAAACTAGCAACCTAATCATATCTTATAATCAATAAAATCTACTGATATGACTTTCATTTAGCTAAGTAGTAAATTGTATATTAAATATACATGTATAATTTTTTCACATAATAGCCGAACCACAACACAACAACGGATGAGGTTATAAGTGTTAATTTTATAGATGGTTTTATCACTTGGCAAAACTATAAAGAAGAAGTAGATTTAGCAACCCTAGAAGATGACATTAATTATAAAGATGTCTTTGGAGTGAATTTTAATGGTACTTAAGTTCATGAATTAGACAGCTTAATAGAGAAAGGCAACCTTATTCCACCTTTATAATTTAAATAGACTTTTAATAGTCTTATGGCTGAAAATAATATTGCTAATTATCCACAAATATCAAATGATTGGTGTAGAGGATCCATAGAGCAATCGCATGTGTATGACCTTGATTATTAATTAATAGATGTATCTTTAGAAAATAAAGATAAAAAACTAATCAAAGTCAAAGTTCAATTAACAAAAGATGATATCATGGACATAAGATTTACTTTAATAATTATTTAAATAACATAGATACATAGAAGCAAATAAAAATAGATTAATATCTTATGAAGAAACTAACTAGAAGCTTCATAGGTGCAATTTTATCTTTTTACATGTCTTTAGGTGATTGATAAGTTAAAAACTTGGCCAACAAATTAGCTACATGTCGCACATATTGATAGCTTGTGAAACAAGCTAAGTACGTGGCGCACTTATGAAAAACTTATCTTGCAAGTTTGACACGTATCTTGCAAATTGAATACATGTTGGAAGTCTTAGAAAACATCGCTACGTAATTCTTAGGTAGATAGTATATATAGAGATAAGAATGAAGCCTTTTTTATTCTTATTAACATCTTTTTTTTATTTTTAGTCTTATTTCAAGAGTCTTAATGTTCTTATCTTTGGTAATCGCTATTTTAGTTTTAATATTATTCCATCTTTGAATGGTTTTTTATTCTTTTGAGTGACATGAGAGTGTATTGATATTTTATTTCTTTAAGATTCATGTCCTTGACAGTTTGACAAGAGTGAAGATTCATTTTTCTTATTTTATATTTAAAGATTAAGTGGATTATCTCACTTCTATTATTATATTTGAAGATTATAGACTATTTATCTTTAAACTAACATTCTTTATTTTCTAATCTTGATTTATTTCCTCAAAGAAAATGGATTATTCTTTTTTGTAGAAATTTTTATTTGATATTAGAGATTGTAGATTATCCTCCTTTAATTCAAATTATGGAATTATTAAGTTATTTAAAATAGAAGGAAAGATCATGGATGCTATACTTGGTAGGAGTGAGAATAAATATGCAACTATTTCAGATCTTCAAAAACTTGTCAACACTCTTAGGGTGGAAATTTCACAAATCACTAATATCAATCATAGAAGTACTATTCCTATGTCTATGGAAGAAGTCTAGAGCCTATGCCAAGAAGTTGTACAATTGCAAGAAGCAAGTAAATGAGCCTCACAATCAAATCCACAAAGTCTTACTTGTACAAGCATGAAAGAGACAAAGATTAATATGCCTAAAAAGTTTAATGGAACAAGATGAAAATTTCAAGGATTTTTGCAACAAATCAAGCTATATCTAAAGTTGCATCTTTTTAATATTCTAATAGATTTATTTAATTTAGATTCATAGATGCACTTTTATTTGGAAGTGTTTTTTTTTTTTTTGTTTGCATCTTTGATGGAAAAAAATTCACAACTTCTTTTTGATTTGAATTCATTCTTTGAAGTGTTTACAACCACATTTGAAGAATGTAATTGAGAGAGAGTAGCAAAGACTAAGCTCTTATGTTTACAATAAGGAACATGATCAATTATAATATATGCTATAAAATTCCAAAATCTTGCTTATAATGTGGAGTGGAATAATAAAGCCCTTATTAATCAATTTTGTTATAGATTGAAGGATA
Organism: Physcomitrellopsis africana; assembly: GCA_036785485.1. NCBI lineage: Eukaryota > Viridiplantae > Streptophyta > Bryopsida > Funariales > Funariaceae > Physcomitrellopsis > Physcomitrellopsis africana. Next base: position 294,452 of record JAWRVF010000334.1, read on the forward strand.
ATGTCAAAGATTTCTTATTAATAATATCAAAAATAAACTCTTTAGAATAATTTATTACTCAAGCCATTGAATGCAATAATTGATTATTCAAAAAATATCAAAAATATAGATTTGATTAGAGATGAACAAGTCAATTAATGACACCAATTCCTAAGTTTTTATAAACTTATTTGACTTAGTTAGAACTAATGCAAATTGATACAATACATTTTAAACCTCTCACTAAAGAAAAAAAGACTCAATATTGTTAAGAAGGTTTATGCTTATATTATGAAAAGGCTAAGTACACTACTCAGCATTGTTCAAAGAAGCAATATAATCACAAAATGAGGAGTATGGTAGCTAAAAAAGATAATATGTCAAAAAATAAGTTTTTCCAACTACAATGAGAATTGTGTGGCTGAAATCATATATAACACCTAATAAAGGTCATATTCTCTCCTTAGATCCTTCACCTCGTTTTATAATAGATATATTTTTAGAACCTAAAAATCATAAAATCTTTATTTTATTAGATTTAAGAGCCTTAACTTGTTTTATAGACAAAGATTTTGTTAAAAAATAAGAAATATTTTTAATCAAAAAAACTAAATTTGTATATATAAAAATCATAGATGGTCATTTGTTGTCTTTTAGAAATATTATTCATAAGACTATTTCTTTAGATGTAGTAATTAAGAAACATAATAGTTAATAATATTTAATGAGATTAGATCTCCTTCCAACCTAGTTATTTTAAGATTATTATATTTAAAAAATATATAATCTTCAAATAGATTAGATTTCTTATAATCTTAATTTTTTTTGTAATTTAATTTAAAAATATATTAGTCCAATAGACATACATAATTTTAATACATCCAAATCATTATTGATAGATACAAAAGCTTTCATACATGAGACAAAAAAAATATTATCTTTTGCTATATATGCCACATCTATTTCTAATGTTGAAAAGACTACAAGTGATATTTCTAACTAGTGTCAAGATTATTAAGACATTTTTTAAAACAAAAATGCAGATATTTTTCTAAAGTATTGACCTTATGATTGTTCAATCGATCTTCAAAAAGGAGCTTAACCACTATTTGGACCAATTTATAGTTTATCATAGAATGAGTTGAGTACATTGATGGAATATATTGATGAAAACTTGGCTGAAAATTTCATATGCCATTCAAAGTCTCTAACAAGAGCTTCAATCTTATATGTGAAAAATAAATAGATTATTGTGGATGTGCATAGATTATCAAAGATTTAACAAGATTGCCATAAAAAATAGGTATCTTTTATTTTTAATTTCAAGATTTCTTAATCAACTCAGCCAAGCAAAGATCTATACAAAAATAGATCTATAAGAAGTATACAATTTGGTATGCATCAAAGAAGGTGATAAATAAAAGATTGTATTTTTAAATTAGATATGGGCATTTCAAATATAATGTCATGCCTTTTGGACTTACAAATGTATTAGCTGTTTCTCAATATCTTATGAATGATATTTTTTTATGAATTTTTTGATAATTTTGTTATTTTTTATTTAGATGATATTTTAATCTATTCTAAGATCATAGAAGAACATGAACTTCATATTTGTTATGTATTATTATAAAAACTTAAAGATACAAGATTATATGCTAAGATAAAAAAAATACATATATCATTTCAATTTTATTTTTAAGGATATATCATTTCAAATGATTGAATCTAATGATGGGCTCTAAGAAAGTTCAAACAATTATAGATTGAAAAATTCTAAGAATAATAAAAAATGTGCAATATTTTTTAAAATTTTCCAATTATTACCGGATCTTCATCAAGAACTTTTTTCAAGTTGTAGCTCTATTAACATGCTTAACTTGTAAAGAAAAACTTGAATAGAATAAGAAAGTGGAAGCATCATTTGAAATTTTGAAGACAATTTTTATTTCTGCACCAATCTTATATCACATCAACTTTTTCAAAGCATTTTTTATAGAAACAAATATATTGGACTTTGCCTTAGATGTGGTATTATTATAAATGAGAATAAATAAAAAACTTCATCTAATAGCTTTTCATTTAAGAAAATTTTCAATAGCCAAGATTATTTATGAAATCCACAATAAATAACTTCTTTTAATTAGGGATTCTTTTCAAGAATGGCATCAGTATCTTAAAGGCACTTTCAATCCAATCATTATATATATGAATTATAAGAACCTCAAATATTTTATATTAGCACGTATTTTGAATCATCACCAAGCTTGTTGGAATATGTTTCTATCAAGATTTGAATTTATTATCACTTATTGGCCAAGAAAAAAATAAGGTTTGTCCAATCTCCTTTCTAGACGTTCTTATTTTGTACCAAAAGAAGGAAATTCAGCTTTTAATCAACAAACAATGATTCTTTTGAAGCTAGAATAATTTCATCTTTGAGCAATAAAATTAATATTATCTATTGATTCAACTTTTTTTAAGTAAGTCTAATTAAAGATGTTTTTAGATTCTCTTATTTATAATATTAAAAATAATTCATCTAAGTCTTATAATATTTCTAGTTGAACGCAATAATCTATTCGGCTCTTGGAGGAGTGCTTCAGATGAGGCTGAATCAGCAATAATTACACGGTTCTTGAAGTTTTACAACTTCCTTTTTACATAAGACACATTTCGGACACAACAAGATTTAAACCAATATCGCAGAGATTTTTTGTGGCCTCAAATGGGAAACCGAGTTAAAATATTTTGCAAATATATGATATTTTGTTTTTGATGCTAAAAACCCTCATTATCAACCTTATAATTTTCCAATTTATTATCTATACCAAAACAAATACGGGTCTTTTGTTTCTATGGATTTTATCATAGACCTAATATTTTCAAGTTTATATGATTTTATATTTGTGATTGTAGATCGTTTCACCAAGATGGCATATTTTGTACTATATATAAAATCTATCATAGGTGAAGAAATAAGTAAACTCTTCTTTGACAATATCTATCAATATCATGGATTATTAAGAGATATTATATCAAATAGATGGATATAATTTATATTCAAATTTTGAAGAATTCTTTTTAAGATATTGAAGATGAATATAAAACTAGCTTTAGTCTTTTATCTTTAAATTGATAGACAAACGGAATAAATAAATTAAATTTTGAAGCAATATTTAAAGTATACTATCAATCATTATCAAGATGATTGAACAATTCTTTTGCCATTGACAGAGTTTACTTATAATAATTTGATATATTTTTTTATTTAATAAATATCTTTTTTTTCTAATTATGGCTATCACCTATAACTTCATATTTTTGACTTTTCAAAAATTGATAATCCTACGGTGAAAGATTTAACAAATTGATTGTCAGAGCTACATACAACAATAAAGGTACAATTAAAAGAAGCTCAAGAATAACAAAAGATGAATGCAAATGTCTATCATAAGAAACAACCTCAATTCTACATTGGTGATAAGGCATGGCTACTTTGTCATAATATTAAGACTATTTGTCTTTGTAACAAGCTGGATTATTATAGGCTTGGACAGTTTCTAATTTATAAACAAGTCAATCTATTTGCTTATCAATTATATGTACTGGAATCTATAAATATCCATTCTATATTTTACATATCTCTGCTTGAGCCATATAAGATATCAAATATATAAAGAAAAAGACAAATGCCATATTTCTAATAAAAGTAAATAATAATAAAGAATTTGAAGTAGAAGAGATCTTAGATTTGAGGGAACACCAAAATAGGTTGAAATATCTTATACATTGGTGTAGATATGATATTAATAAATCTACATAGAAGCCATCCAAGAATCTAGCAAATATATCAATCAAAGTCAATATATTTCATTGATAATATCTATCAAAATCAAAATAAAAAAAAATATTTATTATAAAATAAAAAAAATTCAAGAAAAATATCTTATATTATTATTTGTTATTTTTTAAAATTTTTAGCATTAAAAAAATAGAGAATCAAAAATCAATAAATTTAACTCAAAAACTATCATTTGTTGACTTATTAGATGAGATATTACGATTGTTACAACCTTCAAGACGACAAAATAGAAATGAAGATCCTTAAAAATAATGTTTCCTTCTTTAAATTGATAGTAAGATACAATATGTTTAATATCACAACTTTGGAAGAGACTCCTAGTGTTTGATAATACTTTTAAAGATAGAAACTACTCTTGATGGTGTTCCAAATGTTTTCTTTGAAGGAAGTTATGAAGGCCTCAATAATGATCAAATATCAAGATGGTCCTCTCGCCTTAGTATGAAACACTATCTATTGCTGAAAAGATCTATCAACTACCTTCAAAGGGAACAAAGATCAAAATATGTGGCAAATATAATTTAGTACATCTTATACTTTTTTAACATGTAAGCACTGCTCTTCATGGAATTTGTTCTTAAAAGAAGAGATAATATCATAGACATAAGATTTATTCTAATAATTATCTAGATAACATGGATAAGTAGAAATAAATCAAAGTAGATTAATTTGATAATATCTTATAGAAGAGCTTCTTAGAAGCTTCATAGATATGATCTCATCTTTATTCATATGTATAGATGATTAATTGGTTAGAAATTTGGCCAACAAGTTAGCCACATGTTGCACATGTTGGTAGCTTGTGGAACAAATTAATTATGTGGTGCACATATAGAAAACTTGTCTTGTAAATTTGACACATGTCTTATAAATTTGATACATGTTGGAAGTCCTATAAAACATTGCTACATAGCTCTAAGATAGATAGTATATATAGAGACAAGAGTAAAACCTTCTTCACTCTTATCAATGTCTTTCTTATTCCTAGCCTTATTTCAAGAGTCTCTACTCTTATCTTTAACAATAGCCATTTTAGTTTAATATTATACCATCTTTGAATGATTCTTTATTTCTTTTAAGTAACTTAAGAATATTTTGATACTTTGGTTATTTGTGTTTCATATTGTTGATATATAAAGACCAATAATTTAAAAGAGCCTTGTTAAAAATATAATAGAATTATTTTTTAGAAATTATAAGTAAAATATAGGATGAAGTAGAAATTTAATATTAATATTATCTTTTTTATTAAAAGAACTTATATTTATTTTATAGGACTATAAAATAGACAAGATAAGATAGATTAGATAAAAAGCTATCAAAGATATCTTTAAGCACTTCTTAGTAAGAATTACCAAAGAAGGACTTAAATTGATATAAGAAAAGGACCATTTGTGAATCAAGGTCAAAATCAAATCCTAAGGTATAGAATCAAGCACCCACAACAAGTGTAGGCTTCTTTTGCTGATTAGATAGTGGAATTAGAAAAAAAAAATTGAAAGAGGTTCTATGAGCATTGATTTTAAAAAAATTGAATTTGTATGGACTTTTTGAAAACTATGCAAAATCAAGATTTGAATTAGATGACTCTATTTTTGAAAAATAAAATGAGATTTATATTTTAGAAATTTTTATAAATCTAATAGAAAATTTATAAGTAAAATTTTGTAGATTTATGCATACACTTATATTAAAATTGTAGTATGAATTTAACTTCAATTAGTTGATTAGAATCAAAATTATTAGAATTCAAGTGGATTAGGATATTAGTAGTTAGTAGTTTGAGTGTTAATAAAGATTGTAAAGATTTGCAATAATTTGTTAGTTAAATTAAGGTGAAGTTTTATAGATTGGTAGCTAACATAAATTCCAATATCTATACAAAGTTTGGAAGCAAATTAATAGTAAAAAAAAAGAGATCTTGGTACTAAAAATTTGACATTATGACTAGAAAAGAAAGTTATCTAATACCAAAGTAGTTTATTTGTCATTTCTCTCAATCTATAAGTGAAATTTTTTTAAACTTTTTTAAGCTTATTACCAATTAAAAAGTTGATAGATGTGCAAAGTTTGAAGTAAATCAATGGTCAAAAAAATTTATAAGGATTTTAATCTATTATTGAATCTATTTAAAATTGATTAATATTTGGTTATAATTTGATTAGAATTGATTAGGATTTAATTAGAATTTCTATAAGATTTGATTAAGATTTGATTAGGATTTAATTAGAATTTATATAGTATTTGGTTGAGATTTGATTAAGATTTATTTAAAATTTGATTAAGATTTAATTGAGATTTTTTTAGAATTTTTTAAAGATTTTATTAGAATTTTATTAAAATTTGATTAAAATTTGATTAGAATTTATTTAAAGATTATTTAAAATTTGATTAGCATTTGATAAAATATATCTAGGATTTTATTAGATTAATAGTGTATATTTAAAGTATCTTAGTATTTATTTAAGCCTTTTTTAAAATTATTTATTGTTACATGGAGTTATAATTTAGAGTTGATAGAAGTTAAAATTAATTGAATTGAAGATTTGAAGAGAATCAAGATTGCTAAGAGGGGTGTTTTTAAACACCTCATGCATTTTTTAAATTATTAGAAGAACTTTAAGGTTAATTAGAATCCTTCTACAATTAGATACCATATACATTTTTGAGCTGAATTTTACATAATATAGTTCCATCATTTTTGTTATTTACCATGATACTACCAATTTTGCCTATTATTAATATGAGAATAAAATTCATTGTTCAATCCAAATTACAAGATATTCTCAATTAAAAGTTTCTTTTATTTAGTGATATAAAGTAAAAAGTACAATCAACAAGAAACAAAGGAAGAAGAATAACAAAAGAAGTTAAAGAAAGACAATCAAACAAATATATTCTAAAAGCTTATTTTAATATATAGTTTAGAAAGTTATTCCACTCTTGCTCTTGACGCCTTAGATTATCAAATTTATTTTAATAGAATTTAATTATAAAAATTATATTTTAAAAAATATTAATTCTTATTTAAAATGAGGTTGTTAGAAAATATGGAATTAGTTCTAGTTGGAATATGGTAAAAAAGTGATGAAAAGTTATTCCACTCTTGACGCCACAAGAAATTGTGAAGAAAGAAGATAGAGAGTTATTTTGTTCTTGAAGCCATAAGTAATGGTGAAAAAAGAAGATGGAGAGTTATTCTATTCTTCAATTATTACTTCTATCATAACAAACGAAATTGGCTCCTAACAAATCCCTCTTAAAGATTAATATTTCTATTAATAATTTAATAAATTATTTTATATAAGTTTTGGCTAATTAAATTATTAGAAATTATAACTTATCTATTGATTGATATCCATGGTGATTTATCATCACCTTATAGCAAATAAAGGTCAATCATTGGTCTTTTTTACAAATTACATTAAGTGAAGATCATAGGAGGTGTAGGTTGACTTCTTAATGACAAATAGTATTAAAAATAATAGTTGGTAGTTAGAAATATTTAGAATAAGATAAAGTGGCATGCAAGTTATACCACTTGTATAGAATAGCTAGTGGAAAGTCTTTTGAATTAGTTATTATTTATAAGTTATTAGTAATAGTAATTGCTAATAAATAACTTGAAGGCTTGGATATATAAGATCCTTTCAAAGCCTTCTTCTTGATCTATCTATCTATTTATTTCTCTCTCTCTCTCTCTCACACCTTTGATTTGAATCCTTGATAAGGATAGCCTATTGAAGCACCAAAGAATTATATTATTTTGTTTGTTATAAACTTGTTTTATTAGTTGTTGTATTATATCCCTCTTAGTCTTTTTGGAACTCATTTCTAGTAGGATTATTTTCTTTTTTAGATATATTCATTATATAAAAGAGAATAAATTAGGTTAAATGAAAGAATTATCAAATTTGGAGTTGAAATAAAAAAATTATAAAGGTTTGAAGTTGAAAAGTTTTTTGTTGCTGCTACTAGTACTCTGCCCTGGAAGTTACTGTTACAGCTCTGTCCTAGAGGTTATTATTGCTGCTTTGCCTTAGAAGTTACTATTGTTGCTTTGCCCTAAAGATTGTTGTTACTGCTCTGCCTTGGAAACTATTGTTGCTGCTTTGTTCTAGAGGTTGCTATTGCTGTTCTATCCTATGTTGTGTTTTCATCTAATTGTGCTATTTCTATCCAACAATATTATTTTCATCTAATAAATTTATTTTCATCTAATTGCATTATTTTTATCTAACTACTTTGTTCTATCCAATTTTTCTCACACGACTATTTCTATTTTGCTATTTCTATTTAATTTTTTTTTCTTCTTATTTTATTTTATTTTATTTTTATCACTTATTTTAAGTTAAATCAGATAGTTATCATTGCTTAGAAGGCATTATTTAGAGAATTAGAACTACAACCACTTAATTAACTAATCAACTACTATAATAATCATATAATTAGTGTAAATCATCAAATTCATTTATTACTTGTTTTAAGACAAAAAATATATATTTAGAGTACCAAAATCATAATTATTAGATAAAGAGGTATTTAGATGATGCTAAATTAAAAAAATGTTAAAAGAGAAGAAATGGAATTTTAGTAAGTCTTAGAAGTAATTATCTTAGTTGATTTAGTATTTTTTTAATTAAAAAAAATAAAAATTTAGTTATTGAGATCAATATCTACATTGGCCTTCTATCTACATGTATTATATATTAGAAAAATATAAATGTTATTTAGTAGGTAGAAGAAGCATAAAAAATAAACCTCATATCTTTTTAATTATTTATGTAAAAAATAGGATTTATAGTTGATTTAAATTGATTTATTATTATAAAAAATCACCAAGATAGAATAAAATAGTTTTAAATTGATATTATTATTTCATAAATATTATTAAAAAATTTATAATTTATTTATAATTTATTTTAAAAAATTAGAAATTTTTAGAATAATTTTAAAAACTTTGATAAAAATAAATTTTATGACTTTAGGAGCCATTATGAAGAAATAGAGCAAGATTTGAAGGCCATACAAGGTTTTTTTTAGATTAATTGGATATTTTTAAATACCATATTGAAGTCAAAAATATAAAAAAATGAATTCTATTAGTAGAAAATAGGAGGACTAGCAGCTAATATAGTCCTAATAGAAAAGAAGGTGCATAAGTCCCATATGGATTGTGGCACCTTAGATATAGGTAGGAGGATAAGACTAAGGCCTCGTGGCCTTTCTAAGATACCTTTGTATACTACATGTAAGCCTTGGTGAGGTTCAAACTCATGATCTTTTAAACAAGTTACTATCACGGACATAAGATTTATTCTAATAATTATATAATTAATATAAATTAATAGAAATAGATAAAAATAAATTAACTTGATAATATCTTAGAAAAAAACTTTGTAGAAACTTCATAGATGTAGAATCACCTCTATACATGTCTATAGGTGATTGATAGGCTAAAAACTTGGCCAACAAGCTAGCCATGTATCATACATATTGGTAGCTTGTGGAATAAGCTAGCCATGTATCACACATATTGGTAGCTTGTGGAATAAGCTAAGTATATGGTACACATATAGGAAACTTGTCTTGCAAGTTTGACATGTATCTTACAAATTAGACATGTGTTAGAGGTCCTATAGAATGCCACCACATAATTCTTAGATAGATAGTATATATAGAGACAAAAGTAAAGCCTTCTTTACTCTTATTAATTCTTTTCTTGCTTCTAGTGTAATTCAAGAGTCTCTTGTATTTTCTAGGCTTCGACAATAGCTATTCCAGTTTCTTCTTGAATATACATATTTCTTTATTTCTATCTTGTCATTTTTCTTTGACATACTTTTTACTAACTTATGCATCTATTTCAATTCAAGTCCTTGACAAGAGTAAAATTACCATATCAAAATTTTATTTTTTCTTGATTAAGAGTGGATTATTTTTTTTTTGTGATAATATATAAGCGTATTAGAAGTTGTAGATTATCCACTTCTAAATTGATATTGTTCATAGAATTTTTTCCTTGTTCTTGAATATTTTATTTTGTAGTGAGAATAGACACTTTTTTTCCTTTTTACTATGATATCATGGCAGAATTTGCTGAAATAAAGAGTATAATGGCACAAATGTAAGAGCAAATGAGAGAATTAATGCTCGCAATACATCAACTAAATGCACCACTATAAGAAGCAACAAGATTAGCAAGAAGTAAAGATATAGAGATGATTTGAGCTGCTTCAAGCCATACCACTTCACCTACAATTGAACATCATTTAAGTATCAAAAAACCAAAAATTAATTTTTTGGAGAAGTTTGATGGTATCAAATCTAAGTTTTGAGGATTCATCAATCAAGTACAATTGGTAATTGAACTTCAACTCCAAAGTTATCCAACCCTTAGCATCAGTTAAGGATTTCATTCAAAAAGAAGTGTGGAGTAAGATGACTCTCACTTCCAACTTCTTTTATTTATAGGTTCCTATCCTAATAGGCAACTTCCATCCATTCTCTCTTACATTCATTCAACCTACCATTAAGACGTCTTTTTACATCTATTTTTTTCAACATAAGATCTGTATCTTGTGACAAGACAATTGATCAATGATATCATCTGTTTCACAATTTTGATAACTAGCAATTGACACCAAGTAAGATAATGTTGCACTTATTAGTCAATTTTCCTATGGATTATAATATGAGGTAAAGAAATTGATGCTTAACTTACCCGATCCTCAGACATTGAGTCAAACAATTGATTTTGCTTTGAAGTATGATAGTCGGCTTTTTGAATTTTGATTTGAGAGTTGCACAAGAGAGCTCCAACATTACTATAATACAATGGCAATATCAACGTCTTTTCAATATGTAAATTCAAAAATAAAAGACATGGAAATTGATGTGGTATGTTTTAAACCTCTTATTGAACAAGAAAAGACTTGTTGTCATCAAAAAAGATTGTGTTTATAATATGGAGAACCTATCCACACTGCTCAGCATTGTTCAAAGAAATGATGCAACTACAAAATAAAAAATATGACTATCAAAGAAGACAATATGTTGAAAAACAAGTTTGTCCAGCTATAATAGGGACTGTACAACTGGAATCTTGTACAACTCCTAGTAAAGGTCTTATCTTCTCCTCAGAACCCTCTCTTTATTTTATAATAGATGTGTATTTGAGACTTAAAAATCACAAAGCTTCTATCTTATTAGATTCAAGAGCCTTAATATGTTTTTTAGATAAAAACTTTATTAAAAGTCATAAAATACCTTCAATATAGAAAATTAAATCTGTACATGTAGAAGTCATAGATGGTTGCATGTTGTCTTCTAGAGATATATTATAGCTAAAAAAAATATAATCCTCAAATAGATTGGATTTCTTGTAGACTTGACTTTTCTCAAAGCATTAATAAGAGTCTCATTAATTGAGTGACAAGCCATAAGTGAGAAGCCATAAGTCTAATATAATAAAACGCATACTTATAGGCATAAAATCTTTTATGAATGCAACAAAAGAAGGATCATCTTTTGATATTTATGCTACACCCATTTCTAATGGTGGAAAGACTTTAAGTGACATTCTTCTATTCAGCAAACTCCATTATTGCAAATTATAATTATCATCTATAACTTGATACTTTTGACTTTTCAAAAGCTGATAATCTTGTGGCAAATTGATTGTCAGAGCTACATACAACAATAAAAGCACAATTAAAGAAAGCTCAAGAACAACAAAGGATTAATACAAATGTCTATTGCAAGGAACAACCTCGATTCTTTGTGGATGATATGATATAGTTACTTCATTGTAATATCAAGAATATTTGTTTGTCTGATAAGTTGAATTATCATAGGCTTGGACCTTTTTTAATTTGTAAATAAATTAATCCAATTGCTTATTGATTATGCTTACCAAAATCTATGAAGATCCATCATATATTCCACGTGTCACTACTCAAGCCATACAAGATAGTGGATATACAAGGCAGAAGACAAATACCACCGCTGTCATATTACGTGTTGTCTTGGTTGGGAATGCACCGGGCACTTGGCTGTAGAAGATAAAGTACTGTTTGCTAATACTCAAGAAATCCTAATATGTTTCATCCATATATAAGGAATATAACTCGAGCTTCAATTCAAAAGTGTTTAAAAACACTCCTCTTAGTAAAATCAATCTTACATATATCCCAATTACCTTATTTCCTTTATAATTAAGTAATTTTTATTTTTGTTTATAAGTCCTAACTCTAATCAGTGAGCTTCAACAAGCTATAATTTTTAATCGAACCATCCACTTAGTGTGAAATTTTGCACACACATGCTAGTATAAGCCTTTTACATGCTTAAAAAAACTTAGTCCAATCCAACTTACAAATTGCAAGAAAACGCCCAAAAAAAGCACACTGATGATGCTCGGCCGCCAACTTGAAGATTGATACAGAAATTCCAATGGTGATTTCTCTTTCTTTCAGTATTAACTTCAGCTCAAACTTGGTGTGTAGCTCAATCTACAAGTCTTCTATTAGTGTACCAAAAATTATGTTGATCCAATTAGTAGATCTTTAGTTATCATAGAAACCCTGTACAATCCTAAACTGCCAACTTCTGACAATCCTTTGTATCAAAACTCAAATATCTCCTGATTGCATTGCTAGATTAATACAAAACTTTGTATACACTTAGCACACCCAACAATCCAAACAATATCAAATTTTGAACTGTAGATGCTTCACAGATTTTACGAATCACTCAACAATGCAAGCCATCATTGTCTTATATAAAAACCCAAATCACCAATACAAACCCTGACTTTGAATAGCGATTGCTAAGTCTTCCAAAATCCTATGGTTCAAGCTAAATGCCCTTGGAACCCCTTTCAAGCTAGCTATCCAATCCTAATCGCCGATCTTCAAATGTCCCCTTCCTTGCCTTCGGCAGTCGTTTTTGTCCCTAGAGGTCTGATTTTGACCCTGTCTCATATCCGGTCTTTCCTTGGGTATCAATTCAACTAATTCTAAGGATTTTTAAGTTAAACCCTATTCTCAACTTAATCCTTATATCAACCATAATAACTATTTTCCTTTTCTATTCTATTCTAATTAACTTATGGCTTTTCAAAATCAGTAAAAGAGTTTGTATAGCCTAGAAGAAAACTTTAACAACTAACTTTTATCTATTAGCTATTAAAACAAGAAAATAATCTAAGAGGCTTCCATAATCCTTTTCTTAAGTATCTTAAGTTCCTATTGAACTAAGATAATTAAGTATTAAATATAAATTGCTCTTATCTATACCTTTCACTATATAAACGTGCTGCAACACGATACCGCTTCCTATAGAAGTAGACAACAATGAAGAATTTGATATAGAAGAGGTTTTAGATTCAAGGCGGCACCAAAATTCACTAGATTATCTAGTATATTAGCGCGGATATAATATTAGTAAGTGCACATGAGAGCCATGTAGAAATCTAGCAAATACATCAATAAAAGTCAATGTGTTTGATCAATGACATCCATCAAAATTAAGATAAAAAGTCAAGAAAACCTTTGCTATTAAGCAAAGCAGGTTCTATAGAGGTTTTATTCTATCTTGTATCATTATTTTTTATTTTTTTAAATTTATTTGTACTAAAGAAATGAAAGATCAACAATCAGCAAATTCAACTCAAAAGCCATCATTTGTTGACTTATCGGATGACACGTTATGACTATTATAACCTTCAAGACAACAAAATAGAAATGAAGTTTCTTAAAAACAACATATTCTTCTTCGGATTAATGGCAAAATACAACGTGTCTAATATCACGACCTTGGAAGAGACTCCTGATGTTTGGTGATACTTTTAGAGGTAGGAACTACTCCTAATAGTGTTTCAAATTTTTTCTTTGAACAAAGTTATAAAAGCCTCAACAATAATCAAATAATAGGATGGTCCTCTCATCCTAGTATGAGACACTATCAATGGCTAAAAGGATCTATCAACTACCTTCAAAGAGAATAAAGATTAGAGTATGTGGCAAGCATAATTTGAACTATCTTGGACTTCCTCAATATGTAACCACTGCTCCTTGTGGAACTCGTCCCTAAAAGGGGGGATAATGTCATAGACATAAGATTTATTTCAATAATTATCTAATTAATATAGATTGATAAAAGTATATAAAAATAAGTAAAATTGATAATATCTTAGAGAGAAGCTTCTTAGAAGCTTTATAGATGCGAAATCACCTCTATATATGTTTATAGGTGATTGGTAGGCTAAAAACTTGGTCAACAAGCTAGCCATGTGTCACACATATTGGTAGCTTGTGGAACAAGCTAGCCATGTGTTGCACATGTTGGTAGCTTATGGAATAAGCTAGCCATATATCGCACATGTTGATAACTTGTAGAATAAGCTAAATACATGGTGCTCATGTAGGAAACTTATCTTGCAAGTTTGACATGTGTCTTGCAAATTAGACACGCATTAGAGGTCCTATAGAATGCTACCATATAATTTTTACATAGATAGTATAAATAGAGACAAGAGTGAAGTCTTCTTCACTCTTCTCAACTCCTTTCTTACTTCTAGTCTAATTCAAGAGTCTCTTGTATTTTCTAGTCTTTGACAATAGCCATTCTAGTTTCTTCTTAAATATATATACTTCTTTATTTCTATCTTGTCATTTTTCTTTGATATAGTTTTTACTAACTTATGCATCTATTTCAATTCGTATCTTTGATAGTTATCTTTTAATTAAAATTATTCACTTAATTTTTATTATTTATTTTTTATCTTTAAATTATCATAATTTATTTATAATAACTTGGATTTATATATTTTTTATATTATTAGAAAGATAAAAAATTATCTATTTAAAAATATAATTTTTATTTTTTATTTTTTATTTTTTATTTTTATTCTTATTTATTTACTTATTTTTATTCTTATTTTTTATTTTTATTTTTTATTGGATAAAAATCTAATAAATAGACTATGATCTAATTTTAGATTGTATACTTGCTTGATACCATCTATTTCACTTTTTTTTTTATTTATTCTTCTTATTTTTTTTTGCTATTTCCTTCCTTCACTTTATACTACCAATTTCAAGCAATTTTTAATTGAAGCCATCTTATAATTTAGATTGAAGGGTAGAATTTACCTTCACATTTTAATGCGTTTGTTGAGAGGTGGTGCTTCTAATTGTGTGGGTGAACGTATAGTTAGTTAATAGCGATTGATCTTTTATGAAGACTTTTTGAATAAACATTTCAACTCTATTTTCTATCATTGGTAAGTATTTTATCCCTTTTCATTGTTGTTGTAAATAAATCTTTTATTATTTATAGTCAATTAAAAAAAAAAAAAAAAAAAAAAAAAAAAAATCCATTGTTAAGTAGACTGTGAGTTGATCTCGGGTTTTTATCAATCAAATTTTATATAATTGTCATTTGACTTTGAAATTTTGTGAGATTTTTTTATCTTAATGTTAATTTCTTAAAAAGCTATCTAATGTTTGATTTAAATCAAAATTGAATTTTTAATGAATAATTTTATTAGAAAGAGATTCATTGCCTTAATAGTTTTGTATACCCTTTGTTTAAAAAGATATTTTTTAGTACTTGTTGACTATTTTTAATTGAATTATTTTAGAATAGAAATACTTAAAAGATAAGCTTAAGATGGCATAATTTTCATTGAAATTGCATCAATAGTGAAATTGTGGCAAATTTTGGAATGGAGAGAGGTTGCTGCCTCAAACAAAATACCATTGAGGTTGGTTGTCATTTCCAAAGTATAAGAGGTGGAGCTCATCTTTAAGGTTTCACCACTCTTTTTCTTATAAATTTCTAGTTGAGGACCCATTTCTAGTGGTTGAGGGATTTAATTACTCTCTCTATCCTTTATATTTTATATTTTTACAAGAGATAAAAGATTAATTATTTGAATAAGAAATCTTTTATTTTATCCTCGTAAATATTTTTATATGTGGCCTTTTTCTAATAATAAAAGGATTTAATCATCCTTTCTATTTGCCATATTTCTTTTTTTTACAAGTGTAGGATAAAAAAGATTCTTCAACAATAATATAGAAAAATTACTCTACTAATAAAATAAGAAGAAGAAAAATAAGAGAAGAATAATTATTCAAGACACCATATTTCTAAGATAAGCCTTCAATTAAGCAATTTGGTTGAATTTTAATTTTATTAAACCAATACAAATTATGGATTGAGAAATAAGAGATATAAGATAAGAAGTGGTATTAGGAAGTTAAGTTTCAAGTAATTTCCTTGGCTCTTATCAATTTATTTCAATTCTTTTAAGTTTAGCAAATATACATAAAAATAAGGAAAAAGAGCTAAGAGTTGGAGGGTAGAATTTAGGAGGAAGATGTAAGACAAGTAAATTTTTAATCTCTCTTATAGACATGGATGTAGGCGAGAGATAGAACCTTTAATCCTTTAGTTTTAAATCCTAAGCCTTACTTGAAACATTTATCTTATATCAATTAGAGGGACATTATATATATATTAGTCTTTGTTAACAAGTGCCAGGTTGGCTAAAGATGCTACAAAGTAAGTTCTTCTTCAAAGTAGTGTGAATTGATTGCAAAGAACTTTTTTTGTAACATAACCTTTGTCATTAACCATTATAGTGGATAATTTTATAAAAAACTTTTGTGTGAAGAAATAAAAAAAAAAAAAAAAAAAAAAAAAAAATTTGAGCTCTCTGCCATCTTAGTATAGAATTTTTCTTCACATTATTATTGATTAAGATCACTCCCACATAAGGTCATACCATATAGTAAGTAAAACTGGAAAAAATATTGTTTGAGATAATACTCAAGCAATCATTTCCTCTTTAATTGCTTCTATTTTGTTTCTCTTCTTTGTTGGAAGGTATGTTAAGTTGCAAGTGAATGGCCGAAATATTTTAATTTGATTTTGTAAAGATTGATATGTTAAAATTATGAGTCTAAATGAATGTTATATCTATAGTTGTATTAAATGCATTGTTCTACTTGATCTAAACAACCTAAATTAGCTCTATTCATAGAAAATCCAAAAAAATCCATTAAAAAATCCACTCCAAAATTTAGAAGAATTGAGGTCCAAAAGTTGGACAAACAAGACATATCTACAATATCATAAGACATATTTGTAATCATTCCATTGGAATTAAATCCTAACCAAGTAGTAGGAAAAGAAGAATTTGATTGAAAATTCTTTAATTCTTTTATAAAAGTAAATCAAGAAGAAAAAGAATTAAGACCTAATTTCTTGCAATGGATTATCAAAGAGAAGCCTCTCCAAATCCTATACCTATAAATTCCTTGGTTTAACTAAGAAGTTTATCCATTATATTTCTAAAAGAATTGTAAGTAGCTTTCGTGCCTCATAGTCTTCCAATCTATAAAAGAATTAGAGACAATGATCCATTCGCACATGTAGAAAGATTCATGAAGCTACTTACAATGTATTCAATTATCAATCCGAGATATTATCTAGTATGGTTTTTAAATATATTGAAGGATAGAGCCTACAAATGGTATAGAAATTATCTACCTTAAACATTCAAAAATTGGGATAAAGAAGTCTTAATGACTCAATTCTATTCGGCACTAAGAGATGATATAAAGGATTTGTTATTATCACTCTCAAATCTATAATTTTTCAATGAAGCCATTAAACAAGCCATAAAATGTGAAAATTGATTATTCCAATATTCTTAAGATCAATGTTCATGGACTTTAGCAAGACAATATACCATCCAACACTCTTATTATATTAGGAAGCATTTTGAATTTTCATTCAAAAGTAGAAGATATACAACTTGATATAATATGTTTTAAATCTCTTAGTCTATAAGAAAAGAAGCATCGGATGGAAGAAGGTCTATGTATCAAGGACACAAACTAATCATAAGTTAATAAAAAACTATATCAAAGGAAAATAACAAGATAGAAATAAAGAAATAAGTATATTCAAGAAAAAACTAAAATGACTATTGCCAAAGATTAGAAAATACATGAGATTTTTGGACTAGACTAGAAGCAAGAAAGAAATTGACAAGAGTGAAGAAGGCTTCACTTTTGTTTCTATTTATACTATCTATCTAAGAGCTACATGGCGGTATTCTATTGGACCTCCTACATGTGTCTAATTTGCAAGACATGTGTTAAACTTGTAACACAAATTTTTCACATGTGCGCCGCGTACTTGGCTTGTTCTGCAAGCTATCAACATGTGCAATACATGGCTAGCTTGTTCTACAAGCTATCAATATGTGCAACATGTGGCTAGCTTGTTCCACAAGCTACAAATATGTGTGATACGTGGCTAGCTTGTTGACCAAGTTTCTAACCTATCAATCACCTATAAATATGTATAAAGGTGATTCTATGTCTATAAAGCTTTTAGGAAGCTTTTTCTAAAGATATTATCAAATTAATTTATTTTACTTACTTCTATTAATCTTTATTAATTAGATAATTATTGGAATAAATCTTATATCCGTGACATTATCCTCTCTTTTAAAGATGAGTTCTACGAGGAGCGGTGATTATATGTTAAGGAAGTCTAGGATACGTCGAATTGTACTTGCCACATATTCTAATCTTTATTCTCTCTTTGAAGGTAGTTGATAGGTCCTTTCAACCATTGATAGTGTTTCATACTAGAGCAAGAAGACCATCTTGTTATTTGATCATTATTCAGGCATTCATAACTTCCTTCAAAGAAAACATTTAGAATACCATCACGAGTAGTTTCTACCTCTAAAAGTATCACTAAACATCGAGAGTCTCTTCCAAGGTCTTGATATCAAATACATTGTATTTTTCCATCAATCCAAGGAAGAACATGTCGTTCTTGAGGGTCTTTATCTCTATTTTGTCACCTTGAAGGTTGTGATAGTTGTAATGTCTCATCCAATAAGTCAATAAACAATAGTTTTTGAGTGGAATTTGTTGGTTGTTGATCCTCCATCTCTTTAATATGAAAAAATTTCAAGGAAATAGCAAAAAATGATATAAAATAGAATGAAACCTCTATAGAACTTGTTTTGCTTTATAGCAAAGATTTTCTTAACTCTTTATCTTGATTTTGACAAAGGTTGTCAATGAAATGCATTGACTTTTGTTGATGCATTTGCTAGATTCCTAGATGGCTCTCATATGCATTCACTAATATTGTATCTATGCCAATACACAAGATATTCTAATCAATTTCAGTGCCATCTTGAATCTAAAATTTCTTCGACCTCGAATTCTTCATTGTTGTTCACTTTTATAGGAGGCGGTGGCATTTGTCTTCTTCCTTATATATCCACTCTCTTATATGGCTTGAGTAGTGATACGTGGAATATAAGATGGATCTTCATCAATTTTGATAGACATAATTGATAAGCAATTGGATTGATTTGTTTATAAATCAAAAAAGGTCCAAGCCTACAATAATCCAACTTGTCGCAAGGACGAATAGTCTTGATATTACAACAAAGTAACCATATCTTATCACCTACAAGGAATTGAGGTTGTTCCTTATGATAGACATCTGCATTGATTTTTTGTCATTCTTGAGCTTTCTTTAATTGTACCTTCATTATTGAATGTAGCTCTGATAAATGATTTGCCAAATCTTTTGTCGTAGGATTATCAGCTTTTGAAAAGTCAAAAGTATCAAGTTGTGGATGATAATCGTAATTTGTAAAGAATGGAGTTTGTTGAGTAGAAGAATATACCAAATTATTATAAGCAAATTCTACCAATGGCAAAAGAATTGTCAAATTATCTTGATGGTAGTTGATAATACATCTCAAATATTGCTCCAAAATTTGATTTATTCATTTTATTTGTCCATTAGTTTGAAAGTGGAAAGCTGAGGATAATTTTATATCCATCTTCAATATTTTAAAAAAAATCTTCCAAAACCTTGATATAAATTATATTCCTCTATTTGATATAATATCCTTTGATAGTCTATGATAGCGATAGATGTTATCAAAGAAGAGTTTAGCTATTTCTTCACCTATAGTAGAGTTTATATATAGTATAAAATGTACCATTTTGATAAAATGATCTATAATTATGAATATAGAATTATATAAATTTGAATTTGAAAGATCTATAATAAAATCTATAAAAACAGAAGACCAAGATTATTTCGATACAAGTAATGGTTGGAGAAGTCCGTAAGATTAGTGACAAGGAATTTTTGATCTTGAACAAATGTTACACAACTGTACAAACTCTTTAACAGTCTTCCACATCTGAGGCCACCAAGAATCTCTTGATATTAGCTCCAAAGTCTTATTATATCCAAAATGTCTTGCCATAGGAAGGTTGTAATAAGCTTCTACAGCACATAGTCGTGCTGCGTCTTTTGGAATATATAGATATTTTATAAAATAAAACAAATTATTCTTAAATTCAAATTTAGAAATATTATGAGATTTAGATGAATTATTCTTAATCTCATAGACAAGAAGATTTGAAGACATATTAGACCAGATTTGCTTGACAAAAGTAGAATCAATAATTAATGTTGATTTTATTACTTGAAGATGAAATTACTCCGGCTTCAAGAGGATTATTCTTTGTTTATCAAAAGCTGAATCTCTTTCTTTTGGTACAAGATAAGAACGTCTAGAAAGGGCATTGGACAAACCTTATTATTTTTCTAGTCGATAGATAATAATAAACTTGAATCTTGATAAAGACATACTCCAATAAGCCTGGCAACGATTCAATACACACGTGGACATAAAATACTCAAGGTTCTTGTGATTTGTATACATGGTGATTGGATTAGAAGTGCTTTCAAGATAGTGACGCCATTTTTGAAAAGAATTCGTAATTGCAAGTAGTTTTTTATCATGGATTTCATAATTGATCTTTACTGTTAAAAATTTCTTGGAATGGAAAGCTATTGGATGGAATTTATCATCTTCTTCCATTTGTGACAATATTGCCCCCAAAGTAAAGTCTAAAGCGTCTGTTTCTATAAAAAATGCCTTGAAAAAATTGATACGATACAAGATTGGTACAGAAGTAAAAGTTGTCTTCAAAACCTTGAATGATACTTCTACTTCTTTATTCCACTCAAGTTTGTCTTTACAAGTTAAGTGTGTAAATAGAGTTGTAACTTGAAAAAAGTTCTTCATGAAGATTTGCTTATAATTGGCAAACCTCAAAAAATATTGCACATCTTTTATTATTTTTTAAATCTTCCAATCAATGATTGTCTGGACTTTCTTAGGATCCATTTTGAAACTATCTTTCAAAATGATGTATCCTAAGAAGTCAACTTGAGTAGTGTGAAATATATAATCTTGTATCTCCAAGTTTTTGTAACATACGACGAATATAAAATTCATGTTCTTCTATTTTCTTAGAATTTAGAATAAATTAAAATATTGTCTAAATAGCAGACAATAAAGTCATCAAGAAAATCATAAAAAATATCATTCATAAGATGTTGAAAAGCAATTAGTACATTTGTAAGTCCAAAAGATATGATATTATATTCGAAATGTCCATACCTTGTTCTAAACGCAATCTTCCATTCATCACCTTCTTTGATGCGCACTAGGTTGTATACTCCTCTTAGATCTATTTTTGTATAGATCTTGATTTGATTCAATTGTTGAGGAAGTCCAGATATTAAAAGTAGAGGATACCTATTCTTGATGGTAATCTTGTTGACCCTTCAATAATCTATACACATCTGTAGTGACCCATCTTTTTTCTTTACAAACAAGATAGGAATTCTTGTTGGAGATTTTGAATAGCATATGAAATTCTTGGCCAAATTCTCATTAATGTATTTCTTGAGTTCAACAAATTCATTATGGGATAGACTATAGATTGGTCCAAATAGAGATTGAGTTCCTTCTTTGAGATCAATTGAGCAATCATATGGATGATGTTCTAGAAGAATGTCTACATTCTTCTTCTAAAAAACGTCTTGATAATCTTGATATTGGCTTGGAATGCCACTTGAAGTCCTTCCACCATCAGAAATGGGTGTAGCATAAATAGCATAAGATGATCCTTCTTTTGCTTCATTCATAAATACTTTTGCGCTTATAAGTATGGATTTTATTATATTAGGCTTATGATTTATTATTTTATTTACAAAACTCTTATTAATGCTTTGAGAAAAGTCAAGTCTACAAAAAATCCAATCTATTCAAGGGTTGTAGTTTTTTAGCCATGATAAACCTAAAATGACTAAATTAGACGGAGATTTAATTGTATTAAAGACTATACAACTATTATGACCATCTATTATAATATTTATAGGAAGAATTTAATGAGTAATATTTCTAGAAGATAACGGGCGACCATCTATGACTTCTACATGTACAAGTTTAGTTTTTTGTACTAAAGATATTCTACAACTTTTAATAAATTCTTTACCAAAAAAACACGTTGAGATTCTTGAATTTAATAAGGCAAAGGCTTTGTGATTTTTAGGTTCCAAATAGACATTTATTATAAAACAAAGAGAGGATTTTGAGGAGAGGATAAGACCTTTACTAGGAATTGTACAAGATTCCAACTGCACGGTCCCTATTGTAGCAAGACAAACTCATTTTCTAACATATTATCTTCTTTGACAGCCATATTCTTTATCTTGTGGTTGCGTCATTTCTTCAAATAATGTTGAGCAGTGTGCTTAGATTCTCTACAATATAAACATAATCCTTCTTGACGACGATGAATCTTTTCTTGTTCAATAAGAGGTTTGAAATATATTGTGTTGATTTGTATATCTTCTACTTCTAAATGTACGTATTGAAAAGACGTTGATGTTGACATTCTATTATAGTAATATTAGAGCTCCCTTGTGTGGCTCTCCGATCAAAATTTAAAAAGTCGATTATTACACTTCACAACAAAATCAATTGCTTGATTCAATATTTGAGGATTGGATAAGTTGAGCATCAATTTCTTTATCTCATATTGTAATCCATAGAGAAATTAGCTAATAAGTGTAGCATCATCCTACTTGGTGTCAATTGCTAATTGTCAAAATTGTGAAGCATATGATGTCATTGATCAATTGTCTTGTTGCAAGATACGGATCTTATTGGTTGCGATACAAATTGTATCATGTTTTCTATACATAGATCAAAATTCTACTAAAAATGCCTCAAAATTATCCAATACTGGATCATGTCATTCAAGAAAGGATGAAAATCATGATAAAGCAAAACCTGACAATAGTATTCTAATAAACCTAACTTGTGTCCCCAGGGTTGGATAACTTTGGAGTTGAAGTTCAATCACTAGTTGTACTTGATTGATGAATCCTAAAAACTTAGATCTAGTGCCATCAAACTTCTCCGACAAACTAATTTTTTGTTCTTTGATGCTTGAATGATGTTCAATCGTAGACAAAGTGGTATGGCTTGAAGTAGCTCAAATTATCTTTATATCTTTGCTTCTTGCTAATTTTGTTACTCCTTGTAGTGGTGTATTGAGTTGATGCATTGCGAGCATTAATTCTCTCATTTGCTCTTATATTTGTGCCACTACACTCTTCATTTCAGTAAGCTCTACCATGATACCATAATAAAAAAGGAAAAAAGATCTACTCTCACTATAAAATAAAATACTCAAGAACAAAGGAAAAAATTCTAGGAACAATATCAATTTTAAAAGTGGATAATCTACAACTTCTAATATGCTTATGTCTTATCAAGAAAAAAAGATAATCCACTCTTAATCAAAAAAAGACAAAGCTTTGATATTGTAACTTCACTCTTGTCAATCTGTCATAGACACAAATTAAAATAGATGCATAAGTTAGTGAAAAACTATGTCAAAGGAGAAATAAGTATATTTAAGAAGAAATTAGAATGGCCATTGCCAAAGACTAGAAAATACATGAGACTCTTGGGCTAGACTAGAAGCAAGAAAGGAGTTGACAAGAATGAAGAAGGCTTCACTCTTGTCTCTATTTATACTATCTATATAAGAGCTATATAGCGGTATTCTATTAGACCTCTTATATGTGTCTAATTTACAAGACACATGTCAAACTTGTAAGACAAGTTTTCCACATATGTACCACATACTTGGCTTGTTTTACAAGCTATCAACATGTGCGATATATGGCTAGCTTGTTCTACAAGCTACCAATATGTGCGATATGTGGTTAGCTTGTTCTACAAGCTACCAATATGTGCCACACGTGGCTAGCTTGTTCCACAAGCTATCAATATGTGACACATGTGGCTAGCTTGTTGACCAAGTTTCTAACCTATCAATCACCTATAGACATGTATAAAGGTGATTCCACATCTTTAAAGCTTATAGGAAGCTTTTTTCTAAGATATTATCAAATTAAATTATTTTACCTACTTTTATTAATCTATATTAGTTAGATAGTTATTGAAGTAAATCTTATGTCTATAACACTATGCTTATATTGTGACATGGAATGCCTTTTAGATTATCAATTGTCCAAAGAAATAAAATTAATACATTACCAAAATCAAAAGTGCAATTGTTTAGAAAAATAAAGATGTTTAGTTACAATAGGAACCATGCAGCTGGAAAATTTAATATTGCAAAACTATTCAAGTCCCTCTCTTTCTACTCAACATGCTTGTTGTTTTATAATTTCTTTGTGTTTTGGCCTTCAAAAGCTTCAAACAATTGCCTTGTTGGATTTGGAGGCATTCACTTGTTTTGTAGATGAAGCATTTGCTAAGCTTTGTAAAATTCTTCTAGTATAAAAATCCAAAGTTATTCATATGAAAATAATAGATGGACAATTTTTATCCTCTGTTAGTGTCATCCATGAAACTACACCTATAGAAGTGTTGTTTGAAATTCATAGCAACCAAATTGTATTCAATATTATTGAGATTCCTTCAAATTCTATTATTCTTAAATTTTCTTGGTTGAAAAAATATAATCTATCTATAAATTGAAAATTATAATGAATAACATTTTTGATAGAAATCCCTACAAGAAAATTTTATAAAAAGTGACAAGTTGGTAAGCCTTCATTTGTTGGAGCAAGGATTTTTATAAGATTGGCCAAAGAAGGTACACCATTTGTTATTTATGCAACTCTAGCTAAAGAAGATATTCAATTGATATGTAAAAATAAGTTGGAATGGAGGCCGTAAGCAAAGAAGGCATTCCAAGACCTCAAGACTATGTTTATTACAATCCCAATCTTGGTGCATCAAGTTTTATCAAAAGCATTCTACATGAAAATCAATGCTTTGGATTTTGTACTAGGGACCATACTTTTACAAATGGATATAAATAATAAACTCTGTCCTATTATAGTTTATTCTTGAAAGTTTTTTCTGCTAAAATTAATTATAAAATCTTTAATAAAAAACTTTTTGCTATTATGGATTTTATTTTAAAATGGCATTATTTTTTTGAAGGAGCAATGTATCTTATAATTGTATATATAGATCACAAGAACTTTGAATATTTTATATCAACTTAGATTTTTAATTACCACCAAGCTCAATAGAATATGTTATTATCTTGATTTAACTTTGTTATCACTTATCAACCTAACAAGCAATAAAGATTGTCCAATGCTTTATCAAAGAAATCATATCTTGTATCAACAATAGGAGAGGTAGCATTTAATCAATAATATACAACTTTATTGAAGCTGGAGTAATTTTGTCTTTGTGCTACTATTACATCGTCATCTATTGATTCTAATTTTCTTGATGAAGTGCAAGTTGCAACTACTAATAATGCTTTAGCCCTTGATATCAAGCGTCACTTCAATAAAAATGTTGACAAGTTTAAGCTTGAGAAAGACCTTCTATACTTTGAAGAATGTTTGTATATCCCAGAACGACCTTCTTAATTGCACATTTTTTAATTTTATCATAGCTTTCTAACTATAGGTCACTTTAGATTTAACAAGACCTTAAAACTTATTTCTTGAGATTTTTGATGGCTTCCAATGTGGAAGGCTATGAAGGACTTTGTACTCTCTTGTGATATCTATTCAAGGTCCAAGAATCCTTAACATTGTCTTTATGGATTCTTACAGCCTTTGCATATTCTAAGACAATTATGGTCTTCTATCTCGATGGATTTCATCACGGATCTATGACCATCTAATTCATCAGATAGCATTCTTGTGGTGGTTGATTGACTCACAAAGATGGCTCATTTCATTCCTTACAAAAAAATTGCATTCAGTAAAGAAATAACAAGGTTTTTTCTTAATAATATATATCAATATCATGGCCTACAAAATGATATTGTATCCAATTGAGGATCTCAATTTATATCTAAGCTTTAGAGATATCTTTTTGAAATATTGAAGGTGGACATTAAACTTTCTTTGGCTTTTCATTTTCAAACTAACGACCAAATAAAATCAATTAATCAAGTCTTGGAGTAGTATTTATAATACAACATCAATTATCAACAAGATAATTAGACCTTGTATCTATTATTAGTGGAATTTATATATAATAATATTATTCATACTTCGACTCAGCAAATATTATTTTATTCCAACTATAGATATCACCTAAAGCTTGATTTATAGAATATGCTAAAGAATAACAATTTAATGAGTTGAAGGATTTGCAAAGCATCTATTGCAATACCAAACAATCTTAAAGCTTCAATTACAAGTAGCTCAAGATACTTACAAGACATCTGCAAATAAATTCAATAATCAACTGCTTGCTTTTCATATTAGAAATAAAATATGGCTTCTTTGACAAAACATCAAAATCAAGTGATCATGCAATAAGTTCATCTATTTTTCAATAGTTCAACTTATTGTATGATTACTTGATTTTGATATTTTTTCAGAGAACTATTTGAGACTATTTGATCCAATTTTCTATCTCTCTTTTGAAATCTTATAGAAAATTATATAATTTAGAAAAATATAATAATCACCACTTAGTATCAAAATAAAAAATCATAAAGAATACAAGGTCAAAAAGATGTTGGATTTAGAGTGAAGGTAGAAAAAATTGGAATATCTTGTTCATTGGCACGGCTATGATATCAATGAGTATACATGAGTATCGACCAAAAATCTCACCAATATGCTTCAAAAAGTACAAAAATTTCATTGAATCTATCCCTACAAACTCAAACATATTTGATGATAACTTCTTGGTGAAGATTAGGTTTAAGAAATATTTATAAGACGAAGAAAGTTAAACTAAAATCTTCATCTGTATACAGTTATTTTTTCCAAGATAGAATAAAGTAGTAGAAATAAGTTAGTCACTATATCCAAGCTTTAAATATTGAAAGATTTAGCAGAACAAAATTTAGAAGATTCACTTACTACGCAAGCTTCAAACAAACTAGCATAATTTTCACAGCCTTCAATTGAGTAAAGTAAGGACGATACATTTCAGCACTAAGTATGACCATGGTTAGAGCCATTGGGAGTAACATCCAACCATATAAGTCTTGATTCTAATATTCAAGCTTTATTGATATTACTTGAGTTTGAAAAGATGATTCCTTCTAAGTCTGAGATCTTATTTGGAAGATGTTTTAAAGACTACAATAAAGATCAGATCCTTGGATGGAATGTTTCAGCAATGGAGATACTAGCTCAAGGCCATAGGTAATTTTTTCAAAGACTAATAGAATTCTATTATCTAAAAATAAAAAATAAAATATATAGCTTCATTAATATAATATATTCTTGATTTTTTACATATATAGAAGGATTTTCAAAGGTATGAGCTTTTCTTGAAATTCATTGCTAAAAAAAATAATAATATTAGAGACATATACTTTAGAGGTTTATAGAACCTTGTAAAATATTCTAGAGATTCATAAAATCTTCTAAAATATTCTAGAGGTTCTTGAATTAATAAAATTTGATTGAAAAGCTTCTTAGTTCGTGAAAGTAACTTGAGAAGCTTTGTAGTTAGTAGAAGCTGCTCAAGAAGCTTCTTAGTTTGATAGAAGCTGCTCAAGAAGCGTCATAGATAGGAGTGTATATAAGAGTCAAGGCTATTGAATTCTTTAGTCTTGACAACATATCTCTTAGAGTTCTAGCTCACTTTTTTTAATATTGTTCATGAACAATACAAGTTCTTGTTGGTTTCTTCTTGAAACCTTATTCTAGTTCAAGTCTCTTACTTTGTATTCTCATGTCCTTGCATTAGTTGTCTTCTTTTTTCAACCTTGATATCAATCTTCTAAGATTAATAGCTCTTTTTTTACTATTCATTTATTCTAAAAATTTGCATAAATATTAGAAATTAAGTCAACTATCAATTTAAAAAACACCATTATAATCTAACTAGCACATTGCTCAAAAATTTAAAAAAACTCATATTGATCTACAAAATTAAATTTTAAAGATCCTAACCTACTTAAATTTTAATAATCTTTTATCTAATTGTCGAATTAAGTTTAAATTCATAATATACATCCAATACAATTATATTTGTAAATCATAGATATAAATTATATCTATAAAATTATAGATGTAAATTTATAGATATAAATTTTTACTATAAAACTATAAAGTTTATAAAATTTTCTAAAATATAAATCTACTTTATTTTTTAAAAATCTAAATAAAATCTTAACTTTGCATAGCTCTCAAAAAGTCATTGCAAATTCAATAACCTTCAAATAAATGCTTAAAAAAATCCTATTAAATTTGATCTCTAACTCCACTTTCCAATTAATAAAAAAAATCTCCCATCTATTGTAGATACATGGTTTTATACCTCGGAATCTGATTTTGACTATGGTTCATAATTGACCCTCTCCAAATATCAATCTAAAGTTTTTTTAGATAATTTTTGCTAGAAACTACTCTTTGCTTTGATTTAAAAATCTTTATAGTAGTATTTTTGTTAATCTATCTTGTTTTGTCTTGTTTATAGCTATATAAAATAAATAGAAGCTTTTTTTATAAAAAAGTAGTATTTAATACTAAATTATTTTATTACCTCTCTATCTTTTATTTATATTTTTAAAAATAATTTACTACTATATTTTTAATTAAGCTCTTATATAATTTTTTTTTTTCCTTTTATCTAATAGCCATGTTACAACATAATAATATAGTGATGGAATTCTTTAGTCCCTATTAAATTTTATTAAATATCATATACGTAAACTAACAAGTATACAATCAACTCCTGTCTCGACTTCTAATGTCATAAAAATTAATTTGGCAATAGATATTTTTAGCCAACAATAATCTCAAAAACAAAATAACATGGATTCAATGTAGTTTTCAATAAGTAATAGTAAATTTATACAATCAATAGAAAAACAACCTATCAACATAGAATCAAAGCTTTAAAGTAGATGGATGGAAATGTGGCATAGATTGTGATAGCAATTCTTTTATTTTTTCTTATATAATTTTTAGAACTATCTTAATCTTTATTATTTTTACTTTTCAAAGTAAAAATGGCATGTGGCACCTTAGAATTTTTGTAATATATTATCTTTTTATGTCTTTGGCTTATTTAATGAGAGAATCATTCTTCTGCAGTACTCCATTCAAAATTTGATTGTCACTCAGTCCCAAAAAAATTTAAAGCAATATTTTAATTTTTGAATATTTCAATTCTACTATCAATCATTAAAGCTACAATTATAGATTCTCAACAATGAATTTGGAGCACTAAATAATTGAAATATTATACTTATATTTTACTTTGCTACAAAAATCTATGTGACGATTTAACAACTTAATATATCAAAAATGATCATCTCTAATAGCAAAGACCATACTTTTCTTATACATTTATATAATTATCTATGACAAATGCATTAAGATATTGTCTCTTTCATTGCAAACTATTAATGCTTATAGTTAAAATTGATTGGCCAAAATAATTCAAAATCTTATTTGGATATGTTTATAAATGATTCATTTATATTTTAGTCCTACTTCTATTTTTTAAATTACTTAAGCTAAGTCCTCTAAGTGCAATACTAATCCAAAATATTAATAATTAATATCCATTTAAATTATATAAAAAAATCTAATATATTTATATACACTAATTTTGGATATCAAAGTCTTATAAATGTTAAAATTCTATCTTAAAGTGAAATAGAATTCAACATCAGCAACATGTAAAAGTTGGATTAGCATGAAGGCAAATCTCATAACATAATTTGGCTTTGTAACACTCAAAGAATTAAAGGAATGCTCACTTGACTCTTTTGTTGTAAACCTCAAGAAAATATCTTCTATGCTATCCTTATGAGAGTCTAAAAAAATGCTCTTGTTTGAAATAAAAGCCTCTGTTTGTATGACAATAGTCAACTATTGAAAAAAAAAAAAAAAAAAAAAAATAGATAATTTTTGAGGTTGCTTACTATAATTATAGAAGAAAAAAAATCAAAATCTTACTTAGATGCGTTTATATATACCTCACTTGTATCTTCAATGTTGCTCCTATTCTTCAAAGTGTTGTAGCGAAGTCTTTCTAGTATATTAATATCTAGAACAGGAGCATATAAATGTGACCAATGTATATAGAGCCGCATTATAGAAGTCAAGTTAAAGAAGTAATTAATAACTTTTTATAATGTTGTATAAATTATGTTTAATTTATATTGGATCAAATCCAAAGAGCAGCATTACAAAGTTGAATTGACAAGGAGGGATTTACAATTTGATAAATAATTTGAATCCAAAGAATCACAATGCAAAGTTGATAAGATGGATTAGCAAATTTATGGACACCTTTCTTGTTCACATTTGATCACATGTCAAAGACAAAAACTCGATGAAAGCAAATAAACATATGAAACTCCTATTAAGAAGAATAACAAAATAGAAGTAAGGAAGTATGTATATTAAAAAAAACTAGAATGGCTTTTGCCACAAGACAAGAAAACTATAGACTCTTGAATCTCGACTAGAAGCAAAAAAGGAGTTGACAAGAGTGAAGAAGGCTTCACTCTTATTTCTATAAATACTATCTAACTAAGAGCTACATGGCAGTATTCTATAGGACCTCCTACACGTATCTAATTTGCAAGACATGTATCAAACTTGCATGACAAGTTTCCCATATGTGCGCCACGTACTTGGCTTGTTCCACAAGCTACCAACATGTGCGCTATGTGGCTAGCTTGCTGACCAAGTTTCTAACCTATCAATCATCTATAGACACGTATAAAGGTGATTCCGCATCTATGAAGCTTCTAAAAAGCTTCTCTATTAGATATTATCAAATCAACTTATTTTATTTATTTCTATTGGTTTATATAAATTAAATAATTACTAGAATAAATCATATATCCGTAATATTAACCTCCCTTCTAGGGACGAGTTCCACGAGGAGCAGTCATTACATGTCGAGGAAGTCTAGGATATGTCGAATTGTGCTTGCCACATATTCTGATCTTTATTCCCTTCAAAGATAGTTGATAGGTTCTTTCAGCCATTGATAATGTCTCATACCAAGGTGAGAAGACCACCCTATTATTTGATCATTGTTGAGGTCTTCATAACTTTCTTCAAAGAAAACATTTAGAACACCATCACAAGTAGTTCCTACCTCTAAAAGTATCATCAAAATATCGGGAGTCTCTTCCAAGGTCGTGATACTAAATACATTGTATTTCGCCATCAATCCAAGGAAGGACATGTCATTCTTGAGGGTCTTCATGTTTATTCTATCGTCTTGAAGGTTGTGATAATCGTAATGTCTCGTCTAGTGATCAGCAAATGATGGCTCTTGAGCTGAATTTGCTGATTGTTGACTCTCCATCTCTTTAGCACGAACAAATCTAATGAAATAACAAACAATGATACAAGGTAGAATGAAACCTCTATAGAACCTATTTTTCTTTATAGCAAAGATTTTCTTGATTTTTTTATCTTAGTTTTGACGGATGTCGTCGATAAAATGCATTGACTTTTATTCATGTATTTGCTAGATTCTTAGATGGCTCCTATGTGCATTCACTAATATCATATCCGTGCCAATGCATAAGATATTTCAATCGATTTTGACCCCGCCTTGAATCTAAAATCTCTTCAATCTTGAATTCTTCATCGTTGTCTAATTCTATAGGAGGTGGTGGCATTTTTCTTCTTCCTTGTATCTCCACTGTCTTGTATGGCTCAAGTAATAACACGTGGAATACAAGATGAATCTTTATAGACTTTGATAGGTATAATCGATATGCAACTGGATTGATTTGTTTAGAAATAGGAAAAGGTCCAAGCCTAAGATAGTCTAACTTATCACAAGGACGAGTAGTCTTCATATTGTAATAAAATAACCATACCTTGTCCCCCACATTAAATTTTGGTTGTTCCTTATAATACAAATCTATATTTATTTTTTGTTGTTCTTGAGCTTCTTTTAATTGCACCTTCATTATTGTATATAGCTTTGACAAACAATTTTTCAAATCTTCTGTCACTAGATTATCAACTTTTGAAAAGTCAAAAGCATCAAGTCGTGGGTGGTAACCACAATTGGCAAAAAAAAGTGTTTGTTGTGTAGAAGAATATATTGTATTATTATAAGCAAACTCTGCCAATGGCAGAAGAGTTGTCCAATCATCTTATTGGTAATTGATGGTATACTTAAAGTATTATTCCAAGACTTGGTTCACGCATTCTATTTGTCTAACAATTTGAGGATGAAAAGTTGAAGATAATTTTATGTCCACTTTTAAGATCTTGAAAAGGGTTTTCCAAAATCTTGACACAAATTGAGTTTCCCTATCCGATATAATATCCTTAGATAATCCATAATAGCGATAGATATTATCAATAAAAAGCTTAGCTGTTTCTTTACCTATGATAGATTTTGTGCATGGTATAAAATGTGCCATCTTGATGAACCGATCTACTATCACAAATATAGAGTCATAATATCTTGAGCTTGGAAGATTTGTAATGAAATCCATAGAAACAAAAGACTATAGTTGTTTTGGAATAGGTAATGGCTAAAGAAGTCTAAAAGATCATTGACGAGGAATCTTTGATCTTGAGTAGATATCACATAATTATACAAAGTCTTTGACTGCCTTCCACATTTGAGGCCACCAAAAAATCTCTTGATATAAGTTCCAAAGTCTTGTTGTATCCAAAATATCCTACCGTTGAAAAATCATGACATGCTTGAAGAACACGTAAATATGTTTTTTCTTTTGGAATATATAGGCGTCTTTCAAAATATAGTAGATTATTTTTAAACTCAAATTTAGAAGAATCATAAATCTTAGAAGAATTAATCTTGATATCATGAATGAGAGGGTCTGAAGACATACTTGATTGAATTTGCTTGAGAAAAGTTAAATCAATAGTCAATGTTGATTTCATTGCTCAAAGATGAAATTGCTCTGATTTTAAGAAGGCCGTTCTTTGTTGCTCAAAAGCTGCATCTCCTTCTTTTGGTACAAAATAAGAACGTCTAAAAAGAGCATTACATAAACCTTGTTGTTTTCCTAGCGGATAAGTGATAATGAACTTGAATCTTCATAACGACATATTCCAATGAGCTTGACGATGATTCAATACACGTGTCGACATGAAATACTCAAGGTTCTTGTGCTCCGTATATACGGTGATTAGATTGAAAGCATCTTCTAGATAATGACGCCATTCTTGAAAAGAATCCATGATTGCAAGAAGTTTTTTATCGTGGATCTTATAATTGATCTTGACTACTGAGAATTTTCTTGAATGAAAAGCTACTGGATGAAGTTTGTCATCTGTTTCTATTTGTGACAAAATCGCACCTAAGGCAAAATCTGATGCGTCTGTTTCTATAAAAAATGCCTTGGAAAAATCTACATGATACAAGATTGGTGCGGAAACAAATGATGTCAAATGTTGCTTCAAAGCTTCAAATGTTGCTTTCGCTTGATTCCATTGGAGTTTGTCTTTACAAGTCAAACGTGTAAGTGGAGCCGCAACACGAGAGAAGTCTTTGATGAAGATCCAATAATAATTGGCAAATTCCAAAAAACATTGGACATCTCTTATCGTCTTTGAAATCTTCCAATTCATGATTGTTTGGACTTTTTTAGGATCCATCATGAGACCATCATTTGAAATGATGTATCCTAAGAAATCAACTTGAATAGTGTGAAATATATACTTTTCCATCTTGGCGTACAATCCCGCATCTCTAAGTTTTTGTAATACTTGATGAACATATACTTCATATTCTTCTGCATTCTTAGAATAGATCAAAATATCATCTAGATAGCAGACAACAAAATTATCTAAGAATTCATAAAAAACATCATTCATGAGATGTTGAAAACAGCTAGTGCATTTGTAAGTCTAAAAGGCATGACATTATATTCAAAATGTCCGTACCTAGTTTGAAACACAGTTTTCCATTCATCTCCTTCTTTCATACGTACTAGATTGTATGCTCTTTTTAGATCTATTTTTGTATAGATCCTAGCTTGATTCAACTGGTCAAAGAGTCCTGATATTAGAGGTAATGGATATCTGTTCTTTATTGTGATCTTGTCGAGTCCTCGATAGACAATATACATCCGCAATGATCCATCTTTTTTCTTCACAAATAGAATTGGAGCTCCTACTAGAGATTTAAAATGGCGTATGAAATTCTTGGCCAAATTTTCATCAATTACAATAGGGGACCATCCAATTGCATGGTCCCTATTGTAATTGGACAAATTCTTTTTTCGACATGTTGTCTTCTTTGACAGCCGTACTCCTCATTTTGTAGTTGTGTCATTTCTTCGGACAATGTGCTTAGGTTTTCTACAATATAAACATAATCTTCCTTGATGACACCGAATCTTTTTTTATTGAGTAAAAGATTTAAAACATACCGCATCAATTTGCATGTCTTTTATTTCTGAATGTACATTTTGTGAGAACGTTGATATTGCCATTGAATAATAATGTTCAAGTTGTCTTATACGACTCTTGGATCAAAACTCAAAAAGTTGATTGTCACACTTCACAGCAAAATCAATTACTTGACTCAATGTTTGAGGATCAGATAAATTGAGCATTAATTTTTTTACCTCATATTGTAATCTGTAGAGAAATTGGCTGATAAGTGCAGCATCATCCTACTTGATATCAGTCGCTAGTTGTCAAAATTGTGAAGCGTATAATGACACTGATCGATTGCCTTGTCGTAGGATGCAAATCTTGTTGGTTGCAACATGGATTGCATCATGCTCTCTATACACAAATTGAAATTGCTCTAAAAATGCCTCTAAATTATCCAATATTAGATCACATTGTTCAAAAAAAGATAAAAATCACGATAAAATAGAATCCAAAAATAATGTTCTAATAAACCTAATTTGAAATCCTTGCGTAGGATAACTTTGAGATTGAAGTTCAATCACCAATTGTACTTGAAAAACGAATCCTCGAAACTTAGATCTTGTGCCATCAAATTTCTCAAGCAAACTAATTTTTGGTTCTCTAATGTTTGAACGGTGCTCCATCATAAGTGAGGTAGTATGATTTAGTGTAGATATTAATGCAGCTCCAACCATCTCTATATCTTCACTTCCTACTAATCTTGTTGCTCCTTGTGGTGATAAACTGAGTTGATGCATTGCAAGCATTAGCTCTCTCATTTGTTCTTGCATTTGTGCCATTATACTCTTCATTTTTACAAGCTCTACCATGATAATATAATAAGAAGGAAGGTGTCTATTCTCACTTCAAGAAATATAAAATAACACACTCAAAAGAAAAAATTCTAGAAACAATATCAGTTTAGAAGTGGGTACTCCACAACTTCTAATATGCTTATGTCTTATCAAGAAAAAGGGGTAATCCACTCTTAATCAAAAAAAGATAAAGCTCTGATATTGTATGTGTACTCTTGTCAATCTGTCAAGGACAAGAGCTTGATGAAAGCAAATAAACATATGAAACTTCTATTAAGAAGAATAACAAAATAGAAGTAAGGAAGTATATATATTAAAAGGAACTAGAATGGCTTTTGCCACAAGACAAGAAAACTATAGACTCTTGAATCTAGATTGGAAGGAAGAAAGGAGTTGACAAGAGTGAAGAAGGCTTCACTCTTGCCTCTATAAATACTATCTAACTAAGAGCTACATGGCCGTATTCTATAGGACCTCCTACACATGTCTAATTTGTAAGACACGTGTCAAACTTGCACAACAAGTTTTCCACATGTGCGCCACGTATTTGGCTTGTTCCGCAAGCTACCAACATATATGATACATGGCTAACTTGTTCTACAAGCTACCAACATGTGCGCTATGTGGCTAGCTTGTTGACCAAGTTTCTAACCTATCAATCACCTATAGATACGTATAAAGGTGATTCCACATCTATGAAGCTTCTAAAAAACTTCTCTATCAGATATTATCAAATCAACTTATTTTACCTACTTCTATTGGTTTATATTAATTAAAGAATTACTGGAATAAATCTTATGTCCATGACATTACATCATAGAGCTAAATTGATAACGATTTTATTTGTAATTTGATAAACAATTTAAATCTAGAGAGCTAAATTATAAGACTGAGTTGATATGGTCCAATTTATAATTTGATAAACAATTTGAATCTAGAAAGTAGTAGCGCAAAGTTGATAAGAAAATTAATAATTTTGTAGAGACCCTTCTTGTTTATATCTAATCACATTGCAACGTTGAATTGATAGGAATATATCTATATTAGAATATATTACATCATTTCTATGTTGCAATGTCATCACTGCCAATTAGATTTGAATTATTGATAAGAGACTCTTCTAATTTAATGCTTCACATATTGCCACCATAAAAAATTTATACCATATTCTATCTCACTTCTATCTATATATGCATATATCAAGTATGTAGCATTATAATAATCCTTCATATGAATTCTGATATATATATATATATATATATATATATTAAAAAATTAATTAGTAAAAATTTGTGTTCTTAAAAATATATATATATTTTATGCAATATATTTTTTGAATTTTTTCTATTAAACTTTTAGTACAAGAATTTATTATTAAAAATACTAAGAATACTAGTAAAATATATAAATTATTAAAAATAATTTTTTAATAATAATATATATAATATTTTTTATTAAAAATTATATTTATATTTTTTAAAATATTTATTTTAATTATATCTTCTAAAATATATCTATAATTTTATTATTCTAATAAGATTTTAGGATATATCATATTAGCAATATTTATTTTTACTAATATTTAGATAAATTATTCTAATACTCTTAGACGAAGTATATTAAGATTGAGTTACATGTAATTGTCTATGAGCAAATATAAAAGTTTAAATATTTATATTTATATTTTATAATGATTATCTTTGAGATTTATTAATAGTCATTATATATATAAGTTTAATAGAAAAATTCCATTATTGGTATTTAAAAAGAATTTATATTGATGATAGATATAATAACATTTTGAAAAGAAAATTTAACTAACTTTTGTTATCTCTTGTTAGTAACCTTGGTTCAACAAATATAATCTATAAGCTTTGTAACAACAAAGCAAAAACCATTACAAAGACCTTAACTTGGAACAATATTTCTCAATAATATGATAGAGCAATCAATCTTGAGTTTCAATTTTGATACAAGTATTATATTTGGCTTTAATGATATGAAGTATTTTCATTATTTGCTCTATCTTTTGTGATAATTAGATCTATACTATAATCAAACTTGCATATTTTTAAGAAATATGTAAAGATTTTTCTCATTAGTATCATCATTACTATTTTTTTGTGCTAATGAAATTGACCAATTTGCTAAATATTCATTAGCTCATGTCTTCAATTTCCAATCCAATTTAAATTGCTGTATATAATTAATGATCCTGCTCTTGAATCCACATTTATACGGCTTGACAAGGATACTTTATTTTTTAATGGATTAACAATATATTTGAATCTTTTTCCAATTTGTAAACACATACGATCACATTAACACCTACGCATGGAGCTGCGAATTCGGGGAGGCCTGCCGTGGAGGCTGCGGCGACATGGCGAACTATCCCGGGGAATGGAATGCGACCCTCAACCCTTAGATTTTACTCTGGCTTCTTCCTCCCCCACTCCCACCAAACCCGCATTCACGTGCATACCACAGGAGCAGCGTCCGCAACTCACTACCCGTTACCATTTGCCCCATCCACCCGCTTGTTGCCGCAGCACTTCCCCTCGGTTCCTTCCAGTTTTCTCCGACGCCCTCACCTTCCTCACGCCTCTCTTTCATTCACTGCCTCTCCGTCCATCCCTCTCTCTCACTAGCATCCATGCAACACCCTCACTATCTCTCAAACTATCTGCTAAACTAACGCCCACCCGATAGCCGGACCCCCTTTGGACCGGTGGTTCCTCCCCGTGAATCTTCCTCCCGGGCTTTGACCTGCAAAACCTGCACACCCTGCTGCCAAAAGGTGCCTAAAAAAAGGTGGGCTCACGATCTGAACCGAGTGATTGACGAGCGAGGCGGCCACACAACAACACGAGCATGAAAAAACACACACAAACACGAAGAGGATGGGAAGGGAGAAGAGCAAGCGGAACGGAGCCTAGAAGACTGGAAACATGAAAGACGAGGGAGTATCTACCATCGCTATGAAGAGAACCAGAAAGGCTCGCCAGACAGAGTTTGTTCCATTGTTGCCTAAGCATCTACTATGAATTTGTATAAAAACTTCCTAACACATGAAATAGTTGAATATTTATTTATTCTTAGAAAAACTAGATATAAATATAAATTTATTTGAATAATATATATATATATATATATATATATTAATTTTTATTTCTATCATGTAATATTATTTATATTATTTAATTATGCCATTATAATTCTTTCTTTTAAAATAACAAAATATAATAAAGTGGTAGGTAGGTTAGACATTATCTTGTGGCCTGATTTTTTATTTGAGAATATACTAGATATCTAGTTGTGGAGAATTTACTTATAACTTATTAGCAAGATTTTAATAAGTGATTTGTCCTTAATAAAAAAAAAAAAAATTTAAAAACAAATAGATACAATAATATTTTTAAAAAAATATTATACTATTAAAAAAAATGTATATTTAAATAAGTTTATATATAAAATTCTTCTATGGCTTGTAAAAAATCCTTAACATCCTTTTCTATATAAAATCACAATTTATCAATTGTTGATAAGTTAGATTCTCAATAATTTCTAAAAAAATCCATAATCTCCTTTCAAAATCTCATCTTTACATCAAAATTTTATTATAGCTTTATATATCCATTTCTCTACTTCCATAAAGTCTTGGCTTCTAAAAAACCCTTTTAATTTATAAAAATGCTCAAATTATAACAAAATCCTTCAATAGCTTATTTGTTCGTAAAGAATTTATTTCTTTCTAAATTTAAGAATCCAATAACTCTTGATCTAACAATTCAATTTTTTTCAAATTTTTCTCAAGTGTAGCTTATACCCTTAAGCCTCACTACAAGAAAATTCAACTATAGATTCACTTTCAATTATTTAATATCTCATAAATTCTAGCAAGTGCTTAAAACCCTAATTTATTGAGAGCCAAGTATTATTTTTTTCATATTTCAAAAATCTAAAATCTTACTATCATAAAATTTCTATACATAATTTTATAATATAAATATATATACTTTTAATAATTTTGAATCAAAACCTTATCAAATTGCTTAAAATATAGCTCAAAATATAACCACTAATTAGGTAGGTCACTTACTACCGTTAGATTACAAGTACTAACTTCAACTTCTAATATCTCCTTCATTCTAGGTTAGAATTTATTAAGCTATACATATTAAGTGTAGCTAAGAAAGTGTTCTCTCCAACCTTAGTCGCAAATCCTTTATTACTTTTTGTATGTGTGAGTTATATCCAAAAGAGTGACAATAGATACAAATTCAATACCTTAACTTTGAGAGTCTATATTTCTTTCATAAAAACTCTAAATTACTCAATTTTTGTACCAAAACCATAGCCAAAAATCTAAACTTATTGATCCTAATCTCTAATATTCAAATTCTTTCTAAAAAAAAATCCTAATTCCTAATAAGGCTTCAAGTAGCCTCCTTGAAGTCCATTGGATATGACTTTTGGCCAATAGGAATAGAGATTTCTATCATCCATCTCCATTCATCCACATGGATGGTCAAACTATTCTTTTGATACTAAAAATTCTTTTCCAATCCTTTTTATAATAAGATTTACATAATATGTGTTCTAAACATTAAATAAAAAAAATAACACAAGATTTCAAGGATCACCAATGTCTAACAAAGGTGACATAAAATATATAAAAGTTATTATCAATATAAAATCAACTTCAAAATCACTATCAAAAATAAAATAATAAAAAATAAGATTATATAATCTTCAATAGTAGTTCTTTTAAACAAATTCTTTCTAAACTAATTATCTAACTATATTTTGTTATCAATAAAAATCCACTGATATGACTCTCATTTAACTGTATAGTAAATTGTAAATTAAATACACATATAAAATATTTTTATATAGTAGCTGAATTACAATATAACAACATCTTTTATGAATTTGTTACGGTGATCCTTCATATTACTTTACAACTATGTCATACATTCTTTCAAAAGTTATTTCTTATTTTAAAAAAATAATTATAATTTCATGTATTATTTTAAGATTATAACATCTTTTGTCACTATTTGTTATGAAATATAAATAAATATATAAATAATAATTTTATCTTTATTCTTATTTTACTTTTTCTAATAATTTTACTTTTTCTAATAATTTTACTTTTTCTAATAATTTCTACTAATATTTATTTAACTTTTCAAGTTGTTTAATTTGATAAATTTTTATTTTGTATCATTCTTATTTTATGAGCAACTTGTCCATCAAAGGTATATAATTGTGTATAATATGGTTGAATACCTTTTTCAAATAGAAGTATATTAATTTCATGTTAAAGCTTTTCAAGTATCAAGAAAAATAAGTATCATCAAAAATACAATCGTTAAGTTTAATTCTAAGTAATATAAATATATAAGTTGCATTATATTGTCAAATATGTTTTCAAAATTCTTTACTTTATTCACTATGTTTGTCTAAGAGTCTTTTTATTTTTGATGTAGGATCTTAAAAAAATTAAATTAAATTATTCTATTAAATATATTCCAAATCTTAAATTTTTTTAACTTGAATTTATTATTATTTCATCTAACTAATATAAGATTCTATAAAAATTTATAATAACAAATAGTGACAAAAGGTGTTATAATCTTAAGATTCTATAAAATTTACATTATATATTGATATTTTATTTATTATGATGTTTGTCAAAATTTAAATAAATATAATAATTATTATTTTTATTATCTAGTGATTTTGCTTCTTTGCCAATTGCTTCTTCTTGTTTTTTATTTTTATTATTTGTAAAATTTTGGATGTTTTTTTTTTTACTATCCAAGCTTTTTGTTTCTTCTACATTCATCTTGATATTAAATACTTCATTCAATTGCTTCACGTGCTTCTTATTGTTGTTAAAAAAATACTCTTTGATTTAGTTTTAAATCTTATTCTATATTATTAAATATAAAACCAATTATACTATTGTTTGCTTATCTTTAAAAACTCTCATATGTTTTAGATTTGCATTTAATAAAAATTCTTTGATTTTACAAAGAAATTTTATTATTTATAGATTATATATATATATATATATATATATATATATATATATATATATTATTAAAAATAATATTATATTAAATAAATAATAATAAATAAATATATAAAAAAATAAAAATAAACATCATATAAAATAATTATATTATAATATAAATTTTTTTAAATCATTTATATTAAATATATTTTATTATAAAAGTTACAAATAAGACTTATGAATAATACATAATAAGAATTTATACATACTTAGCATTATCTTCTTACATCCAAATATATTATTAGGAATGTAGTGATCTATGTTAGGGTGTATTGTGGAATATAGTGCCACCACAAGTATGAGACTTAAGTCTTAAGTCTTGTAGATAAATAAAGTCTTAGATATCCTTATCTTATAGATGTCTTAGATATCCTTATCTTGTAGATGTCTTAGATATCCTTATCTTGTAGATGTCTTAGATATCCTTATCTTTTCATGTCTTAGATATCCTTAAAATACTTCAAAATCCTATAAAGATTTATTTTTAAAAAATTAAGCCTTTAGAGAAGTTAAAATATTTGCTTCTCTTTTTGTAGATTAGTACATTTTTAAAGTATTTATATGTGGCTTGATGTGCTATGTTTATTGTAGAGTTTTTTTTACTTTTTTAGGAATTTCTCTACAAATTATCATTTAAAAAATATCCTGCTTCATGGATGAGTATAAGTGAGATAGTATAAATATTTAATTTGATAGGCAATACAAGGATTTGTCCAGCATGGTGTTATGTTGTAATATAGCTATTAGATAAAAGATCATGAAGACCTATATTTTAGAAGGGCCTAATTGAAGACTTAGTAAAAAATTCCTTTAAATATCATAAGTAAAAGATAGGAGGTAGTAAAAAAATTAATAATAATGTTATTTTTTTGTTAAAAAAGACTTCCTCATATTTTATAGAGCCATTAATAAGGCAATATAAGATAGATTAGATACTAAACTATCAAAGACATCTTTATGTAAAAGTCAAAGGTAGTTTTTAATAAAATTTACTATAGAAAAACTTAGATTGATACTTGAAGAGGACTATTTATGAACTAGGATCAAAACCAGACCTTGAGGCACAAAACCAAGCACCTATGACAAATACAGGGTTCTTTTATCAATTGGAAAGTGGAATTTAATAGGAGATTTTAAGGATATTTTATGTGCATTGGTTTTGGAAAAATTGATTTTGTATAGACTTTGTGAAAGCTATGCAAAGTCCAGATTTGAATTGGGTGACTATGTTTTTAAAAAATAAAGTGAGATTTATGTTTTAAATTTTTTTATAAATCTAATAGCAAATCTATAGATGAAATTTTGTAGGTTTGTATATATACTTATATTAAATATGTAATATGAATTTGAAATTAGTTGATTGGTTAGAATCAAAGTTATTAGAATTCAAATTAATTTGAATAATATTAATTAATAGTTTGAGGATTAATAAAGATTCCAAAGATTTGTAATAATTTGCCTATTGGATTGAAGTAAAATTTAGTAGAATAGTAGTTGACATGAATTTCAATATCTATACAAATTTTGGAATAAAATTAATAGTAAAAAAATAAGATCTTGGTATTCAAAATTTGACATCAAGATTAAAGTTTGATTATATTTTTTTTAAGATTGGTTAGGATTTTATTAGGATTTATTTAGGATTTAACTAGAATATGACTAGAATTTATTAATTTCTAGTTAAAATTTAATTAAAATTTAATTAAAATTTATTTAGGATTTTATTAAAATTTAATAGGATTTATTTAGGATTTAATAAGGATTATTTAAGATTATTTAGGATTTGCTTAGGAGTTGTTTGGAGTTTGATTAGGATTTAATAAGATATATTTGAGACTTTTCTAAGATTGATAGGATATATTTAAGATATCTTGGGACTTGCTTAGGACCTTATTTATATTATTTATAATTACATAAGTTATAATTTAAAATTGATAGAAATAACAATTGATTAAATTTAGGATTCTAAGATGATCAAGATTACTAAGATGGATATTTCTAAACACCTCATGCATTTTTAGATTATAAAAGAAACTTCAAAGTTAGTTAAAATCATTTCACAACCAAATGCCTAATATATTTCAAAGCTAAATTTTATATTATATCACAATGGTTATTAGATTATTGTGGCATATAACTTCACCATGGCATTAAATTGCTGTGGTAGACAATGCATACTAGGACAAGATTAAAAATATTAAAAATTTCAACAAACAAGGCAGTAATGGCCAACGTTAGAAAATCCTTATCATTGCACCATTAGACTCTATGGAAGTTAATACTCAATGCCACTAATATATGCTCTAATGCTACTCCAAGCTTCATCTTTACAAAGCATCTAAAGGAATTATAATCCTTGCTCACCATGATGAATTTGCACTTGCTTATAGATATAGTAAAACACAAGTCCAAAAATGAGAGATTTATTGCGGCTTGACAATCAATTGGTTGGTTGGTGTTTCCATTGTTACAAGCT
The DNA here is from genome assembly GCA_036785485.1 of Physcomitrellopsis africana. Taxonomy (NCBI): domain Eukaryota; kingdom Viridiplantae; phylum Streptophyta; class Bryopsida; order Funariales; family Funariaceae; genus Physcomitrellopsis; species Physcomitrellopsis africana. The sequence goes on from JAWRVF010000334.1 coordinate 338,464, forward strand.
ACTTTAGCTTTAATTCACACTTACATTATCATTATTAGCTTGGTTGTAAAAAGAATCCAATTTCATAGAATGCATTTCATAAACTAAATTTTTATTAAAAGATCTATTCATATATAATAAAAATTTCAACTTCTTATAGAATAACAAACAAATAGAATACATGTATTAACTAGATTAGATAGACTTTATGTAAAAAATACCTTCTTACAAAATAAAATCTCATTATATAAAATTAAAGAAGATGTAGCTTATTCAACCACTTATTAGTTGAATTCTCTATACTTCTTAAACAAGCTTCTAAAACAAGATCATTCTATAAGATGAACTCATTTTATTTCAAAAATCAAAGAATTACAGACCAAGTCTAAAAAAATTAGAATAATACAAGCCAAAGAGGGACTTTTTAAAGAAAAATTAGATAATTTAGTAGATTCTATACATCCTTTTGCAAAGATCAAGCTTATCAAAGAATAAAAAAAGAAGTAGAAATAAGAAAAAAATTAAGAAAAGTACAATTCAATCTCCAAGAAAATCTATAAAACTCTAAAGTCCAAAAAATACTAAAATTAATATAAATAAATATGAAATATTTTGTAGAGTGGAAACAAGAAGGCATTAGAAGAAGAGCACATACTTAATAGTTAATATATAGAGACTTATTCAAAAAAGAATTATTAAGATAATAAAAAAATAGAATTTAAGATCAAAGATTTTTGAATTATATAATCATCAAAGAGACAAGATCAATAGACAAGAGAATATAAAAAAGACATGTTTTAAATTTTATGCCAAATTTATATCTAAGCCACTACTTCTACCAAAAAAAAATCAATTATTAGATATATTAATGGCCAAAGTACAAATAAAAATTACAAATCAAACAAACACTAATCTTAAGTAATAAATTTTAATAAAAGAATTAAGACTTACATAAAGATATGGCAACAAAAAATTAAAAAAATCAAATTAAACCAAATCAAATCAAATTTAGATAGAATAGGTATATAATTTTTAATTTTTTTTTAAAATATTATAAATAAAAATTATACAAATATAATTAATAAAATTTTGGTTCAAGGATGTTTTTTAAAATTAATCTTAAGAAGAACTATAATATTATTATAAAAAGATGAAGATTGAAAATCTTTAAATAATTACAAATCTATCACATTTTTGAATAATTTATACAAAATATATGCAAATACTTTTTTTTAAAAGAGTAAAATAAGTATTTATAGAAATTATTTATTTATTAAGAATATATACTTTAGAGATTTATAGAATCTTCTAGAATATTCTAGAGCTTCTTTAATTAGTGAAAATTGGTTGAAAAATTTTCTAATTGATAAAAATAGCTTGAGAAGCTTCATAGTTGGTAGAAGTTGCTCGAGAAGCTTTTTAGTTAGTAGAAGCTGCTCAAGAAGCTTCTTAGTTTCATAGAAGCCACTTAAGAAGAATCTTAGACAAGGATATATAGGAGAGTTGAAATTGAAGAATTTTTCAATGTCAACAATGCATCTTTTAGAACTCTAGCTCATCTTTCTTGATATTATTCATGTACTCATCTAATTATTTCAAATTCTTATTGGTTTCTTCTTGAAACCTTGTCCTAGCTCAAGCTTCTTGCTCTGTATTCTTGTGTTTTTAACAATTTGTCAAGATTGACCTCATCTTCAATATTAGAGTTGGATCCTTCTTGTTAGAAAGTGGATTATTGCTCTACTCAAAGGTATACCAATACTTTAGAGGTTGTGGATTATTCTCCTCTAAATTGACATTTTTTTCATCACAATATTAGAGCTTTGTCCCTCTTGTAAAAAAGTAGATTATTCCTCTTTTTGAAGGTCTTAAAGTATTTTAGGGATTATGGATTATCCTCCTCTAAATTGATATTATCTCCTTATAGATTCATTTCTTCTTTCTCTTAGAATGGCTAAAGATCAAGACATTAGTATAACAGAATCTTCCAAGTCCAAGTTAGATGCTATTATAAGTGCTCTTACTACTTTACTTGCTAGGATTGCAAAGATTGAAGGGATTGTTGCAAAACTTCGTAACAATGTAACATCTAGAGTGCCACAATCTAGACTGCACCTACTTCTAACTTCCGCACTTGATGATGTAGTATTATCTATGTTATGCCAAAAAAATCCATTGTTTAATAATGTAAAGAGCCTTGAATTAGTCTTTCAAAGAAATATGATGGTACGCATTCAAAGTTTTGAAGATTTGTCAACCAAATTCAATTAATAGTGGTCCTACAACTTGATACTTATCCAATAAAAGAATCACAGGTTGGATTGATTGGCACCTTGCTTACGAGACAAGAATTATTATAGTTTACTCTCTTATTTGAAAGAGATCACCAATTTTGAGCAACTTTGAAGTTTTTGTGGAAGCATTTGCAGAAGCATTTGGAAAATATGACAAGGCTCATTGAGCAATAACTAAGATCGAAGTATTGTGTCAAAAGACGTGCTTTGCATCAATCTATGCAACCAATTTTAGGCAATTAGTAAGTGACATTAATTGGGACAAAGAAGCCGTAATGAGCCAATTCTATTGGAGATTAAGAGATAATGTGAAGGATTTATTATTGTTGCTTGCAGATCCACAGTTGCTCAATGAAGCTATTAGCCAAGCCATAAAATATGATAACTGATTATTTCAACATCATCAAGATCAACATTCATGGGCTTCAACAAGACAATATGCAATCCGACATATTCCTACTACATTAACAAGCATTATGAATACACATTCAAAAATAGAAGATATACAACTTGATGCAGTACATTTTAAATCTCTTAGTCCACAAGAAAAGAAGCATCAAATAGAAGAAGGTCTATGCTTGTATAATAGCAAAGAAAGCCACAAGATTGGCAATTGTCCAAAGAAACAAAATCAACAAATTACTAAAATCAAGAGTGCAATTGTTCAAGAAAACGACCATGTTCAACTACAGTAGGGACCATGTGGCTAGACAATCTAATATTATAAAATTATTCAAGTTCTTCTCTTTCTGCTCAATCCACTTGTTGTTTTATAATTCCTTTGTATTTTGGCCCTCAAAAGCTTTAGACAACCATCTTCTTGGATTTGGAGGCGTCGGTTTATTTTATAGATGAGACATTCACTAAGCTTCATAAAATTCTTCTTGTATATAAATTCAAACCTATTCATGTAGAGATAATAGATAGATGATTATTAACCTCTAGTAGTGTCATCCATGAAATCACACCTATAGAAGTGTCGTTTAAAGATCATAAAAGCCAAATTGTATTCAACATAATTAAGATTCTTTCAAATCCTATTATTCTAGGATTGTCTTGGTTGAAAAAGCATAATCCATCTATGGATTGGAGGTTGCAAAGAATAACATTTCTAATAGAAATCTCTACAAAAAAAATTTGTAAAAAGTTACAAATTGATAAGCCTTTATTTGTTGGAATAAAGGCTTTTATAAGATTGGCCAAAGAAGGTGTATTGTTTGTTATTTATATGATTCCAATTAAAAAAAATATAACTTCATTGGCAAGTATTCTAAAGTAGTATAATAAATTTTAAGATGTTTTTTAGAAGAAGAATGCTAATATATTATTGGAGTATTGACCATACAATTATGCTATAGATCTTCATGAAGGAACGCAACCACCTTTTGGTCCAATCTATAATCTTTTTCAAAATAAACTTTTGGCGTTGAAGGATTATATTAATGAAGACCTTGCAAAGAACTTTGTCAAACATTTAAAGTCTCTAATAGGTGTATCTATATTCTTTGTGAAGAAAAAAGATGATTCCTTATATATGTATATTGATTATCAGGGATTGAATAAGATAACGATAAAGAATTGTTATCTACTACCGTTAATCTTAAGACTCTTGGAATAATTTGGCTAAGCCAAGATCTTTACTAAGATAGATCTTTGTTAAACATACAACTTGATACAGATCAAGGAAGGAGATGAATAGAAGATCATATTTTAAACAAGGTATAGACATTTTGAATATAATATCATACCTTTTGGACTAACAAATGTACATGCTATCTTTTAGTATTTAATGAATGACATCTTTCAAGAGCACCCAGATAAGTTTATAGTGATTTATCTTGATGACATCTTGATCTACTCAAAAAATCTAGAGGAATACAAGAGGCATATTAAGTTCATATTATAAAAGCTGCGAGATGCAGGTTTGCATACCAAATCAAAAAAATACGTATTTCATCAACTTAAGATGGAATTTTTGAGATATATCATATCTACTAAGGATTTGATGATGGATCCTAAAAAAATAGAGGCGGTTATGCAATGGGCCATTTTGAAGATTGTAAGAGATATACAATATTTTCTTGAATTTATTAAATTTCTATTGGATCTTCATCAAAAATCATTCTCAAATTGTCACTTCTCTTATTTGATTGATATATAAAGATAAGTTAGAATGCAGGCCTCAAGTAAAGAAGGCATTCCAAGATCTCAAAATAGTATTTATTATAGCCTCAATTTTAATGCATCTAGACTTTATAAAGATATTCTACATGGAAATCGATTCTTTGGATTTTGCACTAACAGTTGTACTTTCACAAATGGATATAGATAATAAACTCTATTCCGTTGCATTTTATTTTCAAAAATTCTCTACTACCAAAATTAATTATGAAATTCATGATAAAGAGCTTCTTGCTATTGTAGATTATTTTCAAGAATGGCGTCATTTTCTTGAAAGAAAGTATCTTGTGACTATATATATGTATCTTATGACTGTGTATACAAATCACAAGAATTTAGAATATTTTATGTTAGCTTAGATTTTTAATCGCCACCAAGCTCAATGGAATATGTTGCTATCTCGATTTAACTTTGTTATCATTTATTAATGTGGAAAGTAACAAAGATTATTTGAAGCTTTATTGAAGAAATCATATCTTGTACTAAAGATAGGGGAGGCAGCGTTTAATCAATAATATGCAATTTTATTGAAATCGAAGCAATTTTGTCTTTGTACTACTATTACATCGGTACCTATTGATTCCAATTTCTTCAATGAGATGCGTATTGCAACTACTAATGATGCATTGGCCATTGATGTCAAGCATTGCCTAAAAGAAAATATTGATAAGTTGAAACTTGAGGAAGACCTTCTATATTTTAAAAAATATTTGCATATTCTTGAATCTCACCATGATTTTTCAACTGTAGATCATTTTGAATTTAATAAGACCTTTGAACTTATTTCTTGAGATTTTTTGTGGCCTCAAATGTAGAAGGCAGTGAAAGACTTTGTACTCTCTTGTGATATTTGTTCAAAGTCCAAAAATCCTTGACATCATCCTATAGATTCTTATCCTTGCTTGTTTCAAGATGGTCATGGTCTTTTATCTCAATAGATCTCATTACAGATCTATCGCCATCTAATTTATTGGACAACATTCTTGTGGTGGTTGATTGGCTCATAAAAATGGCTCATTTCATTCTTTGCAAGAACATTGTATTCAGTGAAGAAATGGTGTCGTGATGTAACATGACTATTAGGTGAAAGAGTGTGGAAATAGTATATTATAGAAGATCTTAGTTCAAAATATTGTAGCAAATTATCTTAAAAAAATAGATAATAGTAAAAAGGGAGTAAAACTAATGAATGTTAAAGCTGCCCTTTTTACAAATGAGCTTCTATTTACTTTGTAGGGCCATAAGTAAGGCAAAACAAAGTAGATTGAGAAATAAAATAGTATAGGCATATATAGGAGGGAGTTAAAAAGAGGTTTCAAAAAAACTTACCACAAAAATCTCAAAATAGATACCCAGAAAGGACCGGTTATGAGCTGGGGTCGAAATCAGACCCCGAGGCACAAAACCACATGTCTACGGCGGATCCAGAGGGCTTTTGCAGATTGTCGAATGAGGTTAGAGAGGAGACTTGAAGAGTTTTATATAGAAGTTAATTTTGAGTGATTTAGATAAGAAATGACTTTGCAATAGCTTTGCAAAGGTAGGCTTGTTTTGGGCAACTAGGGATTTTGTGAAATAAAATAAGATTGATGTTTTAAACAATTCCAAAAGTTTTGCAACAGATCCATGGCTGAAAATTTTTAAATTTTTTGATATTGTTGTTGTTAATGTGTGCTACAAATTTGAGCTAAATCTAACGGTTTAATTATACATAATTAGGGTTTAAATGGGTCAAGGTCTCAGAAATTAAGTTTTGAAGGTCAGTTAGGGTTTTTGAGATCTTGAGCAATTTTCCACTTGGATTGAAGTAAACTTTGTTTGTGTGGATAGTAGACTTGTTTTTCTATACACATGAGCGATTTGAAACTGATTGAATAGTGAAGAAGAGAGAAATCCACACTGGAAGGTCAGTATCAAGGTTGGAGAAGGAGGCTGGCCAACATCCGAGAAGTTTTTAGGATTTTTCTTCCATTTGATAAGTTCGATTTTCTTCAAATTTGTTGTGCGTGTTTTTGACTAAGAGGTTGAAAGGTAAGATTTAGGATTTTAAGATTTCTATTTTTAATATTTTCTAAATTTAGTATTTTATATATTATTTTCTTTTATGATTAATGTATGATTTATTTACTCTTCTTTTGTAATTTCTTTAAGATTGGATCAATATTTGATTAATATTGTTAAGGTTTAATAGAAGTTGTTTACGATTCTATTAGAGTTGTTAGGATCTTGTTGTTGTATATTTCCCTTTTATTTTCCATAGCTAGGTGCTCGGAGCATTCTCAAGCAGATTTATACGTATTACGACAATGGCAAGGCTCTTTTTTGACGATATATATTGATATTATAGCCTACCAGATGATATTATATCTAATTGAGGATCTTAGTTCATATCTAAGTTTTGGAGATATCTTTTTAAAATAGTTAAGGTAGACATTAAACTTTCTTTGGCTTTCCACCCTCAAACTGATAGCCAAATAGAATAAATTAACCAAATTTTGGAGTAGTATTTATGATGCAACATCAACTATCAACAAAACGATTGGATCTTGTATCTATCATTATGTGAGGATAAAATTCACTCTTCAATCCAAAGTATAAAGTGGCCTCAATTAAGAGTTGCTTATAACTTATGGTATAAAGTATAAGGAGCAATAAACAACAATGAAGGAGAAGAATAACACAATACAAGTATTATTTCACTATAATATTGAAATATGTGCAATTTAGTAATTGCACACTATAAAACTAGTCACAGTTTGTTCATTATATTTTTACCTAATAAAAAATAAAAATAATAGGTAAAAATTATATTTTAAAATAGATAATTATTTTATCTTTCTAATGATATAAAAAATATATAAATCCAAGTTACTATGAATAAGTTATGATAGTTCAAAGATAAAAGATAAATAATTGAAAAGTTAAGTGAATAATTTTTACCTCAAGGGTAACTTGCTTAAGAGATCAAGAGTTCAAATCTCACCAAGGCTCACAAGTAGTGTATAAAGGTGTCCTAGAGAGGCCACAAAGCCTTAGTCTTATCCTCCTACCTATATCCAAGGTGCCACAACCTATATGGGACTTGAGCACCTCCCTTCCTACAAGGACTACACTAGCTGCTGGTCCTTCTATTTTCTACTAGTAGAACTAATATTTTTTCATTTTTGACTTCACCATGGTGTTTAAAAATACCAAATTAGCCTAGGGACCTTGTATGGCCTTCAAATCTTGCTCCATTTCTTCATAATGGCTCCCAAGGTGGTAAAACTTATTTTTACCAAAATCTTCAAAATTGCTCTAAAAAATCTTTAAAAATTCTAAATAAATTCTAAATAAATTCTAAAAATTTCTATAATACTTTTAAAGTAATAATATCAATTTAAAATTATTTAATTCTATCTTGGTGATTTTTTATAATAATAAAATTAATTTAAATCTACTAAAAATCCTATTTTCTACATAAATAATTAAAAAGACATGAGATTTCTTTCTCATGCTTCTTCTACTTATTAAGTAATATTTACATAAATATTTAATAAATGGTACATAAAGATAGAAGGCCAATATAGACATTAGTCTCCATAACTAAATATTAATTCTTATAATTAAGAAAAAATATTAAACCAACTAAGATAATTGCCTCCAAGACTTATTAAGATTCCATTTCTTCTCCATTAATATTATTTTTTTTATATTTTAGCATCTTCTAAATACATCTTTATCTAATAATTATAATTTTGGCACTTAAATATATTTTTTTGTCCTAAAATAACTAGTGAGTCAATTTGATGACTCACACATTAGCAAAATTTATATATAATAATATTGTTCATGTCTCAACTCAAAAAACACCATTTTATTCCAATTATGGATATCACCTAAAGCTTGATTTATAGAATATGCCAAAGAACAATAATCCAACAGCTGAAAGATTTGCAAAGCATCTATTGTAACACCAAACAATCTTAAAGCTTCAATTACAAGCAGCTTAAGATACTTACAAGGTATCTGTAAATAAATTCAAAAATCAACTCCCTATTTTTTATATTGGAGATAAGGTATGGCTTCTTCAATGGAACATCAAGACTAAGCAACTATGCAATAAATTGAATTATTAGAAGTTAGGACCATTTTTAATCCAGAAGCAAATTAATCCAATGGCATATTACTTAGAATTACATCTTATTTTTCATGTCTCTCTTTTAGAACCTTATAGAGAGTTGCATATTTAAAAAAGAATATAATAATCGCCACCTAATATTGAAATCAAAGACTATAAAGAATACGAGGTTGAAAAGATACTTGATTCATGACAAAGGTGGAGCAAATTGGAATATCTTATTCATTGGTAGGGCTATGATATTAATGAATGCATATAAAAATTGGCCAAAAATCTTGCCAATATGCCTCAAAAGATACATGAATTTTATCAACTCTAACTCCACAAATCTAAATATGTTCAATAATAAATATTTGGTGAAGATTAGATTCAAGGAATATTCATAAGAGGAGGAGAGTTAAACTAAAGCCTTCATCAGTGTATAGTCATCTATTCTAAAATAGAATATAATGGTAGAAGCAAGTTAGTCACTATGTCAAACCTTCAGGCATTGAGAGAAAAAGATTTAGAAGATTCAATTGCCACCCAAGCTATAAATGAATAAGTGCAATTTTCACAACCTTCAATTAAGCAAAGTAAAGACGACACATTTCAACACCAAATACAACCTCAATTGGAGCCATTAGAAGCAAGACTCAACCATACAAGTCTCGATTTTAATGCTCGAGCTTTAATGATATTCCTTGAGTTTAGAAAAGTGAATCCTTTTAAGCCTAAGATCTTCTTTGGAGGATGTTTTGAAGGTCACAATGAAGATCACATCCTTAGATGGGATGTTTCAACAATGGAGGTACTAGCTCAAGGCCATAGGCGATTTCTTCAGGGATCAATAAAACCTATTATCCAAGAATGGAGAATAAAATACATAGCTTTATTAATGCAGTGTATCCTTGATTTTTTACGTATGTAAAAAGATTTTCAAAGGTATTAGTTTTTCTTAGAACTTGTTGCTAGAAAAAGAGGTGATGTTAGGGACATACACTTTGGAGCTTCACAAAATCTTCTAAAATATTCTAGAACTTCTTGAGTTAGTGAAAGTTGATTGAAAAGCTTTTTAATTGATGAAAGTAGCTCGAGAAGCTTCATAGTTGGCAGAAGCTGCTTGAGAAGCTCCCTAATTGGTATAAGCTACTTAAAAAGCTTCCTAATTAGTAGAAGCTATTCAAGAAGCTTCTTAATTTGATGAAAGCTGCTCAAGAAGCATCTTAGATAAGGGTATATAGGGGAGTCAAGGTTGAAGAGTTCTTCAGTCTCGACAACACATCTCTTAGAATTCTAGCTTACCTTTGTTAGTGTTGTTTGTGTATTCATCTGATTAATTTAAGTTCTTATTGATTTTATCTTCAAACCTTGTCCTAGTTCAAGTCTCTTGCTTTGTATTCTTGTGTCTTTAATATCACTTACATCAAACGGCCTTTCTACTACTTAGGTATATATTAGATAATATATTGGTCACTCAAAAAATTATATAATAAGTAAAAACATCAAAGCAATCAATCCTCATATTAAATATAGATTCCATTGAAGCATATGATATAGAATCTTGAGACTTCTTATTTTAAATAATGATAAGGTTGGATTTTTATAATAAATTTATAAATATGATTAAAATACTATTTTTAAATATTAAAATTATTATATGTATAAACGCTGACTTTATCAAATCATTTGTACTTAAAAAGAGGATGAGACAAGGTTGTTTTATAGCTCCATATTTATTTCTCTTAGCAAAAGAGATCTTAAATATTATAATATAAGAAGTAGTCTAAAATAGCAAAAAATATAATATAAAATTCTTATGAGGTAAAAACCAACTAATTATTAATTAATACATTAATAATTTTATTTTTACTATATACAAAAGAACTAATTATAAAAATTATGATAAAAATTATGATAAAAATTCTTAATTTCTTTAGTATTACATTAAGCCTAATTATTAATTGAAAAAAATTATCAATATATTGGTAATGCAAAAGTAAACCAAAGTCCAACTAAATATTAAACTATAATTGGTCTTGAGGACAAAATAATGAGGTTATAAACCTACTTAATATGCCATTTGGTTTTTTATTATAAATCTAAAATATAGATTAATTCTTGACTAATAGATTAAAAATCAAATTAAATTATTAATACTTTATAAAAATAAATATTATAGAAAAAATAATCAAAATAAATATAATACAACTTTCTTCTATTTATTTTTTTATATCAATTTAAGAAAAATAAAAAAATGCCATAAAAAAATTCAAATGTTAGTTAAGAATATTATATGGAACAATATTCCAAACCTTTGCCATATAAAAGTATCTTGGAAGATATGTTGTAAGACAAAAAAAAAAAAAAAAAAAAAAAAAAAAAAAAATGAAGACTTGGATTAATTAATCCAAAAAAATTAATAATAATTTTATTATCAAAATGAATCATATTGACACCCCAATTGGATTACTCCAATATAAAATTTCTTATAAGATATAGACTTATGCTTACAATGTTAAAAGCACAAGAAAAATAATTATTAGATTATAAATGGATATTGCTATTATATCATAAATATGGCTCTAGATCTAAAAATTGGCAATAAATAGATTGTGCTTAGATAAAAATGATATTGCATTTAAAATAAGTACTACCAAATTTCTTCTATGAAATTTAGAATAGATTTATATAGTAGGATACTCACTTTTTAGTAATCCTTGATTATATACAATCTCAAAGAGTGGCAGAGCTTCAAAAAGAAGATATACAAAGCTTTAAACATATTTTCTATGCAAATAGGCTCTACATTAAGTTTAAAGATGAAATAAAGAGAGATTTTAATTTATTTCTAAAAAAATATTATTTTTTTATTTAACTATTTTTTAAGCATTTTACTATATTAGATGGGCTTACTAGGAAGATGTATTCAACCATCTTTAAGTGAAGATTGAATTAGAATCTACAAAGATAAAAATGACTATATACCACAAATTCTATTTCAAGACTCTTGAAGCTAGACTAGAACCAAGAAAGGAGTTGACAAGAGTGAAGAGGGCTTCAATCTTGCCTCTATAAATACTATCTAATTAAGAGTTACATGGCGGTATTCTATAGGACCTCATACACGTGTCTAATTTGCAAGTCACGTGTCAAATTTGCATGACAAGTTTCTCACATGTGCGCCACGTACTTGGCTTGTTTCGCAAGCTATTAACATATATGACACATGGCTAGCTTGTTCTACAAGCTACGAATATGTGCGCCATGTGGCTAGCTTGTTGACCAAGTTTCTAACCTACCAATCACCTATAGACATGTATAAAGGTGATTCCACGTCTATAAAGCTTTTAGGAAGCTTTTCTATCAGATATTATCAAATCAACTTGTTTTACCTACTTCTATTGGTCTATTATTACTTAGATAATTTATTAGAATAAATCTTATGTCTGTGATATTATCCCCCCTTCTAGAGACGAGTTCCACGAGGAGTGGTGATTACATGTTGAGAAAGTCTAAAATACGTCGAATTGTGCTTGCTACATACTCTGATCTTTGTTCCCTTCGAAGGTAGTTGATAGGTCCTTTCAGCCATCGATAATGTCCCATACCAGGGCAAGAGGACCACCCTGTTATTTGATCATTGTTGAGGCCTTCATAACTTCCTTCAAAGAAAACATTAGGAACACCATCAAGAGTAGTTCCTACCTCTAAAAGTATCACCAAACATCGAGAGTCTCTTCCAAGGTCGTGATACCAAACACGTTGTATTTTGCCATCAATCCGAGGAAGGACATGTCGTTCTTGAGGGTCTTCATCTCTATTCCGTCGTCTTGAAGGTTGTGATAGTCGTAATGTCTCGTCCGGTAAATCAGCAAATGATGGCTCTTGAGCTGAATTCGCTGGTTGTTGATCCTCCATCTCTTTAGCACAAACAAATCTAATGACAAACAATGATACAAGGTAGGATGAAACCTCTATAGAACCTGCCTTGCTTTATAGCAAAGATTTTCTTAATTTTTTTATCTTGATTTTGATAGATGTCGTCGATGAAATGTATTAATTTTTATTGATGCATTTGTTAGATTCTTTGATGGCTCCCATGTGCGTTCACTAATATCGTATCCGCGCCAATGCACAAGATATTCCAGTCGATTTTGGCGCCGCCTTGAATCTAAAATCTCTTCAATCTCAAATTCTTCATCATTATCCACTTCTATAAGAGGTAGTGGCATATGTCTTCTTTCTTGTATATCCATTGTCTTATACGGGCTCAAGTAGACATGCGAATACAAGATGGACCAAGATTCCTAGAGCGGAACGATACGCAACTGGGACACTGTTCTAAATAAAAAAAATCTACCACATAATTAAATCTGACGCTGATGAGAATTTCGACATTACCTACAAAAGAACTATTACCTCGTTTCAACGAATCAGGAGTGTTCTTTGCGATACGCATCTACATTTGTTTTTTGTCGTTCTTGAGCTTCTTTTAATTGCACCTTTATTATTGCATGCAGCTCTCACAAATGATTTGCCAAATCTTCTGCTTTTGGATTATCAACTTTTGAAAAGTCAAAAGCATCAAGTCGAGGATGATAATCATGATTGGCGAAGAAAAGTGTTTGTTACATAAAAGAATATATCGTATTATTATAAGCAAATTTTGCCAATGGCAGAAGAGTTATCTAATTATCTTGTTGGTAGTTGATGGTACACCTTAAATATTGCTCCAAGACTTGGTTCACGCGCTCTGTTTGTCTATCAGTTTGAGGATGAAAAGCTGAAGATAACTTTATATCCACTTTTAAGATCTTGAAAAAGGTTCTCCAAAATCTTGACACAAATTGAGTTCCCCTATCCGATATAATATCCTTAGGTAACTCATGATAGCGATAGATATTATCAATGAAAAGTTTAGCTCTTTCTTCACCTGTGATAGATTTTGTGCATGGCACAAAATAAGCCATCTTGGTGAACCGATCAAATATCACAAATATAGAGTCATAAGATCTTGAGCTTGGAAGATCTGTCTTGAAATCCATAGGAACAGAAGACCATGATTGTTCTGGAATAGGTAATGGCTAAAGAAGCCCAAAAGATCGATGACGAGGAGTCTTTGATTTTGAGCAGATATCACATGATTGTACAAAGTCTTTGACTACCTTCCACATTTGAGGCCACCAAAAATCTCTTGATATAAGTTCCAAAGTCTTGTTGTATCCAAAATGTCCTGCCGCTAAAAAATCATGACATGCTTGAAGAACACGTAAACATGCTTTTCCTTCTGGAACATATAGATGTCCTTCGAAATATAGTAGATTGTTCTTGAACTCGAATTTAGAAGCATCATGAGACTTGGAAGAAATATTCTTGATATCACGCATCAAGAGTATCCTAAGTATTACATTTGACTAAATTCTTGTTTGAGCAAAAGTTATTAATCATCAAATAATGTTACTAATGCCAAGATAAATCGCTTGGGCTTCATAAGAGAACTATTCTTTTTGTCGCTTCAAAGTTACATTTCCTTCTTTTGGTGCAAAATAAGAATGTGTAGAAAGAGCATCAGACAGACCTTATTATTTTTTTGGCTGATAAGTAATAATGAATTCGAATCTTGACAAAGACATGCTCCAACAAGCTTGACAATGATTTAACACACGTGTTGATATGAAGTGCATAAGATTCTTGTGATCTGTATATACAATGATTGGACTAGAAGCGCCTTTTAGATAGTGACGCCATTCTTGAAAAGAATCCACGATTGCAAGAAGTTCTTTGTCGGGGATCTCATAATTGATCTTGGTTGTTGAGAATTTTATTGAATGAAAAGCTACTAGATGAAGTTTGTCATCTGTTCCCATTTGTGACAAAATCGCACCCAAGGCAAAGTCTGATGCGTTTGTTCCCATAAAAAATGCCTTGGAAAAATCTACACGATATAAGATTGGTGCGGAAATAAATGATGTCTTTAAAGCTTCAAATGTTGCTTCCGCTTCTTAATTCCATTAGAATTTGTCTTTACAAGTCAAACGTGTAAGTGGAGCTACAACACGAGAAAAATCTTTGATGAAGATCCAATAATAATTGGCAAATTCTAAAAAGCATTGGACATCTCTTACCGTCTTTGGAATCTTCCAATTCATGATTGTTTGGACTTTCTTAGGATCCATCATGAGACCATCATTTGAAATGATGTATCCTAAGAAATCAACTTGAGTAGTGTGAAATATACACTTTTCCATCTTGGCGTACAATCCCGCATCTCTAAGTTTTTGTAATACTTGACGAACATGTATTTCATGTTCTTCTATATTCTTAGAATAGATCAAAATGTCATCTAGGTAGCAGATGACAAAATTGTCTAAGAACTCACAAAAAACATCATTCATGAGATGTTGAAAAGCAGCTGGTGCATTCGTAAGTCGAAAAGGCATGACATTATATTCAAAATGTCCGTACCTGGTTCGAAATGCAATTTTTCATTCATCTCCTTCTTTGATGCGTACTAGATTGTATGCTCCTCTTAGATCTATTTTTGTATAAATCCTAGCTTGATTCAACTGGTCAAGGAGTCTTGATATTAGAGGTAATGGATATCTGTTCTTGATTGTGATCTTGTTGAGTCCTCGATAGTCAACACACATCCGCAATGATCCATCTTTTTTCTTCACAAATAGAATTGGAGCTCTTGCTGGAGATTTAGAATGGCATATGAAATTCTTGGCCAAATTCTCGTCAATATACGCCTTGAGTTCAGCCAATTCATCTTGTGATAAACTGTAGATTGGTCCAAATGGTGGCTCAGTTCCTTCTTTAAGGTTGATTGAACAATCATATGGACGATGCTCCGGAAGAATATCTGCATTCTTTTTCTCAAAAACATCTTGATAATCTTGATACTGACTTAGAATGCTACTTGAAGTCTTTCCATTGTTAAAAATAGGTGTAGCATAAATGACAAAAGGTGATCCTTCTTTTGCAGTGTGCAAGAAAGCTCTTGCACCTATAAACGTAGGTTTAATTCTACTAGACTTATGATTTTTTACTTGATTAACTATATTGTTAGCTATACTTTTAGAAAAGTTCAGAGTATGAGAAATCCAATCTATTTGACGGTTGTGTTTTTCTAACCATGATAGACCTAGAATAACTGGAATAGAGAGAGATCTAATTATGTTGAAAATTACGCAACTATTATGGCCATTTACTACTACATCTAGAGGAAGTGTTTCATGAGTAACATCTCTAGAAGATAAAGGACGACCATCTATGACTTCTACGTGTACGGGTTTAGATTTTTGTACTATCTGTATTCTATGGCTTTTAGCAAATTTTTCATCTAAAAAGCAAGCCGAGGCTCTTAAATCTATTAATGGAGAGGCTTTGTAATTATTAGGTCCTAAATATACATCTATTATAAAACAAGGAGATGGTTGTGAGGAGAGGATAGGACCTTCATTAGAAATTGTACAAGATTTCAACCGTACGATCCTTATTGTGGCTAGACAAATTCATTTTCCGACATATTATCTTTTTTGACAATCGTACTCCTCATCTTGTCATTGCGTCATTTCTTTGGACAATTTTGAGCAGTGTGTTTAGATTCTCTACAATACAAGCATAATCTTTCTTGACGACGTTGAGTCTTTTTTTGTTCAGTAAGCGGCTTGATACATATAGCATCAATTTGCATGTCCTCGACTTCTGAAGGTACATATTGAGAAGACATTGGTATTGCCACTGAATTATAATGTCGTTGAGGTTTTCTTGTATGACTTTCAGATCTAAATTCAAAAAGCCAATTATCACACTTCATCGCAAAATCTATTGTTTAACTCAATGTTTGAGGATCAGATAAGTTCAACATCAATTTCTTCACTTCATATTGTAATCCGTAGAGAAACTGACTGATGAGTGCAGCATCGTCCCACTTGATATTGATTGCTAGTTGTCAAAATTCTGAAGCATATAATGTCACTGATCAATTGCCTTGTCGTAGGATACAAAGCTTGTTGGTTGCAACATGAGTTGCATCATGTTCTCCATACATAGATCAAAATTCTGCTAAGAAAGCTTCTAAATTATCTAATATGGAATCACGTCATTCCAGAAAAGATGAAAACCAAGATAAGGCAGAACCTGAAAGTAGTGTACCAATAAATCTGACTTGTGATCCTGGAGTTGGAAAACTTTGCGGTTGCAATTCAATCACCAGTTGGACTTGATTGATGAATCCTCGAAACTTGGATCTTGTGCCATCAAACTTCTCAAATAGACTAATTTTTGGTTCTCTGATGCTTCGATGATGTTCCAATGTAGGAGGAATTATATGGCTTAGTGTAGATATTGAAGCAGCTCCAACCATATCTATATCTTCATTATTTGGTAACCTTGTTGCTCCTTGTGGAGGTACAATGAGTTGATGCATTGCAAGCATCAATTCTCTCATTTGCTCTTGCATTTGTGCCATTGCACTCTTCATTTCGGCAAGCTCAGCCATAATAACACTTCAAAAAATATATAACACTACTCGAGATAAGTAACACAAAGAACAAAGAAAACACTAGGAATAATATCAATTTAGAAGAGGGTAATCCGCAACTTCTAAAATGCTTATAACTTATCAAGAAAAAAAAAGGTAATCCACTCTTAAAATCAAGACAAGACAAAGGTATGATATTATAAGTGTATTCTTGTCAATCTGTCAAGGACATGAACTAGAAAAAGATGTATAATCTAATGAAAATTGTGTCAAAGAAAAGTCACAAAATAAAATAAGAAAGTATGTATATTCAAAAGAAAACTGGAATGGCTATTGCCAAAGACTTGAAACATGAGGACTCTTGAAACTAGACTAGAATCAAGAAAGGAGTTGACAAGAGTGAAGAGGGCTTCACTCTTGCCTCTATAAATACTATCTAACTAAGAGCTACATGGCGATATTCTATAGGACCTCATACACGTGTCTAATTTGCAAGGCGTTATGCCGAGTGAAGGTGCCATAAACTGAGCTTCATTATCACTAATTTCTCAATCAAGCTTCAAAAATGAGGAAAACTCAAAGTTTATATATATATATATATATTTTCCTTTTTGAGAAATTATATCAAATACATAAGCCTCAAGTAACTAACAACATCCAAAGTGTGATAAAATCCTCTAAAACCTTATATATCTTTATGTGGAAATTTTCCCAAACTTCAACATCTCATATCTCCTGATCCGACCGTCCAAAAATAGTAAAATTTTCCATGAAGTACTGATGTATTCTTATCAACCTCTACAACAATTTTCAACTGCAAATTCATTGCGGATCTTGAGATATCTTGAAAACCCTAACAGCCGCTTCAAACTCTTGTCTTTATACACATGCATACAAAGATCTTCATATCGCACAAACTATAAGCTCAAATTCCATGAAATTTGTATGTATAGCTTCTTAACACAAATTTCCACATTCTCCAAAAAGTTTGAGCCAAAATTTTGTTTAAAAACTCAAGTTATGGCTCAAAGCATAACTATTAACAACACAGTGTGTTTACTGCCTTGGAATTGGATGCGCTGTCTTCAACTCTTCATATCTCCTTTGTCTAAACTCAAAACTTAAGAATTCCTTCATAACAGACGTAGATCTTGAAATCACCTTTCCAACGGCACCGTCCAATCTCCAAAAGCCTCCGTACAACTCCGCAAAATTCCAAAAGAGTGACAGTATGTATGAAATCCACTCTTTAACTTTGAACAAGTATAACTTCTTCACCCTGACTCCAAATTGCCTAAAATTTCCTCTCAAACTATACCCAAAACCCTAAACTTTACAACCCTACCTCTGAAATTGCGAATCCTCTTTATGAAGTCGCCGAAACCCTTGTTAAGGTCGCGGGCAGCCTCCTCAAAGCCCATTGGACATGGTATTTGACCAATAGGGATGAAGTTCCCTATTCCTTGCCTTCATCCGACCATGGCTTGATTTCATCCCTCCCAATTAGCCTCTTACTAGCTTAAATTTTCATCCTTAAGTCCCCACTTTCTCTCAAGGCTTCATACTAAACATTTAGATCTTATAATTTTTAAATACCATAATTAAAATAAGTAAAATAAAATTAAATAAAGTTTCTTCTATCAACCATTTTTAATTTAACTTACTAACCATTCTAACACACATCTAGATTCATAAACATATAATATATTTAAACTAATTTTTACATATTGTAAGTAATT